>CM067357.1:33805225-33825284 GCA_034190875.2 Urechis unicinctus | reverse complement strand
GAGGAGAGTCGTGTTGAGGTCTCTATTGGTGCAGACGTGACGATGAATGTACAATACCCGGTCCCTATGGTGCTGATAAAGAAGGGTCACATGACAATGCGAATGGACGGTTACTCGTGTCATATGTTTGTAGGAGTTAAAACAGCTCTACGGAACCCATATGGAGAGAGGAAAATTAAAGGAGGAATATCTCACGGTTGTGTACACAGACACGCTTGTCGATTTAATAGAAACCCTAATACCAGAAAAATGCCACGGATGTCAGATCGACCACCCAAGCCAGCGGCAGCATAATCTTTGTTTGATTGCAGAACCTGAAGAACAAGTTCGGATGTGTATGGTGGATGCTCTCGAACGAATTGATGAACTGTGTGTATCAAGATTATGGGAATTGAGTATAGCTTTAATTGACCCCTGCCCCTCGTGGTTGGAACGTAGCAAATGGTTGTGTGTGGACTATAGGAAATTTTGGTCAGAGTCGGTGAAATCAGATATTGAAATACGTGTAATTAACAGATTGTGTAATAAATGAGTGAAAATACAGGACGGTGTTTTTTATTTGGAATGTATGTTATAAAGAGTTAAAATTGGTTGGTGGTCATTTATGACTAAGATAGTCTGAGAGTGACATCAACATGACGGATGCGTTTAGCAGGCGGTCTGTTTTAAACGACAAGTTACAGATGCATGCACAACTTACTCGAGAACTGAGAGACAATAAGATCTATAGACAAATTAGTATAAATCAACAGCGCTTGATGGAACAAGGTTACGATTTTGATACGGCTCTTAGTAAAGCGATCAAAGCTAGAGAGTGTTTAATGGATCGTCAGTTAACTGCGTTCGTGTCTGAAGATGAGGTGGATTAAAGTAATTATAAATATCGGTTAACAACAAGTTTACTGTCAGTAAAGGTTGAATCTTTAAAGTGACGACATGGAAACTTGTGTAGAATGCTACGAATGTCAGAGAGTTGCTGAGACCCAGCAACCATATAGACCCAAGTCACCTGCTCAGGGTAAACACAGAACCTTGAGGGTAAGGCGATGTCCTCTGTGTCAATGTGGGTTTGTTACCAAGGCGCTTTTGACCCAACACTTGAAATATCACTGTAATTATAAGCTCTACATTCACAATCGAAAATTAAGGAAAAAAACAGGCACAACAAAGCAGAGGAAGGTTGTGACGTCATCGGAAAGCTTAACTTGCACACTCGAAGAACCCCACAACCCGGTGTGTGTGTGAATTTTACCTGATCTGAAATTAATTCGTCAAGTGATCACGAAAAACCGCTGACATCAGCTAAATTAATTCGTCACGTGATCACGAAAAACCGCTGACATCAGCTAAATTAATTCGTCACGTGATCATGAAAAACCGCTGACATCAGCTAAATTAATTCGTCACGTGATCATGAAAAAGCCTTACATCAGCTCGATCAGGGGGATAAATAAGCGAACACGGACAGATTTTTGTTTTATTCAGGATGGCGGAGGAGAACAGCAAGGAGTATGATTACATTGATGGACCGGTGTATACCAGTCGACGTCGGGTTCGCTTTCAAATCACACAGTGGTTTAGTAACCCAGATGATTTTACCAATGATTTACAAATTCGCGATCGATGGAGCGGACATCAAATAAACTTACTTGCAGACGGCTTTCTCAGAAGTGGGACTGTTCTTACATCACTCACCGTATCGTTGATTGACGTGGAAGCTGGCCAATCAGAGGTTGATACGGAAGAAACTGTTTGTGACGATGTGATTGGTCGAGTGAAAGCCCCATTCCCCTATATTGAAATTACCCGTGGAAGTGTGACCATGCGCTTTGATAGTTTCAATTGGTGGCAGCTCATAAAAGCTTACGAAGAGCTGACAGCACGTGGTCAAAAGAAGGGTGATCAAGGAACGTCGCATGATGGGTGGGATATGAAAATAAGCCTTTACAGTGGTTTGATGAAACCATTGTTATCTGACATAGCTCAAGAACCATGCGCCGACTGTGGAAAGGGTGTATGTCAAGCCGAGAACCAACAGAAAATGTATTCACACTGCGTAAGAAGAGCCTTGGATAAGGTGGACGAAAATCACGTAACATTATTATGGCGCGTGTTGTGTGAGCAACACAATTTGACTGAACTATGCCTTTGGCTCTCTAGAGAGTATCGGCGTAACATGTTAGGTTTTTGTGTGACCGCCGAACACTGGTCTAAAGTCTTAATGGGGGAACCGTATGACTGTGAATATAACCGAATTATTAGGCGCATGAATATACATGATTGGTGATTTAATAAAAAGTGATAACATACTTTAGTTGAATTTCTTTTTGAGTTCTGCTTATCATGACACCCAATGCATAACACACAACACCTATCTATAAAAAGAGCGGGAACTGTGAATGATAACTTAGAATAAGAATGGATCGAGCCTTAAAACACCCCTTTAGTTGTGTGATGGCTGGTCCGAGCGGATGTGGAAAAACTTACTTTGTGAGTGAGTTAATTAAAGGTAGTCACATTGAGCCACCACCTGACCGAATCGTGTTGTGTTTGGAGAGTGGCAAACAATGTACACTCAACAACCACACGTGGAATTTGTAGAGGGGTTGAATTTTGTGACAGACCCCCAACAAAGAACCTTGTTGATCATCGATGATTTGATGCAAGAAACTGACGAACGCGTCACTCGCCTATTCACCAAATGGAGTCACCATGGCAATCTTAGCATGTTGTATTTAGTACAAAATTTATTCGGAAAGAATAAAGAACATCGAACAATCAGTTTGAACGCTCATTATTTAGTTGTATTTAAGAACCCTCGGGACGCTTCACAAATCATGCATTTAGCCAAACAAATGTACCCGCGAAACATCAAGTATGTACAAGAAGCCTTTTCGGATGCTACTTCGCAACCCCACGGTTATTTGTTTATCGATTTGAAGCAAGCAACACCAGATCACTTACGGTTACGAACTGACATACTACAACCCAATCAAGTTGTATACCTACAGAAATAAATACCGTCGATCATCGGGCGACCGCCATTCTTATCGTTAGACATAGACCATGGCAGAGCGTCTCAGAAAACACACTGGTACATTACGAGTGATGGCTAAAGCCAAACCCTCTGTCAATAGGGCTTTGATTCACACTGCTGACAAAGAATTGATGAATTGTCTATCTGAATGTGCCCTCAATGTTTTAAAAGGAAACGTATCCTTGACTTCAGAAGCGTAAATTAACCCGACACAAACAAGGTCTGCGCGCTTTGATCTCACCTAAAACTAACGTCAAGAAAAAGAAAAGAGTATTACAAACCGGCGGTTTCTCCCGGGGTTACTAGGACCTATTTTAGGTATTGCTGGTCCGTTGTTAGTCTAACTGTTTGGCTAATTATGGCTAAGAAAATTATGTTGGTTGATCCCCGGGTGTTGTCAAGTACACGTTATGATCAAGCTCCCACTGTCGACGTGTTATCCAACTTGGATGCTGAGATGAGGGATGTCCTGAATCGTAGTGATTTATCGGAGGAGGCTAAAGTAGAATCTTATAACCAGATTTTAACAAAACACCGCGAGTATTACCGCCAGCACAGAACCCCGACACCTCTCACGACCTTAGCTAATGCCCCGCCCCTCACACCCAAACAAGAAGATGTGTCTATTGCGGAAGTTGTAGAAACCATCCCTGATAAATTTCAGAAAAAAGGGCGTTTGTTATTAGAACGCCTTCGAAAAAACACAGACGTGGGTTGACATGAACAAGGGGAATTAACGATTAAAGGACAAGCCGTTAGTGGAACTAACGTGGCGGATTTGGTTAACGATGTGTTGAGACGACGTAAACACTTTGAACCAGAGGGTTGGAAAAGATTTGCTGAAGCGTTGCGAGACTCCAACATTACTCAAGATTTAGTAGGTCACCCCGATCGATGGAACTATATCCGACAGGGTGCGACGCGAATAGATAAAAGATCTGGTGAGGAGGAGGCTGTAACACAAGGTTGGACGTCATTGAAAAGTTAAGTGTGTATTTCGACCCCGAGGCACCGGCCGCGTATGGAGGGGTGCAGCTATTGGTTAGAGCTACGAAACTCAAAACAAAGGCAGTCAGACAATGGCTGGGTGAACAAGATGCGTATACATTACATAAACCAATCCGTCGTCGATTTCGAAGACAACGCGTCATAGTCGGGGGGATTAACCATCAATGGCACGACGATTTAGTGGACAAACAGAACCAAGACATGAAATTTCTCTTGACCTGTATCGATGTATTCTCGAAATATGTGTGGGTGATACCACTAAAGAATAAAACGGGAGACAGTTTGATTCGAGCCTTTGAGAGTATATTAAAACAAGGGCGGAAGCCCCTGTGTTTACAGACCGATAAGGGTGGAGAATTTATCAACCGTAAATTTCAGACATTTCTTAAGCAACAGGGGATTCGCTTTTTCACCACCCACAACAAGAAACCAAATCTAGCATAGTCGAGTGGTTTAATCGTACGTTAAAAATTAAAATGTGGCGTTATTTTACCAAACACAACACCAGTGTTTATCTACCGGTTCTGGCTTCGCTGGTGAAAGGATACAACCTCAGCTATCACCGCAGCATCAAGCGCACCCTGATATCGGTCTCGTTGTGTAATCAAGAAGACACGTGGATGACATTATATGAACGGTCTTATGGGGTTAAACGACCTCAGTATAATATCGGGGATCGTGTCCGCATCAGTCAAGCACGGGGTAAATTTAAAAAAGGTTACACTTCCAATTGGAGCGAGGATTTTTTTTGGGTGGAGAGCGTTCACTTAGGCTCCCCTAATGTGTATAAGATAAAGGATGATAATGACAAAGTATTATAGGGAACATTTTACCCGGAAGAATTACAGAAAGGGAATGACAAAGCATGGTATCGGGTTGAAAAAATTATCAAAGAACCTAAACGGAAAGGACAAAAACAATATTTTGTCAAGTGGTTTGGCTACCCTACCAGCTTTAATAGTTGGGTTAGTGGTGTGGAGCTGTATAAAAACTGAGATCGGGAACAAAAGCGTCATTAGGATGGAAGATCAGAGAAGTGATCGGGTGTGGACCATATTTGGTCGGGATATTCCGAAAGCCGAAATCGTGTTTTTCACACAAATCCTCATTTTATATACCGTAATCATCGTCAGCATCTACAATCTATCGCGGGTAAAGGAGATAGTAATTTGTGGACTGCTCTGTTAAGCAGTAGCTTAGGGAACATTCTTCCCAACCCCACTTTGAAACATAAAGCGACATCATGAGTTTCTTTCTGACCCTACCTTCCAACAGTTCAATGAATTATCATCCCAACAACACGTTGACACGTTACTTTACTCAATTATCTAAACCCATACAATTAAAAGGTAATTGGGAAGTGGGATTAGCGGAAATTCAGTACCCTGTTTCCTGGTACAACATCTGGGAGAACTTGGGTTTTGTCATAGTGGATCAGCGAGCTGGGTACCATACGATAGACAGACCCGTGGAAGGGGATCCTTTGGTCGAGTCCTTGGTCGTTCGCCTGACCCCCGGTTCCTACAATGCTGATCAATTGATAGACGCGCTCAATATGCATATCCGCAAATCGCAGAGGCGTTGTTCGATTTCAATTCAATTCCCACTCACAGACCGTGAATGTAAAAATAACCGACCCCAAACTTCAAGTTGTCATGACCGAAGGCCTTCGTCAAATATTGCAGTGTGAGGAATGTCTTTCGCTTTACGATTCTCAAACTCAATACAAGCCTAATGTATTTCGAGGGTTGTACGCACTGTACGTTTATTGTAGTATAATTGAATCACAAGTGGTCGGTGGCACGATGGCCCCCTTGTTATGCACAGTTCCTGTGGACTACGACTGGGTGCACAAAATGTTGACCCAGACATACGAACAGATATTTTATTACCCTGTGGGCACCAAAACTTTTTGTACCATAGAAATTGATATAAGAGACGACACGGGTCAGTCTGTAGCATTCGAAGACGGCCATGTGATGGTGACTTTACATTTCCGTGAAACCAAGAAGAGCTTAATTTGAGTCTCAAGACATCACCATCATGAGTTTCTTTCTGACCCTGCCTTCCAACAGTTCAATGAATTATCACCCCAACAACACGTTGACACGTTACTTTACTCGACTCCCCAAAACTGTACAGTTGGAAGGAGCTTGGGAAGTCGAATTAGCGGAAATTCAGTACCCTTACACGTGGTACAATGTTACTGAGGACAAGGGGTTTGTCGTCATGGATCGCATGGCTGTGCGCTCAATCTCCCGGATGTCTGTTGCAGCGAGCGATATGACATTGTGAGTGAATTTGCCGAGGCCCGTCCCAAATATTTTCACATTACCCTGGTTTTTATACGACCGGATCGTTGATAGAAGCCTTTGCAGCCAAGTTAAAGGAGCAAAATGAGGAGCGAGTGCGTCTCACCTACAATCGAACACGACAGACAGCAACTATGACCCTAGACAATGAGTCAGTTGTAGTTTACATGGACGAGGGGTTGCGGATTTATGAGAATAGTCAAGTCAGTCAGCACATTGTTGACCCTGGTCGAGGTTTGTACGGACTTTATGTCTATTGCAATCTCATCAAAGCTCAGGTGGTAGGAGACACCGTGGTTCCCCTTCTGCGTATTATTCCAATCGATCACGGTGGCGGGCAGTTGATCAACCCACAAATAAAAAGATATTTTATTACCTCATAGCCACCAAGACTTTTTCTACTGTAGAAATCGATATAAGAGATGACACGGGTCGACCCATCCCATTCGAATCTGGTAAAGTGACAGTGACGTTACATTTCCGTAAAACCAAGAAAGCTATATTTTGAAAACCATGGCTGATATTTACACCCCGTATTACCTGAACCAAGCAGGTGGTGGACTCCCTGTGTTTTCCGGTGCCAGGAGTCAGCGTAGACATGGGCTTGGAAGTGTTCTTGGGGGTCTGGCTAAAATGTCGTTACCGCTGGTTCGAAAAGTTTTACCTATCGTTAAAAAACACGCCTTGAAAACAGGAGTGAGGGTGGTTGGAGATTTGTTGGGAGGGAAGTCTCTGAAAAAATCGGCTAAGAAACGAATGTTACAAACCGGAGAGGAAGTGTTCGATCAAATAGTTCAACCCAAACAACCGCGTTGCCAACCACCCGTCTCTATAAAACGACTCGCACGAGGTAGGAGCAGTAGTTCACGCCGTCGTCGTGGAACAACTCGGAGGTTGTCAAAGGATATTTTCGGTTAGATCATGGCACTGGTACACCCCCAATCTTGTCCCTGCGTTAAAAGTGAATTAGACCTATTTTCAATTCCCCCAACTCAAAGCAGTGTCGAGCATGGATCGTGGATCGAATTCCATCCGGTAGCTGCTTTAGGTTCGGGTCCAGTCGAATTCTAAATCAGCGGTTCGGGTGATGATTATATCGATCTGAACGACACGTATTTACAAGTGAATGCCAAAGTGGTGAAAAAGGATGGGGAGGTTTTGGAGGCTGACAGTGCTGTAGCACCCGTTAACCTATGGTTACACTCACTCTTTTCTCAAGTCGATGTCTCTCTCAACGAGAAACTCGTCTCCTCCTCCACAAACACCTATCCGTATCGCGCTTATATGGAAACGCTATTGAGCTATGGTTCAGAAGCCAAAAACTCTCAGTTAACAGCTAGTTTATGGTACAAAGACACCCCAAAACACATGGACACCGTGGGTGGTACTGACAACAAGGGGATGATAGCTAGAAAGGAACGAGCTCAAGAGAGTCGCATTGTGGATATGATGGGCAAATTACATTTAGATTTATTTAGTCAAGAACGCTATTTATTAAACGGTGTGGATTTGAAGTTGCGATTAGTACGCAGCAGTGACAGCTTTGCCCTTATGGCCAATCCTGCTGATGGATTTGCCCCTAAAATAGTCCTGCAATCCGTGACCTTATTCGTAAGCAAAATAAAGTTGAACCCCACCGTGCAACTAGCCCACATAAAGGCTTTAGAACGAAGCCCAGCTAAATACCACATAAGACGCATAGAAACCAAAGTGTTTTCTGCACCTCAAGGAGATATGACGATCAATCAAGAAAATTTATTTTTGGGACAGTTACCCAAACGAATTGTAGTCGGAAGTGTTGATAATAGGGCGTTCAACGGTGATTACACTCAGAACCCCTTCAACTTTAAGCATAACGACCTCACATTTTTAGCTCTGTACGTTGACGGGCAACAAGTGCCCGCAAAACCATTACAGCCCGACTTCAATCATCATATATACACCCGCAGTTATGCTAATTTATTCATTAGCACTGGACAACTCTACCAAGACGAAGGCAACGCCATAATTTGGAGCGATTATCCCAACGGCTACACACTATTCGCTTTTGATCTGACCCCCGACCTGGGTGATAGCGGCACTCATTTTAATTTGTTGAAACAAGGAAACGTGCGCTTGGAAATGCGTTTTGGTACAGCCCTAGAACGTACCATTAATGTCATTGTGTATGCCGAATTTGAAAATATGATTCAAATTGACCGAAACCGTAACGTTCTGTTTGATTACGCTGCCTAACAATGGATACCAGGCAATTACACGAGCTCTTACAAAAAGACGCTTTCACTCGAGCTACTGTGCCCGGAGTGTTTGTGCGGAATAAATTACCCCGCCATGTCAACTACTCCAGCGGCTTCGTTTGTAACACCGATCCCGCTTCCAAAAAAGGCAAGCACTGGGTCGCTATTTTCATTGATCATAATGAAAGAGGCGAATATTTTGATTCTTATGGACTACCTCCTATTCATAACGTATTTGTGAAGTACATGAACAAACATTGTGTGAGCTGGACTTATAATTCTAAGCCATTACAAGATTTCAATTCCAATACTTGTGGACTTTATTGTTTGTATTATTTAAAGAGACGATGTCGTGGAATAAGTTTGAACCAATTGCTGGATGTATTTACCGACGATTATTCAACCATCGATAAGCTGGTGACATGTTTAATTCAAGGCAAATAAACAACGCGTGTTGAAAATATACGATATTTTTATTCTTAGTTTCTCACACAGCATTTAAACATCAATTTCTTACAGAGCGCATATCCATCGATTACATAATACCTTAACTTCAATTTATAGCATAATAACACATATTAATTTCTTAAATTGAATATTAACGTATCACACATCTAAAGGTTTAGTGCTTACACCATCTGCATTCACAATTCTCTTGGGGTAAAAATAACTTAATCCATCACTAATTTGCGTATACGAATACATTGTGTTATTGTTAACGCGAAAGCCACGGTTCACACCGCGACCCGATTTTTGTTCTCTCAGCACATTCATATATTTCTCCTTGTTCAGGTCGTTTTGATGCTTATTGAGTCCTTTACACGAGGCTTTATCCGTAGTTCCATAACAGTAATAGGTTTTACTGCACAGTCCGATAAATCCGTCTCCACTCCACTCCTCTTTAAATAACCCCGGGGTACGTTTATCATATTTTTGGCGGGTCACACAGCACGGTTGAGGTACCCACGGGGTTCCGTTCGTTTTACACTGCAGGGTTCTCCGCGGGGCCATTAAGCGTCGCGGCACCGCTACGCCTTCATCAAAGTCATAAATAAGCCGCTATCTCTTAAATATAGCGCTATGCTTTAAACTCCATCCGCTACACTTTGGTATACTGTGCCTAATAGCCGGGGTGGTTGTATGGTGCGCGTCTGTAGTAAGCGTGGCTGAGACCGCCGCGCGTTACTCTCATCTCGACTTTGAAGGTCATTATCAGAACGAGGCTCGACACACGCATATTTGCCCTGACCCCCGTTATGACTTCGCGCCTTTGGCACTTGCTGCTCCGCGATCGGTAATGTAATTTTCAGGGTTTTTTTAAACAGGCCACTTTCATCCCTGGTTATTGTACTTCGTCTGTAAACATGTCTAAGAAATCTGTGAAACGCCCTGCTGGGCTTATGGATCAGTTTGTGATAAATACTGGCTCATCAAAATGTGCTGAACCCTCTGCAGCAGAACCAATTCTGCCACCTCCTTAGAGGTCTAAGCATCGGTCAACTGGGTTTAACCCTGACTGGAAGAAAGACTTCCCTTGGATGGAAGAGTTTGAAAATGGTAATTATATAACAATTTAAAGTTCAGATAATTTTATTTTACTTTTTTGAAATATATCTGGATATGTATGTTTGAAAAAATAAAAATTTGTTTTTGTTCTTTTCTTCAATTTCAGGCATGAGATGCCACTTGTGCATTGTGCACCAGAGGCGGCCAAAGTATGTCAGTAGTTTTTGCTTATATTGTTAAAATAAATTACCCAAAGGTACTTGGTAAAGAAGACATTAAAATGCAGGAAATGAGGTCTACAAGTACTGATTTTAAAAAAAAATCGCTACACGGAAGGGGGTACCCCCCCTCCCGTACCCACCCCACGTCATATGCCCCTACTCCTTAAATTATTTCTGCGGAGAACCCTGCACTGTATAAAATTGTTGGTGTGACCATCACACGCTACAGCTGGCAACCACTGAGGGGTATTCTCGGTAAAATTGTTCTTTCATGTTGGGTTTGATGACATCCGTTAGATGACTACTACTAAGGGCGATATAACTACTATCAGTGTCCATCTGTACATAGGCAAAATCAGATCTCGCGACATACTTGTCAATAAGATCATAGTAAAATTCAAGCATTCTTAATTTGGCGTATTGATAAACAAAATAGCCTATTTGTTGGGGTAAGTTGAGATCAATGGTGTTTTTGGCCATGTCAAATTCAAATAGGTTGGGGGTTAATCCGTTCAAGGCTCTGAGTCTTTTGTCGTTGATCAATTTCTGACCCTCTCGACGGTCGGCGTATCTGATATCACGGTGTTTAGCTTTATCTGTGACGCATTTACCTACAAACATAGAAAAACACATAAGCACTTGACGGGTATTTTATTTTTCTTCTTCAAATCACAAATTTGAAATAAATTTGAAAATAACAATTAAATAAATACATTTTAGTATATTTACCATATGCCGAATTTCCAAGTAGCTTAAAAGTTTCGGCTATAACGGTCGGGTCGACATCACCCCCACGTCTACACACAAACAAGAACATTAGCAAAAAATAAAATGAAATACAACGCTTAATAGAGCATAACATATAACTCCATTCGTGTATTCGTACATACCTGGCGTCTGATACGGTCTCGGCAAATCGTTTGAAACAGGCTGTGGGTTCGTATTCCAGTGTTTGGTATATTTTTGTGATCACCAGACCATGTTCCAAGTACCATTTCAGTAGTGGGTTAGCAAGTAATATTTTCACACCTTTGTAGCTCCCTATCAACGTCCGCCATTCCGTCTATATGAAAATAAATAATAAAAATCGTTATGACATCATAATGACCGCAACAAAATTCCTTATGATCCCCACGCCCCTTGTCACCTTGTGTACTCACTTTCATAATGTCCCGTTGTTCTGCATAAAAGGTCCAATTTCATCTCGTGTCAGTTCAATGTTTTTGAATATAGGGGTCATCTCACTAAAATAGTCTTTAAGAGTTTCTGGTACGTGTATATCTACTTCAGCCATTCCAAAAAAGGTTCCGTCAAGTATATTGGCTATGAGCTGTTTTTCCGTCAAAGTGGCTCGTGGTGGTTGAGATCGACTGTACATGAACGCTTTGATGTGAGGGTCTGTTTTCCGTTTTTTCGTCCATTCACATTCCCACTCAGCTACGACATTATATCCCGATCCTCTCAAATACTGGGTATTTCTTTCTGTTTCGGCACATAAATCACTCATTAGTTTTCCACTGATGGGGCTATGGGTCAATTTCAGACACGGACAACCATGACATACACATCCGTGAAACTGATATACTGTTTGCGTTTCTTCGCACCAACCATCTACGGGTAATCGCCGGGCACCTATTCTTTTTCCCCTCTGTTTAGTCGGTGTTGTATTTGATTTTGTGAGCTATGCGCTATCCAAGCCAACCATTCATCTGCTATTCCGCCTTTTTGGTCTGAATTGGTTTAAACTCAGGCGCGTGACTTCGGGTCGGAAAGTTGGCTGGCATGGGTTGAGACAATGCCCACAGATAAAGCGCATTGGCATCATAACCCACGATTCCTTCACACAACTTCGCTTCATTTCTGTTCTGTTCACGTCTGATGTAAGTTTTTCCTTTTTCGTGGTAACGATGAAAGATGATTGAGGGTCCGCCCACTATTCCATTTTTTATCAACCAATAGATGTCGTTGTTTTTTTCGTCGGGTAAGGTAAAATAATCTTCCAAGTCTTGAAATAAATATCGCATGGTTAATCCGGGCACTGATATTCCATCCTTCAACATATCTATACCTCTCTCACTGTAAAAACGACTCTGTTTCTCTATGGCTTCCAGAAAAGGTTCGACATCTAAATTGTTGTAATATATCAAAAAATCTTTAAAAGTCTGCATATGACCTGCTTCCCACGCATTCTTGACATTAAGCGTATTGGCCAGCTGTAATGTTTTCTTGTTTTAACGCACTGTAAAAAGCTGCATGGGGTGGTAATTCTGTATTTTTCAAACGATCGAGTGTCACCCATTCATACGGGAAATATCCCTTTTTCTGTTCGCATTGAAAGGCTCGTAGGTGTTTGTCGTATGTATATCCAGGTGCAATAAAGTTGGTGATATCCAAAAACCATACATGGTCCGTTTCAATGCACATGAATGAGTTTTTTCGTTTGACAGTATACTTGAGTGATAAATGTTCTTGCAGGTAAGTTGCCAACGGTATTTTCACAACGTTGAGGTCATAATTCGATGAGTTGAATCCAACTAACGGTAATACGTGTAAATAGTTGTCAAATTTGTTCTGTTTATTTCTGCAATGGGTGTTCTCCCTTGACGACCGGGTCCAGTTGGTGGGCTTCATCGATTTTCTCTTGTAACTGGGTTAGGGTCTTCTATTTCGATTCCTTCGTCCCGTAACGCTTCAAAGATAGTGGGTGGTAGATGAAAAACAACGCCTGGGTACTTGTATTTCGTTTCCACACTACATTTGTTTTCGTGGCGATGTAGTTTTTTCTCACTTTTCCAAAGCTTCTGACAGGTACCACAAATATATGATTTGCTATAAAGGTCAAAGTTTTTTATGTAACTAAAGTGATTTTCGTGCAGGTTCAATTTCAAGGTCGAGGCGAATTTTGTACGCGTTTGCTTGACCAAAGTAGCTACCTGAAACACATAAAACAAAACGATCACATCTCATATTTCCATTTCGATATCAAATGATTACATCGTTTATGTTGTTACTTCTGTTTAATCACTACAAGACACACTTACTTGATTCTCGTCTAGCGTATACACTGTGACATTCACTTCGAATTGTTTTGCTAGTCTTTCGAAGTCTTCAAGAGGTACAACCGCAAATGTTTTTTTCTTTTGTTTGGGGTAAGCAGTCTTTAACAATGTTTTAGCTGTGTTTTCTAGACTCGTGAATTTCGCTCCTCTGTGTAAGGCCAGTGCCCTGAAAAAGCACAATCGGTCTTGATACGGTTTACCCGTTTTTAGACTTCGCTCTAACAAGTTGATGGCTCTGTTTGTTTTCAGGTGTTCCGGCATAACGGGTGGTGGGTAGCTGATCACGTGATCTTCGATTGGGTTCACAGAGATGGTCAAATTAGTCACTTCCTCTACACTCCATTTCGAATCCGGTCGTTGGTTCTGGGCGTAGGTTAAAATGTCTGTTTGTGTTATTTCATCTATAGCCCTGTCAAAATCATCGACATTCCGTACGACTAGAGGGGTTGGTAGCATTTGATGGTTATTGACGGACGAGTGAAAGTACTGCAATTCATCTGCTTCTTTGTGACGTAATAAGAGTCCATAACTCCCGTTGATTTTAAAGGCTGAATCGCATTCCTCAAATATATACTGGTTGAGGTTGGGCACATCTTCTGATAAACTATAATTGTAAATAGTTTGCAGGCTTCCAAATCGCGTGTGAGTCCGTATAGCTCTTTCATTCGCAGCTGAGACAGCTTCTGTCGACATAATCATCGATGATCTGTCAATATAAAGATTTCCGTCATTCCTCAATTCTACCGGTAATAGACCTATCCTGTAATAGACCTACCCTTAGCGTTGTCGACTGCAGCGCCATTTCCAGTTTGTGTTGGGGGGGTGTTTTGAACTTGGTTTAACGAATCCAGCGCTGCATTGGCCTGTTCAATTTCATACGCATCCATACCGGCGTGTAAAATATCTTCGTCTCCCGTCAACACTAAAACACACACGCGTAACAAAAATAAATAAATAAATAAATGACGTATACCTGGTAATTCTATAATTCAGATATAGAAAATAAAATCATACTTACTGTTTTCTGATTCAGTCTGTTCCACGGCTTTTAACAAGTCCGCATCGCTCATCTGTCTACTGCGTTTGCTCACATCATTGAAAGCTTCTAGCTGTCTCTTCTCAGCCATGGTTAAAACTAAACTGAGACACTCTCGCGTTTTATATACACCCTCACCACATGGGGTATTAGCTTAGGTCAGCAAACTATGACGACATATCCGAGGAGATTGTGAAATCACTTTCCAAAAATAGAATGATGTCATCCAAATAGCGCACAGCTCAATGTATTGCCAAGGTCGCAAAGCTCAGCAGTCGGAAACACTTTCCAAAAATAGAATGATGTCACCACAATATCTGAGGTGAATGCGAAATTGACCAACACCCAGATTTGACAATGATATACGCTTAAGTAATTTTTAACGCTAAGGGGACGAAACTCACAATGACTAATTTATCAAATCGTTTGACACGAGTCGTTATCTAATGACCATAGAAGCGCGTCATGAATTCGACAATAAGGAAATCACATTACCAACTT
The DNA here is from genome assembly GCA_034190875.2 of Urechis unicinctus. Classification (NCBI taxonomy): domain Eukaryota; kingdom Metazoa; phylum Annelida; class Polychaeta; order Xenopneusta; family Urechidae; genus Urechis; species Urechis unicinctus. The sequence goes on along the minus strand of CM067357.1, from coordinate 33,810,367 downwards.
GTGTAATTATACCACAGATTCATCGAGTGCAATTAATAACACAAACACCAGTATAAAATTTATATATATTTATTTAAATTTTAAAAAAATTTCTTCTATCTTCATCCTACAAACAAAACGAAATATATTTTAATCTCTAAGAAAGACAAAAATAAAATTCCAAAGAATCTTAAACCTTTTTTTTTCTGTACTCACTGTTTCGTAAAAGATGTTTGGGTTCCCTGCAAACAAAGAAATATATACTTACAACAGATACAAAAGTCATATATATATATTTATACATATATATATATATTTATATGTATATATAGATATATATATATATATATACATATATATGTATATATATATGTATATATATATATATGTTTATATATAAACATATGTATATATATATTATATATATATATTTATATATATATATATGTTAATATGTAGATATAAATATATTTATATACATATATGTATATATATGTACATATATATGTGTTTATATATATAAACATATATATGTATATATATTATATAGATATATATATATATATATATATATATATATATATTTATATATATATTTATATCTATATATATATATATATACATATATATATATACATATGTATATATATATATATATAAAGATATATATATGTGTATAAATGCACATAAACATTTTCATGGTACCATCTAATTTCAAAGCTGAGGCGTTCGGAACAATTTTTCAGGTTTAATATTGCATTTAGCTACAAGAAAATGCGTACATTTTGACAAACGGACAATATTCAGATAAGGACATAGCATCTCGGTTCTGCGCAGAGATAATGCCTACAAACATGGTGATCAGGAACGTGAAACAAAACAAGAACCCAATAGGCCGTGAAGCTTTGCTACTTCTGATTTTCATAAACAAGTTATGACAAGATTTAATCGCGTGACTACATTTGGTTTAAATGGTGGATGAGGTTTTGAATCATAACTCAAAGGTCATGTCAAGCTGATTTGTAGACTGCAAAGACTCATTACCGTGATTATACTTTGCGTTTATAAAGCATGAGTAATATTGTTTTTCTTAAATATTTCACGGGTCAAAGGTCATAAGGGGCTAGTAAGTAGACGGCAACGAGCTGTCAACATCAGAGGGGACCATGTGCTATTTGGGTCTGCTTGCTTGTTTTATAACCAAACGGGCCATCTGAAAAAGAAGTATCGAAAGTGGCGGTTCTGGTCCACACCCACTTATCTATAGAACAAGCTAAATTATAGCTTATACAGGATTTCGATTATTTGCTCCCTGTTCACTTTGGGTGAGCTTCACTCGAGAGAGAGGGACGGGCACGACTCTGCCGCCTTAGTTTACGAGCTAACTAACCTAACCATAGGTCAATTTGTTTACGCCTTTCGCGGCTATCCACCGCTTTGAGTCAGACAGATCTATGAATGTTTTGCTACGCGTAGGCTCTCTTTGGCGCTGTTGAGCCCTTGGCTTTTCGTTTTGCAGCCTTTCTTTGTCTTGGTGGCGGCTTTACCACTGTGTAGCTTTCCGTTGTTTGTCCATAAATACTTTTTTTTACATTTTCACCAAGCAGGGCGTCTTTATTGTCCCATTACTGACACTTCAAATCAAGAATGCTATAAATTAAGTTCAATTATGAGAAATATAACACCATATAGCGCATTCGAATATATGAGCCCCCAGAAGTTGATAATATCACCTTTCATTCAACTCTAAATGCATATTCTTGGTTTTGGTAGCATAACGTTCACATGGAATCTTTGTTAACATGTGATTATCCGCCAGAAGATTTTTGGAGCAACTCTTGCAGAATGGCTCAATAATGCAGCCACCCCTATACATAATATCCTACCACGTGATAACATGGTAAAGCCGCAATCATTCTCGAGTGAGATTATACCACCAATCGCCCACTTAACAACCCCAGGTTCCCCAGCTTCATTCAAATTGGGGCCATTTTTTTTACTTCAGCCAAAAGCGTAATCATTTGCCTTCGGGTAGATTCGCTGATGGCCTCAGACGCATTCTCCACGAGCCTGCCACTACCATGGAGCTGGTCGTCGTCACTCGTCGTCAAGTCGAGCTACAGGGCGTACTTGCTGGTAAGGTACTCTCCTAGGGACACGTCCGCCAAAGCCAGGTCTTTTAGAGCTATTGCCACAATGGGGTCTCGTTAACTCGTTAGCGCAAATGCCTTCTTCGCCTCATTCCACTGCTGGTAGCCACGCATGCCCTGGACATGGAGTTGGTTGGGGATGCGCTCAATGGTAACCTCGACCTTTGTAATCTTTGGGTTGTACAATGAATCTGTCTTCCTGGCAAATGAGGCATTGGCCGGGTCTTCACAGAGCAGTAGGTTACCATTCTTACTGCGGGCTGGTACATTCAGGTTGATATTCCACAGTGTGTCACTCTTATTGTATTCAGGCTTCCTGTGGCGGAGCACAGGCTTGGTCAGTTACTCATTGACAATGCACAGTTCCTCCCGGCCTCTGCAAACAAACAAAGCGTCGGCTGCTACTGCGCAAGGGAATTTATGGACGGCTGGGTGTAAAATGGCACATTTTTGGGTTAGTGACCCCTCCGCTTATTAATTTATATTGTGAGCAGTTGCCCCTCCGTAGGCTATTTGGTAGGAATCGGAAGTGGGAAGCCCGCGAAAAGAGAGAAAAGTTGCAAACCAAAAGAGTAAACAAGGACATTTTTGTATTTTGAATATATGTGACATGGATGTTTACGTATATGAAGTCGTGTGCATACAATTGGAAGAACAGGAGTCAGTGCTGTAAGTTTTGATGTTTGGATTTGTAATCAGTAAGTTTCGATGATATAAATATCTTTGATGTAAATTCAAGGTTTGAATTTGTAAGAGCATTCATTGTATAATTGTGGTTGCATTCTAGATTCACGGTGCTCAGGTCCTACGATTTATCATGCATAGATGTTGGATGTGAGATGAAGGAAATAAAAGCATCAGTGGAATAATAAAGACTTCTAAGTTCAATCACAAGGTTATACTCGGACGCACATGACCACAAGACAAACTTTAGAGTGAATAGCAATCCTGGAAAAAGGCACCATGGTGTGTCGGAGGTTGCGGAAGAAGCAAATGATCCTGTGTATGGCAAGATATTTCCCAAAAAAGCACATGAGTCGGAAACCAGGAGATATAAGCAAGCTTCTTTTCATACTGGTGCACAGCTCGCCTCGGGCCAGACAACAGAGCATCCAAGAGGTCCTCATGCCAGGCATGCTTTCACAAAACGACCGGAGCCAACCTGTGTTGTCAGCAAGGATAGCCATCGTTTATGGTACTGCCAGCTCTTCCGCGGAATGGAGCCCAAAGAAGGGCTACGTATCATGAAACTCCACAGTTTGTGTGAAAATTGCCTCATGAATAACCACACAACCAGCGACTGTAAGAAGCCATCCGTCTGCAGTGTTCCAGGGTGTGGTAAGAAACATACCAAGTTTATTCATGTAAGTGCTGAAATCCGTTTTAATGTGTCAAACAACGGTAACTGTGAGGGTAAATCGAAGCTATTATACCCATGCTCTTCTTGATACCGCTTTCTCAAATAGCTTCTGTACTAAAGAGGTTGTGGATAAGCTTGGTGTTAGTGGTAAGGATTAACAGATTTAATGTATTTGTTGCTAATCGGCTGAGCATCATCCACAGACACACTTCCCCAGAGCAGTGGAAACACATTGCGGGAAATAACAATCCAGCTGACATAGTGTCTCGGGGCTGTAATCCAAAACAATTGTTGGAAAGCGATTGGTTCATGGGACCATCCTTCCTGAGGACTCCCAAATGTAACTGGGATCTCGATGAAACCAAAGTTGAATTGAACAAAGATGATGTTGAACTGAAGAGAGGTGTAGGAAATTTCCTTGCTATAAAGGCTGATTCTGATAAGACCATACCGGATTGGGATCCTATGCAAAAGTTGATCAGTCATTACTCCTCGTGGTATTGTTTGAAGCGACCTGTTGTGTTACTTCTAAAGCTCAAGGACATATTCAGGGGGAGAGCTGATCGTGGTATCCCTAAGCTCAATGTTGGGGACCTCTGTAATGCAGCTAATGAAATTCTGAAGTATTCACAAGGAGAATTGAAAGGTGAGCTAAAAAGGAAACTTGTTAAGAACAAGTTCTGGCATCAGTTGAACCCTAATATTGACAACAAGGGGATCATAAGGGTTGGTGGGCGTATAAGGCCAGACACCAACATGAAAAACCAAATTGTCATCACAAACCCAGTTGTTGGGAAATTGCTAGCAAAGGATGCCCATAACAAGTGTCACATGGGTCTTGAGTACACCTTGGCCATGTTGAGAGAGAGGTTTTGGGTGAGGCGCAAGGATGTTCGAGCTGCTATCAAGCAATGCCTCATTTGACGGAAGTTAAATGGGCATCTGTGCTCGCAAATGATGGGTGATTTGCCTCAAAGCAGGCTCGCATGAAATGCCTTTCTCTCACACGGGCATAGACTGTTTCGGTCCTTTCCTCGTCAAACGGGGTCGATCTGATGTAAAGAGGTGCGGTTGCATTTTTACTTGCATGACTATGCGGGCTATCCATGTAGAGGTTCTTGAGAGTCTTGATACCGATTCCTTCCTAAATGGCCTCAGAAGGTTTATGGCTAGAAGAGGTCAACCCAAGTCTATCACATCAGACCAGGGCGTGAATTTTGTGGCTGGTAATAAAGAACAAGCATAGGGTCTAAGAGAACTGGATCAAACTAAAATTGCAGACATGTTGCTTCAGAAGGAAATTACTTGGCAATTTCTGCCTCCCAATTCGAGCCACATGGGCGGAGTTTGGGAGAGGCACATCAGGTCAATACGTAAGGTCCTCATGGCACTCCTTAAGGAACAAAGATTGACAGATGAGACGCTAAATACCTTGATGTGTGAAGTTGAAAACATTCTTAACAATCGTCCCATCACACCTGCAAGGGTCAATGCCAATGACCTTGAGGTGCTGAAGCCCAGTCACTTGCTCATGGTGAAGGCAAACCTTTCTTTTCCACCTTGTTTATCTGATCCAAAGGATTTGTATCGGAGGCGTTGGAGGCAAGTCCAATATTTGTCTGATATTTTTTGGAAGAGGTGGTTGAAAGAATA
>CM067357.1:33794093-33798173 GCA_034190875.2 Urechis unicinctus | reverse complement strand
AATTGTTGTTAACCATTGTCGACCCCCGCTAGCTGCCCACTTACCATACACACCATAATGTCGTTATCACTATTACCGACCGCACTAGGATATGATGATGTGAAACATTTCATTAAAGTGAGGAATCCTCATAAGCGACAACGCGTCAAATGTTTTATGTTTCTTGAGTCATTTGCGCAGCACAAGAGGAGCGGTGCCCAAGATATTATACCCACTGGTGAGTATATAAGGGGGTGAGTGAGTGAGTAAAGATGTAGTACGTAAATGAGAATGTCACCGAGTAAGCGAATAAGAGTTTCAGTGATTTAAGACGCTATTGAATGAGTGAGTAAATTAGTATATGAATTAGTTTGTGTCCAAATGAGTGAATACATAAGTTCAAGAGTGATTGAGAATAAAGTGAGATAATCGGTGATAATCTCATAGGCTTACACAACTGCGCTTCTCCACCAAATTGTAACTTTGTTTGCTACTACTCCGCCTAAGGTTGGAATCTTATTATTCGGGATAACTATCCACTTTTTCTTGGCGTTAAATGCCTTTGCCTGAATTTACATTTTGGCCCCAACGACCATTTTGGCCATGTTGAATAATCGGTCATTATATGGCTTTGTACGATGTATATTTGCTTCAAACTTAGATTCATGATTTGTGTGGCTTTTAACTTCAATGAACAATTCTTTGTTTTAAATTATCGCTTGAAATGAAAAACATACAAATTTTGAATGAATATATAAATCAGCAGTTTAACGAATAACGGGCGGCACACGCTCAAATATCTTTACGGACGGATATACAAAAAATGGCGATTTTACTGGGAAATCCGGGGTTGTAAGTCTTTGTCAACTCATTTTTGGTGTTTTTTCTCAATATATATCCGTCTGATAATGTTTTATTTAGATAAATAAGAACATATGTAGCACTTAAGCTGGGAATTCGAGACGCAGATCAGCATTCTAAACGTTTGGAGAATCTCACTGAAATAAGATACCGGTTTTCTCGATCTATGATGTGTAAAGTTTCAAGTAATAAATGAAATCATATCGTGTCAACGGACTGTTTTTAACAAGGGAATAATTAGCCAGATTGTTTTGTGTTATCAGTTTGCTCATGTCGTAGAATTCAATTGTCCCCACGAACGCATCCACGGGCTCAAGCAGAATGTATATTTTGGGATTGTAACAATTCCAGCTTTCCATACCGCGTGGAATTTCCGGTACACGAGCCGGAGTATAACAAAGGCGATTGGTCAGCCATGACCATTTTACACGCTCTGTTTCCATTTGATTCTTATTTGGTCAGTATGATTCCAACGTTTATATATTGAATATCATTCATGTGACAATGAACGTTATTGTTGCGGGAAGAAATTTCATGTACGATAAATCCTGAAATACCCGTAGTTTACAGTGGTTAGCGAGCTTCACCGGGCTGTTCCGCTCTGGTGGTAGTGCGTAAGGGGGGGGGGGGGGGGGGGGTCTTTCAGATGTGAATTTTTTTTTCAAAGGTTGAAGATTGATATTTTGCTTTCGATATCCTTGAATTATATACTTGCATCAGTAATGTTAACCTTAACCTACCTTTTAAAGTACTGTTATTGGACATGGAAATAGCATGATCATTGTAATACACTAAAACATGAGTTCTTTATTACATTCCTATAAGTTTGATTATGTGTTATATGATAGTTCAGTCACGGACAGAGTCACACTTTTGCCATCAATTAGTCAGGAGAGTGATCCTTTAGATCTCAATAGTAGCTATCCAAAACAACTGTGGTTTGAGTTGACAGCCAAGTTCAACAGCGACTAGCCAAATAATCAGACCCCAAATAGGTTTTTGAAGTCAAGAGCCTCTCTTGTCAGGGTATCTGCCACATCAATATTGGTAGTAAAATTTTTGTCAAATGTTCAATGTTTGTAATCCAAACAATTGTTCAATAGTACAATCACATCATTTGAATCTATCATGTATAAGCTATAAATGCCATGGTCATCTGTCAGTTAGTCTTAAAAGCTGTGCATCTGGTCTAGTGTTGATAGGGGTATTAAGCATATCTGAAACCCCAAATCACACATGAGGACTTTTTAGGACAGTGCAGTTCCCAAGATGTAACAAACTGACTGGTTATGCATGACTTGGATAGTCACTTTGATTGGTTGCCCATCCCGGACCTGCTGCATGCCATTTATAAGGTAAAATTTATGGTACCATTAGGCAGTAACCATTAATAGTTATGCTCCTCAGCACAGTTTTGCCCTGTCCATTTGTCTGCTTGTAAACTTTTTAATAATGCAAGTCACTCTTATATTGATTGTCACTTACAAACAAAATATCAGCCCTTTGTGACCTTATTATTGAAAAATAATCTCATTAGCTATGTTAACCAAATAGGGAACACCTGTTTCAAATTAAACATGAACCACTGTTATATTGATGATCACTTACAAAGTAAATATCAGCACTGCATGATCTTTTGTTCCTGAGTGATTTACTCAATGGGGAATAATTCTTGATGGCAGGTTTTCTTATAAAGCAAGCTAGCAACTTCACATTGACCAAATCTCTCAAACTTTAACTCATAGCTTTATGGCTTTTGACCTCTGACTTGCTAAATAAAAGCAAATTAAATTTGCTTGTTCCAGGAAAAATGTAGCCAAGTTATTATTAGCTCATGGGTGTTTGGGTGAATCATTTCTTAAAAACTTAAATTATTAGGCTTAAATGCTAAAACTATTTGAATAACTACTTGGCGATGGACTATTGTTGCTAGACAAGTGGGTTTGGGGGTTATTGTTCAGCCCTGGTGTGTCATTGAATACAATGTTATACTATAAACGCTATGATTAAATGCTGTCATAACTTGTTAATGTCAAAAGCAGCAGAGTTCAATAGCCATCGGCCTTCTGTCTTTATTGTTAAGCAGTGAGATTGACTAGGTGTTTGTGATGACATTTTGCTCAGCAGCACTCATGATAGGGTAGTGATTAACTGCTTTACCTCCTGTTCTGGGTTTAATATTATGGACCCAGTATCTCAATTGAATCGTATTGGAGATTCATATCTTCTGTGTTGGTTAATCTGCCCTATTTAGGAAATTTATTTGTTCAAGATGGGCAACAGTATCAGCTGTCCAAACATCACAATTATGCTCATCTATCTCTGCATGATACCTCCTCATATCAAAGGGAGCAGTGTTTTGCTTTAGGGCCACTAGGCTCTTGCTTAGTGAAAAGAAATAGTCTTTAGTCTTATCATTTCATGACATTTGGTGATAAATGTATAGTTAAAGATAAGAATAGTGATGAGGTCGTGGGCTTCATCTACATTACTGACAGTAATGTAGATGAAGCCACACGACCTCCTCACTATTCTACATAATGAGTTACATTTGCAATATTAAGGTCCATGTGCTAAACCACCATGAAAATTAATTTTCTTCCGCATGCATGTTAATGGTAAATTCACAACTTATCAATATTGTGGCTTCACCAGTGTGGTGGCTTCACCAATATTGTGGCTTCACCAATACTGTGGCTTCATCAATATTGTGGCTTCATCAATCTTGTGGCTTCACCAATATTGTGGCTTCACCAATACTGTGGCTTCACCAATGTTGTGGTTTCACCAATATTGTGGCTTCACCAATATTGTGGCTTCACTAATACTGTGGCTTCACCAATATTTTGGCTTCACCAATGTTGTGGCTTCACCAGTGTTGTGGCTTCACCAATATTGTGGCTTCATCAATATTGTGACTTCATCAATATTGTGGCTTCACCAATACTGTGGCTTTACCAATATTGTGGCTTCACCAATACTGAGTATTCACCAATTTTGTGGCTTCACCAGTGTTTTGGCTTTGTCAATGTTGTGGCTTCATCAATGTTGTGGCTTCATCAATGTTTTGGCTTCTCTTTTGTATCATATCCTGTGGAGATACATCAATCACTGGGGCTTAAAAAGACATGTTATGTCTAAATGTCATTGCTGTTAAAACCATCAGAATGACAAAAATGACCACAACAATGTGTATTATCTGTACTTGTTGTGTGTGAGTATGGCTTCATCAGTCTGTTT
>CM067357.1:33656593-33789093 GCA_034190875.2 Urechis unicinctus | reverse complement strand
AGTTATTTAACACTATTTCTTATTGGGTGATATCCATGTCGATGACAAGAGAGCCAAATGACGTCACCCGGTTCGATGTTTCCAAGGAACTACCATAATACATTTTCTTAGTTCTCAGAACTCAGGTGATTATTACATGATATTCTTGGCCCGATAGCCAACCCAACCGACTGATTGATCGATAATATCTTTGAAGTGAGAATGAGTTATGGATCTCTATACCGTTTGGCCGGGTGTTGTCTTAGTTCTCAGTTCTCAGGGGAATGTTACGTAGTGTTCGTGATTCGTTTATTGATAATATGCACGGCCATTCGGCCCATTGCTTGTAAACTCTGTAGATGGCCTAGCTATTAACGTTGTATGTTTTCCTAAGGAGCCCGTCATACATAATGCAGGCAAGCAGATACGGCTTACCTATGTTCCTAATCGACCTGAAGGTTTGCAACACAATGGCTGTGTATATGGAGGATGCTGTTCAGGAGGATGTGAAGAGAGCCTGTAGTGTTAAATATAGGACCATTAGATTTGGAACATGACTATGTGATGTGCAAAGTAAATGTGCGGAACAAATAATTCAGTTGAACTACAACCATTCATGCTAAGGTGGAAGTTCCATTTCAGGTCACTCATATTCGCTTTGGCTCGTCTGCCAATATTGATTCCGCCATAGGCAAAATCAATACTAACATGGTAGCTAAAGTATTCAACGGTAATAACCTAACACATGAATCAATATTCACAATATTTAGCAGAAATTCTCGATCAACAGTGTGATTGTCTGGCATAACAAGTAAGCAGTTGATTGCGTAGTTGCTCTGACGCGAACTGACTCACTTTTCCGTCTTGGCATATACAGCAACAAAAGCCGTTGTTCAAACCACTTGTCCTTATTATCAGTGGAAATTAATGATCAGCACTAACTAGGACAATATTTAGTAAGTAACTCGGGACCGCGCCTTATGGCACTAGCATCATTACCGTACTGCACGAACATTATGAGTTTACTACACATGATAAACTGGCAGACGCTGGTACCCATCAATCAACAGACCAACTCAACGTAGGTCACACCTCAATGTCAAGTAATTACTTGATATATTCACTTTGAAGAACCTATCCTGGTAGATAAGTTGTGGTCGTAAACATTTTTAACGGAAGGTGATGGACCGTATTCATTACAAATGCCAGTATGAATTTTGCAATATCAATGCAGCATCTTAGGTTACTGTGTTTATTTTGCTCAGTGAGGCAAAGTAATGGTTCTCAAAGGTTCAGTTACACTGGAACCGAAAAGTGATAATTTAATTCGTAAAGCATCGGGCCTCCATTTAATGGAAATAATAATAATGCCGCATTCCTGATAATTTGGTAGAACTGTGTTTTTTGGTGCAGGGGCAACTCAAAATCATAACTCATAAAACTAAATGGGGTGACACTGGCAGCAGAAGAGATTTAAATGTACATGATGAACAGCGCTTCTGTTACTTTGTTTATGACGTCATCACCGTTAATTGTCGTATTTGGCGATCGTAGATGATTCTTAACTGCTGCTGCATCTCGAATTATAACTTGTATGACTCTCCAGCGCTTGAGCAGCTTCATTAGAACATGCATTGTTGTGAGGTTGTCATACATTGCGTATCGTTTCTCGGCATGTACCTCGCCGGGAATAGGCAATAGCGTTATAACAACATCTGTCGTCTTGGGAGTTTTGCTGGGTGCAGACAGGTGCTTGATTACCGATCTATTAGTTCAGCTCCGTAAATGTGGGTTGTTATGCAGCAAGCATCACTGAACGACACATCACAATGAAGCAAATGAGAATATATTCAGGATTACGATTGCAATAGCATTAACAATGTTTGTGTAAAGGTAATCGAACATTGCTATATAATAGCGCGCTAGAGTTTATGCATCTTGAAGCACTTGCTAAACTACTTGTATCAGCCAAACAGCATGCGAGTTGCGTTGGTGATTGTTGGCATTTGTGCTGTTATTATGTGAACAAAACGTTTGTCACACAAATCCTTGCAAATGTCCAGTTTCAACTTACAGGCAGGAGTGTTACGCACTTTCTATGTGGATTCAAATCATTGTGTATTATGTAACACGCACCTGAGATAAGAGAACTAAGACAAAGAAAAGTTGATTAAGCTATAACGATTGTGTAACTATAGAATCATATAGTATGAACGATGACTGCACGTTTTCTCTTGATTCGACTGCGATCTTTGTTATTCCATGGGTGTGGTAGGTTACATGACCATTTTTACGACCATTTGCCCCTTGGTCGATATTTACCATCGCTAGCAACGGGCGTGTTTTTGAAACCAATTGTATAGTCATTCTATCATGGATGTGCCATGGATACATCCAGAAGGATGATGTAACTCGGCGGTATTGTCATTGGTATATATATCAGCCAATCGATGGACGTGTAGCTAAGGTACTACGGAGATGTTTTTGAAAAGTCTGTTCATTTGGGTGATAGCTGTGGCAGTTTTTCTATCAAGAAAAACATGTACAGAATAAGCTATCTAATAACAAGGAAGGCAGATATTTCTTCCTAATTCCGCTTTCTGCGTCAGCGTTATACATACTGGGAGGCTGTCTGCATGGTGTCGTTACCAGTAACAACAACTGATTGTGTTTGTTATTCTGTGTGATACGCTTTGTAGGTAGATTATGTTTTCGTGTCAGGAACCGACGAACTGCACGAGGGATGCTGGTTATGGGCCAATCCGGGCATCTCCAGACTAGATGATGGATTCACTGATTGGAGCCCTGGGGAGCCTAACAACTGGAATGATAACCAGAACTGCATGGGATTAAATCCCAGTTTGGAGTTTCATGACACAAAATGCCAACGCCCGAAACAGTACCTCTGTAAACGGTCGGCACGCGGTGTATCAATCATCCAGCCTAACATCGATGACGTACGCAATAGCAGTCTGTGCTAAATATAGAAAAACACAATTGAATTATTTAGATGAACCACCTACAGCATAGTTATTAACAGAATATGTTTGTTACTTTGTTTTATGGTTGATAATATCAACAACTTAAAGTGTTTTCCCGCGTCGCATCAAATATTTTACCCTGGGATTAATGTGGCTTCGCTATCAATATTTAATGCAGAACTATAGCATGATCTGTTGTTTTATGGTGGCGCCTTAGAGAATTTCTATCCTTCCAATAAATTTATTTTGTCAATGATGGTATTAATTCATCACCTTATATTCCGTTTGTTCTATTTGTCTCCATCATCTTAATACCTTACATATAATGCACCGTGTAACGTTTATGTATATAAAACTTCTCGTTGAACCTCAGGAAGTTCTGTTCATACTTTATCTAGTACAGAAAGACCATCTGTCTCAGCATCCAAGGCAGTTGTTCACACAATTGGCCGATACATGAATATGTGATTAAGTTGCTGTTGCAGGTGAAACATCGTCATGCGCGCTATAGTTTTTGACTTGAAGCTACAATAAGTCTCTAGAGGAGATCTGAAAACAATCGAATTGATATTTGTCCGTGATATTAACGAGCCCAATACAAAAGATTTGCTCATGACACCTTTTATAACACCTTCAAATACCATTTTATGTATTAAATATATCCGCAATGGATATGGCATATGTACACGTACGAATGTTCTATGTTCAGCTGGATCGCTGCTTTGTCTCGCAAGCTACCTGTATGCATGCGATTCACAACAAGATCAAAGCAGTAAATAATGCCCAGTGATAGATACCTTGGCTAGTTGTTGATAAGCTTTTACCGGACGATTTTACCATTGAAAAACAAACATACATGACTGGAAGCCATGATAAAAGAGTTTGCTGAGATAATAGAAATACTTGTTATCAAGAGTGATCAGGTTATATCTCGCGCATGCTGCATCTTGTATTCTATACTTGATGCGGAATTTGGATGAAACGAAAAAGTCAAGCGGCTATGACTAGGCATCCTGATCCATTGTAATGGCGGCCCCGTCTTTTATTCTAAATTCAATTAAGATTTCTAACCTGGAATAATGCCGAATATTCGCCTCGCGAATTATCAACACTCTCGCTGGTGCCATGCGCTTGTGACGTCAGAGGGAGATCACATAGAAAGACGTCAATGCCCTCAGCAGATATTGACCATGTTACATGGGGATAGGTATGCATCAGTTGGCGCACATGCAGTGAAGATTAACACAACATCAGAACCATAAGCACCCGGTTCTTGGTCCTATAGCTGTATATAAGTCATGCAGGTGATCGTCGTAGGTGCGATCATGAAGATTTTGGCAGAGCTGAAAAGCGCCACCATCCGAAAAAATATGTAATCATTAAGATCTGCCGTAATCTAAACATTTTCTGTATTTCTATCATATATGTGTGTATATATATATATATATATATATATATATATATATATATATATATATATATATATATATATATATATATATAGATATATATATATATATATATATATATATATATATATATATATATATATATATATATATATATATATATATATATATCTATATATATATATATATATATATATATATATATATATAACTGTAAGACTGGAAAAAATACACCGCACATAACCCGCAAGCGTTCTTTTTCCAGCAGGTTAAGCGATCATTAATAAACTTATTGATGAGTGACTTCGGGCTAGAGGTGATGATGTGGAATGAAGCCACTGAGTTAAGTAGGTCGACCCGCTAACCGTTTCGATTGTTTTCGTGGCTCTTATTGCTTTATCTATGTTCTGAAGCAACTGCAGTTCGATTGGGTCGCCCAACATTAGACCCCTAGGGAACGTCTTGGTGTGCTGAAGAGGCGGGCGGGGGAGGTTACACAAGGCAGAACTTAACAAATGTAGCGTGCATGCGACTGGGTGATGGGCTGCATGTAGCGATGTGGGATAGTTTTATTCCGTCACCGACTTCTAAGTCAGGGTATGTTCTGGTAGCCACATTGACGTTCAATAGTTAGATATATTCCTACTTCTAAAGCCACCCCTCGCAACTGCCGCACACAATTATTCGACAACAATATTGATTGTGGGAACACCACAGTGTCCCGGGATAATGGTCGGAAAATATGGCGAACCGTTAATGAACTTCTATTGGCTTAATCATTATTTCTTATAAGTTACATTGTTATGACAATTTAAAAATAAGGCATACATGACTTTAGGACTGTCGTAAAAAACTTATCAGTGAAAACAAACTGTGTGTTTAATCAGTGGTGTAATTCAGCTGAATAAGTAGTAATGTGTAAGCTTATATGGTGTTATACCAAGGCGACATCCAGCTTTGAACATCAGCAATTGTTACTTATGGAGACGCACATTGTTCTTCGGACACGATTTCATCTACCTTGGTAGCACATATCAGTGCTTCTCCATGAGTTCACTACACATATCGCTATTTCCAAAATGGCGGGTACCCACACTCAGTCTGGTAGGCTGATGGACGACCACTGAATTTCTGCTTATTTCTAAGGACTGAGAAGAGTTATTTCTAAAGGTGATTGGCTTATTGTATATATTCAAGATATCCGAAGCTGTCTGCACACCTCATGGCACGCAGTGGTACAGTTGGCTGAGTGTCGAGTTGGTACTTAGACCAGGGGTCAAGTTGACTAGGGTTGGAGTGTACCTGATACCATCGACGTGGCACGGCTGGTCAACTTGATAAGAACATAAGCTCTGTTTAAACACAGGCTTGGGAGAATATACCTGTCTTCTACCAGGGGTAGGAGTATAACAAAGGTCACAAGCTTAGTTGATTCCTGGGTTGCCTGGGCGCTCACAACCAACGTTGTGTTTGCATCTATGGCAATAGAGAGTGAGGACAAGAATACGTTTTGTAAACCAAAGTTGCCATCATGCCAAGTATAGTTGATGCTGCTGTTGGCGAGTGTATCATAGCGCAACAGATGCACTTCTTTCTGGCGACATATCGTCGTTGAATATCAATGCCTGGTGCTTGGTTGCCAGTACGTTGTGATCAGTTAGCGGTTGCTTCAGCTTAAACCTACTCACATTTGGGGTAGCGAGTGCGCTTGCACGCAAGGATAAAATTACAATGAACGGTTAATGTAACAATAATTTAGCCACTTTCATATGTATCACTCAATGTTAGTCACTCATTGCCAATGTTTGTGGTTATATGTATACTGGCTTTTCTAATCCTACTGGAGCTATTTCATCACTTGGCTGGCAAAGGCACATCTAGAGCGACAAGGAATAATGCTCCTGATATTTATGATCATTATCCTAGTGATTAACATAAGAACCTTTCCAGCATATATCTATTACATATTTGCAGATGATAATATTAAGGTAAGTATGGTAAGGTAAGTATAGGGTTTAACGGCACACCAACACGAGTGTGTCAAATGGTGCCAAGAAAGGTTAATAGATAAGATTGACCTGATTAAGCAGCCGCCTTCTAGGATAAATGAAAATGGAGTTGGAAAAGATAAAAATGGAAACGATTATCCTAGGGCAAGTCACCACAAGCCGATTGACTGGAGCAGGCCATTCCAGCCTCTCGTCTAGGCGAAATCCGGGCCAGAGTGGTATGTTGCAGATATGGCCCTCAAAAGAACCACTCCACTCAACCACCTGGATCCCATTGTCCACCGACACGAGTCGCAACCCACGGCCAACAGGTTGCCCCCTATTAGTCGCCTCTTACGACATGCAGAAGGATACAGTGGACCTATTCTACCCCCGGACCCACAGGGGGAAGATGATAATATTACTCGATCATTTGTGGATGAATGCCAAACCGTCGTGACATGCCCTTTAGTATGTCTAATCAAGTAGCTTCAGAGTGGCCACACTTGCGCATTATGTGGCCAGGGTAGGTGCTTACCTCAGAAGCCAATAAAAGATGGATATATATATATCGATCCGCACAGCGAGACTTGCATATGGATTGTGGATAACATGCTCTTAAGATTAGGCACCTATTTTGTTAACGGCATTTGAGAAAGAGGACAAGAAGCGTGACATGGCTACATTAATGTTTATCTTTATTCAATTGCTGGATCTATTCAGCAACTGAGAATATAAAGTGACATGGTGAGTATAGTTCTGTACCAAAAGATTGTACAGCATAGTTAAGGCATTATCCCAGCTGCGGCACTATTGAGTTCACAGATATCAAATCAGTGACCCATGCCTGTAATCATGATGAGAATTTAAATGCTTGAAGCAGATATATGCAATAATAATGTGCCCAATTTACCATGTATTAAGGATGGTATGTTGCTTTAGGAACTGCTAAGCTCTTCAAAATATTCATATTGTTTGTATACATTATATTTTTCACTCATAATAGTTCATTGGTATACTTCAATATTTGATGTTCAAAGTACCAAAGGGTTATCTTACTTGACAGTTTCCCGAATATCTTCGTTCCATTGATGAGGTTAAACACCAGTTCCGGGTACCTGACAAATTGAAAATTAACACGTTGTGTAATGACACCGCTATCTCAAAATATAAAGATGCAGTTTTAGAGAATGACTATGCGATATTTGTGGCTTCTAATGTATACGAGACTATCATTCACCACAAATAAGTCACAATTACCATAGGGTGACAGAGGCTAAATCAAGTCTCTGTTATACCTACACAGAATGGGTGCATTTATTGAATCCACTAACTGAGTGAAACAGAACAAATCGCACGTGGGCCAGATTGTAGAAAATACTGAAATTCGGTGTCGACATATACGAACTGGAATTACGAGATGCTATAGCTTGCATTGTATATTTGCTATTGTGAACAGGGAGCAAGTGGTATATAGTGATACGAACAGGTTGTTTGTCTCTCATTGATTCTGCTTTAGGGGTCCCATGTCACAGGAATAGAGAAGAATCCATGACGAGCTAGAAAGATTTGTTAGTCTCATCAATATTCTCTACATTGGCTAATACCAAACATGTGTCCAAACCTAACATTGCTAACAGAGACTTATAACGACATGCCGCAATTTGAAATATGCGGAATACTGCTTCCATGTATTTTTATCAGTCGGAGAGCAACTGAGAACGTGTAGCCTATATAGACACTCACAGTGTGTAATTTTAATACCCAAACGTACAAAATCTGCCGATGCCAATTGGACACGCATCGTGGATGATATAAACGCTTGTGAGGAAACAATGCGATATTTTGAACATAATCATCGAATAAAAGTTTAGATTTGATGAAAATATAATTGCCTTCTGGGAGCCGTCCCGACGGGTAATCAGCTTCCTGAACTAATACAGAATTGTTGGATCAAACGACGGATCTACTCAATGAAAACAATTCCTGATATTAGCATATTCTCTGACTCCAGACAATTCAAAATGATTGTTACAGTTACCACAGTAAACCTTATTCATTATTTAAAGATAGATTAATTTATCCTTTCTTAGCGGTTCTGATTTCCTTCAGACAGTATGGGGCAACGATCACAAGGTAAAATGTATGCTGAATACCAAAAACCGTAGATGTTCACATTGAAAAAGTCATGGCTGGGGGAATAATGCTACATGCGGTGCATAAGAATGTACAGTATTTTTACTAATACGGAATTTTAGACAGACATGCGACGATTACACGTTATCGCAACATGCCATGCATCTGATTGTTTACCCGCTTCTCAACCCAAATAGTAATAGTATCAACCCTGAAAGAACCACTAAGACTTGTATATATATATATATATATATATATATATATATATATATATATATATATATATATATATATATATATATATATATATATATATATATATATATATATATATATATATATATATATATATATATATATATATATATATATATATATATATATATATATAAAGTCACAATTACCATAGGGTGACAGATATATATATATATATATATATATATATATCTATATATATATATATCTATATATATATATATATATATATATATATATATATCTATATATATATATATATATCTATATATATATATATATATATATATATATATATATATATATATATATATATATGAGAAAATAGGATACCCTATTCGGCGATTGCACACACTTTACATCATTATCATGTATTGGTATTCGTTAGGTTATTGTTTGAATCACTTGCTTAGGCAAGGTAAGGTAAGAAAAGTGTTTAAAAGCACACCAACAATAATGTGTTCTATGGCGTCTAGAATAATGGGTTGAATATGCAACGATACGAATGACCTGATTGAACAGCCTTCCAGATGAATGGGAAAAAGGAAATACACGTGGATGAAAAGGAAAACGATACTAATGCAAACGATTGTAATAGGGAATGTCACTACCTGCCGATTGGCTGGATCAGGCCATTCCAGAACATTGTCCAACAGACTGTCCCCTATAAGTCGCCTCTTACTTCACTCAGGAAGATTGAGAGGGCCTATTCTACCCTACAGGTGTGCAGTTACTTAGGGCCTTACTACTATTTAATGACACTGTCAATAGCAGGATGTAGTTACTAAACGTTCCTTCAAGCTTTTGGTTTTGTCAACATTTGTTGACATCGCGCATATTTCAGACCGTATCCTGCGTTATTTTACTCTAATTAGTGCATATTTGACACCGAAGCAATCATCCATTGTACAGCACACCGCTAATGTATCTGTAATATGAATACGAAGTAGAAAGTAGAGATGGGGAGCTCATGCACCGGATTTGCGCCACAGATGAGAACCTGGTTTATTCTAAATGACATCCGTCTTTATTGTCTGGCGCGGTTGTCGTCATCAGCGCAGAGTGATATAACACAATCCACCTCCACTAATGACGCATGGTTGCTCTGATGTAATCGTATTTGTGGGGTTATTGGTGCAGCACAACCAACTACGAACGCGCAATGTCATTTTCAATAATGTATTTTGCTTACTTATTAAGGGGTGTGCATTGATAAATGATGAAACCGAAAAAAGGGTTCCATCGGTGATATCGCTGAAAATACAAACTGAACATTTCTAGTATAGTAGAAAGCAATGACAAGTCATCTCACATGGTCTTAGCAAGACGGGTGTTTTCAATAGAGAGTAAATGCATGAGGAGTGTGCAGTGTATAATGGATGTTTTATGTTTTACAGATAATGTATACGGCATTGTAGATCTGCAATATAGAGTACGACGAGTGTGCAGTGTGTGGTGGATCTGATGTATATAGGTTGGAAGCAATATGTTTGGACTATTCGTACTGTACTGTTAAGATATATGATATATGAATGTTTGTTGTGTGGTAGATCTTTGCTTCATGATGGCTTTGGGTATGTGCTGAATGTGTGTTATATGATGAACGTGCGTTCGGATATGGGTACGCTATCTATGGCGGATCTATGGCGTATCACATTGGTTTGGTTTTGTGAATATGGTAGTAACAGCAGGTGAGAAAATATTCCGGGAACATTTTTACCCGGGAATATTCGTTTTTGCTTCAGCATCTTCCCAATTCATGAAAAGCGCGGTTAGGGAATAGTCACATTTCGAGCAGACGGTAATGTGACTAACATGCAGTTGGTAGGACTGGTAGGATGGTATCAGACCAGGGGCCTGGTGACTCGTCTGATGGGTGTTGGGGCGCGATTTGCTTTAGATGAGGGATTTGTTAGATGATATTGTAGCTATGAGAGGTGGGGTGGGAATGAGATAGATGCGTTTTATGGTGGATGCATGTGTGTACAGGTGTTATATGTCAGGGAGAGACAGGAGTTATGAACAGTCGACATTTGAACTTTGGTGGCACTCTACACTTTAACCGAATGTTGGAACAAGAATAACTGCATGTCTTAAACACAGGCGCTCGGTTTCCGATGCCAAGCTTCCGAGCGCCGAGCCGCTACAGCTAGCTATAATAGGCGATATGCAAGCAGCCCCCAGCACTGTGATGGACTTGCTCGTGTCTAAACGCATATATACTGAACGTTCAAAAATCGATCATTGAACAAAAGGGCTTATAGCTATGCCAGAGAGCTCATTCCGACTAGCTAAGCAGCGATTTTGCAAATGAGTGAAACTCATGCACGTGGCGCTAACATAAAATCAACAAAATAACATAAGACAGTGGATCCAACACCTCCTCTGGAGCGTGGTCAAGGCGACCACCGGCATTAATAAGAAAATTTAGTGCGAGTTCATGGGACACTCTGACAAAGCTGCTATTAGCTCATAGATGGCAATGACACATATTTCGTCGGGTGGTAGCGCTTGTGAGCTCTTTGATCGCACGCCGATCTTCATGATCGAAACTAGGATGATCCAAGGGAAGGAGACACGAATGTTTGTGGTTATGGTATTGCACTCCTCTTCACTGCATATATGAGCACTCATGCACACTTACCCTCGTGTAACATGGTCAATGTCTGCTGAAGCCCCGTCATCTTACTCAGGCCTATTCCTCTGACGTGACCAACGGCTGGCACCAGCGAGAGTGTTGAATATTTTGTGAGGCTAATATTCGGCATTATTCCAGGTTAGGGAAGGTAGCCCAATACAAAACGACGACATTCACTCGAGGACTAAGACATAAGCAAACGGGGCCGCAATTGCAAAGTATCAATTTTCCTAAGAGAGATCTGGGTGCCTAGCCTTATCCACTTGACATTTTCGTTTTATCCTAATTTGGCATCAACTTTGGAATACAAGATGCAGAACGCGTAAGATAAAATCTGATCTATCTCATTATTTGTATCATTTTTATCTCAGCAAACACTGTAATAATGGCTTCCTCAGGCTTTTTGGTCGCCGATCCAGTCATGCATGTTTGTTTTGGAATGGTAAAATCGGTTGAGAACGGCTTATCAACAACTAGCCATGGTATCTATTTATGGAGCGACGAAGCAGTGGCACATCTCTTTGTCTGAATGTAGAGCATGTGCATGTGTACATATGCGCTCTCTATTGAGGATGTATTTAGAACATCAAATGACCAACTAAGGTGTTACCTCGAGGAATTATAAATGAAATAAATCACTCCTTGTCATTTGACAGGCCCACGCTAATTGCTGCTTGCGGGCCAACAACATAGATGTCAAGTGCGCCCGAACCCACGGACCAAATAATGGGAGGATGATGCCTTGGAAAGTTATC
Organism: Urechis unicinctus; assembly: GCA_034190875.2. Classification (NCBI taxonomy): domain Eukaryota; kingdom Metazoa; phylum Annelida; class Polychaeta; order Xenopneusta; family Urechidae; genus Urechis; species Urechis unicinctus. The sequence goes on along the minus strand of CM067357.1, from coordinate 33,776,952 downwards.
AGTCACTAGTGTAGTTTTCATGATTGACAAATAATTCTAAACGAACGTTCATATGTAAAACATTTATAGTTTTGGTGCTCTTATGGGGGTCAAGTTTGGTCAAACAAATCCACAACAATGTGCAAATCTACTTGCTAGGAGTGTAACACACGCTACAAGAAGATTCACCGCTGAGTATGGTTTGGATTATACATTGTGATTATACTGCTAAATCACAAGTGTTCAACACTTGGTCGGGTGGTCACTGAGAACTTGGAACTAGGATATTCGGCGTGATGTCAGGTTAGAATACAAATTGGATGTAGATTTTGGAACGTTTGTGGCCACAGCATTTTAGATATGCTTGCTGAACGTGTCAATTAAACAGCACGTATCGACATGCATTAGTCAGTCCTGTTCTGTTACACTGTTGAAAAAATATCCATATCTGCTGGGCAGATATTAGCATATAGGTTACTACTGTTGGAATATGTTGGTGCATCCGGTTTCAATTGGATCCAGCCAAGCAGGGCCATACTGGACACAAGGAATCCCCATTCATACATGGTCTTATTCGTGTGTCATTCCCCTCTGCTCGCGATATCTGTCTGCTGTTGTATCAGGTACGAAGATTCCTGCGTGTCTAGCACAGCCATGTGGCCACTTCGCATCTCTGATGTTAATCATAGTCCAGCGCCAATGTTTTTCAAGCTGATCGGTTGACAATAATGAATCTAGTCTGGTGTTTTATATTCTTGAGCTTTGTCAGTGCTCGTTTTATCCAGTGCAACCACTGAAGAACTTCTATGTTCTGAAGCGATTACACAGGTGCAGGAGATGTCATTTAAGTGACTACTCAAAATGCAGTAGCTAATAACAAAAATCTACCGTATGCGCAAATGATGATGATGACGCCCATAGCAAATGAAACACAATAGACACAATAGACTAACGTCTAAACATCGGCTCTGTGGATCCTTAAACCAAACGACCAATATGTTACCGGTCTTCTCATCTCTCCATATAATGTTTATCTGTCGTGAGGTTGCGATGACCCAGCCCAAAGCGCACCGTGCTATTAGAGAAAGATAGGGAGAGAGAAGAAATAGGGCGGCTTAAATCGAATCGCTTTGTGTGTGCGATGTATTCTGAATTACATCCATGCAAACACCCAAGCAAAACCGATTTAATGGTTCGAAGAATATTGTCGATCAAATGATAAAAAGGTCTTTTCAAAGTGTAAATCATCATATAGATAGTAAGGATGCTGACTTGTCTAAGCTCCCACAGTATACTACACATAGCGAGTGATCTTTGATAATATACTGATTGGCAGTATTTACTCTTAGAAGCTTTAGCATTCGTTCTTCACAAATTCCAGCTGCATGCAAAATGACGTTCTACGAATGCCCACTGTCAGACATATTTGGACTGAGCCTCTCACAGTTAGTACGTAAACATTTAAATAACAGCAGTAGTATATCTGACCTCAAAGTCAAAACTCAAGAATATCGTTACTGTTGCCAATGAAAAAACGATTGTGAAAACAGAACACACGGCCTATCTCTGTGGCATGTTTGTGACATTCAGCAATGCAAAATGAAAACGTCCTGCTAGATATATTGAGTGTTAGTGTGAAATTGTTACCAAGCCAACATCAATGTATTGAATTGGGTTTGTATTATAATTTCATTTGATACTTAAAATTGTGTACTGAGTCAGTCAGTGACCAGATCAGCGTGCGCCTTACAACATATACTATTGAGAAGTGAAATGCAGATAGTCGTGTTTCGAATGGCAACAAATAGTGATATAGATGTTGTTCATCCAATGGCATATTATGGTAGCAGTCAATACTGACAAAGTTTGTCTTCTGTACAAGTAATTTGGCCCTCTATACTTTGACTCATAATGTTAATCTATTAATCAATTGATAATCTTTCTCAAGGCAACTTTGGATTTGAATTTGAAAATCGTTATATATGCGATACGATGTAGCTGTTTATATATACCTTTAAAACGAATGGACAGATTCGTCGAATAAGTTACGTCCACTGAGTGATTATATTGATTAACAAATGATATGAGTATTTTGAACACATGGTGTTTATTGTATTCAAGGCAAAGCTTGCTCCCCAAAGAGTAGATGTTTTCTGAAACGGACATTAGACTCTCGATTCAACTGCTTCATCACCATACAATCAATGAAATTGGCATAAAAAAAATATACACATCTAAAAGTGGCAGTCGATCATATTCGAGCTCAAATATATTCTGTACGCGTTTCCTAGTTGTCATAACTTTTACAAATACCTTTATCATGTCATCACCAACGCCTTCGGCAGTATCACATCATCACCATCCGTTAATTTCATCATTATGATAATACCTAAAATATTGCCAGACAAGATTTACTAAGCACTCTCCAACTGACAAGCTACTTGATCAATCGAGACATTTACAGGGTACTGCGTTGATCTATATCTTTCCATGTTAGTCCATGTGTGACGATTTGGCTTACAACAAATTTGTTTCAGCCATATTTACTAACCTTGCAATGTACAAACACATACACCTTCTGTTCTATAAATAATGTGACAAGGTGTGTTATATAATGTTAGGGCACATCGTTAATGAGATAGATGATTATCGCATATAATTGCCATAATTATGTTGTGTGTAAGATGATGAATGAGATCCCCATGACAACTCAAAAGTCGGATGAGTTATATTACACAATTAGGGACTGTTCATGATGAACATAGCAGCATTATTTTTATCCTAATGATGAAAACTTAAGGGACATGATTTAGATGTGAGTGGTTTTATGATATTTCACTGATGAGCCACACCAAATATACCCATTAACATAACATAAACTGCATCAGTTACTCGTTATTGTGCGAGCTAGGTATTGTAACTAATTGGCCCTTATATCAAATCATGCTCAGTATTCTATTGTACTGTCAGAAAGCTTTGCTGTAGTGTTGCTGGGAACACCTGCCAATTATCAGCCTGGTCTACATATTCCACGATGGAAAATATATATCAGGCCATAGAATAAAATAGGCACAGGCGCCAGGCACATACTTTTTCTGTGGGATTCATAAACGGCTTGCAATAGACCGTCCCGATCCCAGACATCAAATAATTGCGTTGAATGAATATAACGAGCAACTGGTGTGACTGCACGAACATTTGTTTCATGCTGCTTGTTAAAACTGTAACTGTCACTTGTGGCATTTTAGATTTATTCTACTTGTTACGGAACGTTTCATAAGCACGCATTACCAATTGACGGCAATATATGGGAAGAATATATATTATGGTGCTGAACAAATGGAATGCTGAAGAATGTCGTATTAAGCTTAACAGTTCCGTCGCGTAACGAATCTTAATTGGACTAATGACGCATATTATCGATGCAGCCGATATCAGGCATCTATTAATTCATTCTAATGCTATATCAATGCGGTAGTAGAGCAGGTTCTCAAAAGTAATTACAACATACCAATTGTGTCCTCAAGCCGCTGGTTGGAACCATTGAATTCGCATGACATGTAAACCTATATATAAGTCTAGGGTACGGTGCGAAAATTTGACTATTCCTTGGAGATGATTAACCTGCGATGTTAGATAACGGTGGCTCTGCCTCCTATTCTCAAAGGATGTGAACTATGTGTGATCAAATGGTGTAGGCACATACGATATAAAATGTATGCCAAACACGTAGTCCAAAGACTCAGTGATGTGAAACTCATTGCTTTATTTATAATCCCGAGGAGCATGTTATTTCTCAGGCAATATTGTTTAAGGCGACCAAACAGTTATTTCATCATAATACATATTGATCTTGGAAAGAGTAAGGTGATGAAATGCTCCAACATAGACAGAAAATTGCGTAGATTATAGGATTACTAAATTTTGAAATGCACATGTGTTTTAGATTTTAAATCATGCTTAAAGGACACAATTACACATTACCTGACTGTGCAAATACAACTTAACATTAAAATCATATGGCAGTGATAGCACACACAAAATTGGTATTTGTTCTTCAATGCTCCACTCCCATGCTCGATTATTCCGCAGCCACATTACCAAGATTAGGAGTGCCCTACGATGGCCACAGATATCACATTTGTAAGGCTTTTCGCCGGCATGTATTCTGAGATGTCGGTTAAGATGGCTTCCATCAAGGAAAGACTGTCCACAAATGTCACATGTGTACGGTTTATCACAAGAATGATTTCTCGTATGTCTTCTTAGGTTACTCACGTCAGCAAACGACTTTCCACAGATATCACACCTATATGGTTTGTCACCAGTGTGCGTTTTCATATGTCGCTTAAGACTGTTTCTACGATTGAAACACTTTTGTCACATTTGCAAGCCTGGCCTCTGGAATTCGCTATCTTATGATTTGTTGGATTGTTCCCAAAAGTGAAGGCCGTCCCAAATATGTCACATTGGATCCCCCATATGTGCGTCGTCTCGGAGACAATCGTACGATTCCCAGCAACACAATGTATATTATCGTGCACATCATGCCCATGAACATTCATATCCTTATCACCGATCCGATTTCATTTCACATCCTTGTTCGCAGGCATAATTCTCTTCGTGCTTCTCGAGCGCTCCAGAATGGATGACGACGGCACCATTGGCTCCTAATTCACAAGGAATATTGTCAGAAATGTGAACAGGTGACGACCCGTCTGAGGTGCTATGATCAATGCTCCCCGTTTTATAATCCTGGAGCAATGTAGATTTGTCCGAGAATAAGTTATCACTGACATCATCAGGGACCTCCAGTTTTATCATGGCTTTGACGTCTTCCATACTCGTGTATTCACTTCCGTCTGCCAGTAATTACGATGTGTTGGACATCTCCTGTAATACAGGTTCATGAATCAATGTCTGGATTAGGAAAGATAAAAACGACATGCATTTCTACATTTGGGCGCCAAAACATATAAAAACTATTAGTGGGTCACACCCAGGGTCTCAGCCAGAGACCCTTCCACCCATGGACGGGTTAGTCGTAAATTTGGACTGGAATTCCCCCTATAGACCGTCCACCCGCCAGCCCGTCCACGCGCCTCCCAGGCCGGATACAGGGAATTAGCCAGGCCAGTTTAAACAGCTCATTTAAAGACAAACACTGACGCAGTACGACGACCGCTCATATAGGATCAAAAGCATCGCGTTTCCCGTGATCTAATAAACTTTTGGTCTACACTGTTGGCTAGAGAATGAAGCTCATAAATAACAATTGGGTGAAATATCATATCGACGCGAACTCTTTGACTAAGTTTTTATTACGCGCAAATGCTTGTGCCAGAGCAGGATGTATCATTTATTTGCAATTAAATTTTAAGAACGACTGATATTTCACGTACCGCACGCACTCACATCAGATCCCACCCCCCACCAGCTTTCGGGTAACGGCAAACTAACTATGTTATGATAATAAGTTGGTCACAACGTGATGGACGGGCTTAGGGTGGGGATGGACGGGCAGTTAACATTCATTTAACAACATTCTATATATCATGTTCACTGTGAGCTGAATGGTGACCATGTAGAAGTAGACATCTGCATATTTGTTCGGAACATAACATGGGTACAAAGATTAACATTTATTTGTGCTGGAGATTTTCCTTCAGCGACGGAAATAACATTTTCTAAACGCAAACAAATTGTCCTTTCGGAATACAGCAAACAATTTGAAACATGAACATTAAACGCAGAAATGCAGATTTTTTCAAAGAATATTTAATCACTGACTTCATAAGTGGCCTCCATTTTTATCATGCCTTTGACGTCTTCCATTATCGTGTATTCACTTCCGTCTGCCAGTAATGACGATGTGTTGGACATCTCCTGTAATACAGGTTGATTAATGAATGTCTCAGTCAGAAAATATAAAAAACCATACATTCATTTTTTAAATTAGGGAGCCCAAACATATATAAAATATCAGTGGATAACTGATATTTTCCAGCAATTTGTGCCACATACCTTTTCCTAAATGGCGAAATTTCCTCTGACAATTAAATAATGTTCTGGATATAGCGTTTATTGTGTGCTGAATGCTGGCAATATAGAAGATAATATGGGTACAAGGAGTAGCATTTAACCAAGTGTTGGCAATATTGGTCATTTGTGCTGGTGATGAGTGTAAAAAGAGAGTTATAAGTTTGCTCACAGTTGGATTTAAAATAAGGAACATTCCATTATTGATGATATAGATTTGGGCCGAGAAATTTGTTTGGTAGGCATCACCTAAAGTATTGGCGATGTCGTTGAAATTGGGGGATCTTGAATCATCATGTTTTAACCAGAAGTAAGGTAATGCTGCTATTTTCTTTTTCCCTGGTCCTATGAACCATGTACAGAGACCATTTGAGCTCTAAGCGTCTCGGCATGCATCATAAAACCATGGATTGTTTATCTGTTTGGAATGCCCCATGCCTTCTTTGTGGACGTCTTGTTGTTCAATATCGACACAAAGTTCGCGCTTGCTGGCTTTAATGACGCGTCGAGCTTTGGCTCGGGCAGCTTCGTGCAAGTTCTTATTTTTCGGATTTAAAATAAGCAACATTCCATCATTGATGATATAGTTTTGGGCGGAGAAATTCGTTTGATAGGCATCACCTAAAGTATTGGCGATGTCGTTGAAATCGGTGGCTCTTGAATCATCATGTTTTAACCAGAAGTAAGGGAGAGCTGCTAGGATAAATGAATGGAGATGGAAAAGATAAATATAGAAAACGATTATCCTAGGACAGGACGCTATCAGCCAATTGACTGGACTAGCCTCTCGTCTAGTGAGTGAGTCAGAATAGGGTTTAACGGCACAACAACACGTATGTGTAATATGGCGCCTAGAAAGATTAATAGATAAGTTTGACCTGATTAAGCAGCCGCATTCTTAGATAAATGGAAAAAAGAGGGACATACAAGTGGATGATGTTGAAAAAGATACAAATGCAAATTGTATCTAAGGGCAAGTCGCCACCAGCCGATTGACTGAACCAGGCCATTCCAGCCTCTCGTCAAGGCAAAATCTCGGCCGACACGAGTCGCAACCCACGGCTAACAGGTTGCCTCCTATTAGTCGTCTCTTACGATATGCAGGAGGATACAGTGGGCCTATTCTACCCCCGGGCCCACAGGAGGGAAAACGACCTTGGAGCAGGAGGACGAATACTAAGTATGATCCCTGGTATTCTCATATGAAAATAAATTCAGAGGGTTTATTTTGTGTAAATTTGCCGAAATATTTCATGTTATGTATCCGTTGTCAAAGTGAAATATTTGGAAATTTGTTTGGGTCTTGTTGCTGATTTCAGATCCTTCATGAAGTCTGTCTTTTGTTTGGGAAAGACATGGACTACAATTTACAGAACAACTGGGCCAAAGTATCAGCGAAGATTTGGTTCAGCGCCGACACTGCTCGTCATAAGCTTGTCGAAAATAAAGTTATATTGGAAAGGAAAGGTATACGTCTATTGATAAAAAATCTATATGTTCAAAATTGGAATATTACAGTTAGATCATAATGTTTGTATTGCACTGTGTATTGATGATGGCATTGTTTCTTACTAATTTTGTCAGGTAAATACGGAGCTGAAGAGAAGAGAAGTATTCTCTATGTAGAAAATAAAGGTCAGAACCACTTGAAACATTTATTTAAACGTTTATGGTTTACTCGGAATCGCAATATTGCGCTAGTGATTATGAATAATCTGTGACAGCCATTTGATCAACTGTTTACCCGGCAATTGTATTCGGTGATATGGAATAGGTTCTTATCAACCTATTTCATCAACATCGCTATGTTCGGATGTTGTATGGAATACTAAATTAGCTATGTCTGCGCATAATTACATTAAATGTAATATTTAAACTGTTGCATGGTCGGCAGGAACCTCCGCAGCTGACACCCACAATTGTTTTTAAAGAAAGCAACCCCCTTCAACCTGACTGAGTAGAACTGTGGCTGAATAGTAGGGTATTTATTGTTCCCTCTGACATGGATCCCTCCATGGCCTTCTGCTTCCAGCTGTCTATCTATTGGACTCCATATGCTTGGGGAGTAAAGAATTTTTGAAGGTTACAAAGAATGAACCTTTGAAAATCTGTTCCAAAGCGGCGTGTTGCAGATATGGCCCACCAAAGGACCCCTCCACTCAACCACGAGGATCCCATTGTCCACTGACACGAGTTGCAACCCACGGCCAACAGGTTGCCCCATACTAAACGACTCTTTCGACATGCAGGAGGATACAGTGGAGCTAATTCTACCCCCGGACCCACAGGTGGTGGGATTTTGTTTGGAGTAATTACGTCTAGATTATTGCAAATATTGTTTAGTGATCCTTGGATACGGATGCCAAGATGTGGTATGGCATTAGGTTTATTTTCGTTTAATGTTTGCTATTTAGGATGGAAGATAATGTCATGGGTAGGATGGTCTGGATTGCTTTTTAATTTACTGCATATTGAAGGGCCAGTTTATTTCTTCTCAAATGGTTAGTCATTTCATTGGCTTCAGTGTTGAGGCTTAATGGGTGAGGTTCAAAATGCCCCAAGGCAAATCCTCAGTGCCTGATTCTGGACTATGTCCAGTCGTTTAAGATACGACTTTCGGGCTGCACCTTAAACGATGCAGCCATAGTCAAGCTTTGATCTTATTAAGGACTGATAGAGCCTTAGCAGGACCTGTTTGTCTACTCCCTAGTCTAGTTTGGAGACTACTTTTAGTAGATTCATTGCCTTGGGGCATTTATTCCTTATGCAATTCATATGAGATATAAAGTTAAGTTTTATATCCAATAGGTTATCCAAGAATTTGGTTTACTTCACAACAGGGACGGGATTTTATAAGAAGTGTATAGTCTGTTCTGTATGTGTGCCTGACACCGTCAACCATGTAAAGAGGTATGCTAATGACCACGAGTGTGATAAACAAATCACATTAGACGAGGAGTTCATGATGCAACATAGCGTCGTTACTGACAGAGAACCTAACCCTAATATAGGTAAGTAGAGCCCGAGAACACGACAATGATTTAGATGTTGTGTCCTATTTGATGCACACAAGCTCACCTCATTTGTCGGAAACAATAAGTGTCTCTGGCTTGTTTTGTTTCAGTCATGTCTGGAACCTTTGATCGCAAATTAATTAATTGGCAAGTTGATTTGATTCCGAGTAGTGGACTTGATGTTGGAAAGCGTTATCGGTATTTTGTATACTGTCAGATTACTATCTGAAGCTTTATTTTTTTAAACTGTACATGTATAAACCAATTTATACTGTAACTGTTAGTTAGTTATTATATTGAACAGTATATATGAAGTCACCTGCACATGAGTTTATCCAGTTTGTGTGTTCTGAACAATATGGTTAAACATGTTATTTAAAATTATCAATATTGTTTTTTATAATTATTGAAATTTTATATTTTTAAGATAGAAATTATAAATTAGCAATGAGAAGGCAGCAGCAGAGTTTGTTGCCAACATTGCAGAGTCCACTCAGCAAACTTGTGTAGAAGCTACTGCAGCTAGCGGCAAGTTTGTCACGGGGTTCTGTGATGGTGCAACAGACTCCAGCATAGTGGAGCAAGAGATCGAGTACCTCTGCACCTGCTTTGAAGGGCTGTCAGAGTGTTAGCAAGGCCAATGCAGAGAACATGTTGACATCGATTGAGTAGGTCGTAAAACAAAATTCTGTGGCGAGCCTTGACCAGTTGTACAAGAAATTGGTAGTACTAGGTTCAGATGGTGCCGCAGTCATGATAGGCAGGAAGTCTAGCGTTGCAGCAAGACTCAGAGATAAAAATCCTAGGTTGGGTAAATGGGCCATGTTCACAGCATTGGGGTCACGTGCATGAGGTTTTTTGAATACAGCGTGACCAACGTGAAGTCCTACCGATTAATGGTAAAAAGAGAGAAATATACATGAATGGAAATAAAAAAATTATCCAATTATCACAATGTGATACAGGTTTTGTGCAGCTCATGCTGCACATGGTGGCACCAGCCTTGTGCTGGAATTGCTAAAACGGAGGAGGAAGTGCATGCAATGGTATTTAATTGTAATTGGTGCACAGAGCCAAACAAGGCTGAGCTCATCAAAGGAGATCGCCCATTCCAGCTTAAAGTCCATCGCAGGCAGAGGATTTGCCAAGCTTGTCGGCACCAGTTTGTAAAAGGCCTCACTAATCACGTCATAGCCCATGAAGAAAGATTTGTTCTATCATCAGCCAGGACCATATGGACCACTGTACATTATTGTGCCAATGCCGCTCATCTAAGCGAAATTCGCACCAAAGTAGTGTGATGCAGATATGGTTCTCGCAAGGACCACTCTACTCATTCACAAAAGATCCCTTTGCCCACTGATACGAGTCGCAACATACGACAATTGGTTTCCCCCACTTAGTTTCCTCCTCTCCAAGTAGGGGCTGAATTTCAAGTTTGCTGGGGTTGGAATCATTCCTGCAATTTGTGCAATATTTAACGATCGTAGTTTTAATCATGAGATCTGTCTTCAGTCATCTAGTAAATAACCAATTAGTTATCGACCGTAGATCGAGATAGAGGGACACTTTAAGGCCTTTAAGACGTTCAACCTCAGTGTTAGTCTCATCTTCAAAATTTTTTTTTTCAATTCTACCAAGGAATTAATTGATATGTGACTTGTTGAATGAATACGTTGGGGTACAGAGAATAGGCAAATGAATGTGTAATACTCGTCAACAACTGAAAGGTCATATTTTTGTGAATTTTGTTGAAGTCAGCACCGTCTCGAGGGATTATAGGCCGGTAAATGGACTAGAAATTTGACAAGCAGAATGGGTTTTGAAATTGATGACTTCGTAAAAGGACTAAAACCAGCTTTAAGTGATACTTCTACTATCCAGCTCCTGAAAGTGACCATTACTGATTCTTTAAAGAAAGAAATTGCGCAATTAAAGGACACTTTTGACAAGAAAGATCAGCAAATACATAATTTGGAGAACCAGATTGATAATCTTGATTAATACACGCGCCGAAATAGTCTCCGTGTCCAGGGTATCCCTGACAAAGAGACAGAAGATACATGCGAGGAAATCAACGCAATCTTGGAGTAACTCCACCAATAACTCCATCTGACATTGACCGAGTACACAGGGTTGGACCCCTTTCAACAAAACGCACTGGGCCAAGACCAGTCATTCTCAAATTGGCTACATAAAGACCACCCTGCTCCTTCCCTTCTTTCGCGGATTGAGAATCCAAGTCCACACCCTCTTCAGTCCGAGCCAGTCTTGTAGGGCAGACAGTATGAGAAAGATGCTACTGAGCAATGGTCGAGTTAAGGCAGTAACAAAGCCTGGCAATGATGCCCCAATCTTGTATCAAAATCAAACTAGACGATAGTAATGTTTAGAAACTAATCAGCTGAAATAAGACTCATTCATGCCAGTAAACACAAGATGTGTCAACTATGACTTCAATACGTGAGAAAATGTATGTTGCCTCAAGATTCTTCAGAGTTAATTGCATTGTCTGGATGAGCACATTATTGCCTGTGACATGTGTGAAATATGAATTGTTTTATTTGTTGTCTATCTTAATCAAAGAATATCCTAACAAAGCTATCACAGATAATATACATTGAATAAGGGGTCAGGTTTTCCCCAGAACTGCTCGTCTGATGCATGACTAAATAGTTTTATTATATGATCATTAAAACAGGGGTTGTTTTTATGCGACGAATTGTTGACACTTATGTCATTTTTTTTAATACAATTTCTAATTGTCATATGATGCAGAAAATGGAGGAAGCACCCATCATTACGACCAAGCTGACAGGATTGGTGGTGGCTGACATGCCACCATTTACACCAGCTACCAGGGAAAAAAGGTAGCGGTTAAAGTTGCAGTGTTGAAACACGGCGACGACTTTACCAAGGTGAAGGTGTACGATCCGGCTCAGTTTATGCATTTTTAAATGGGGAAGAAGTTACTGCTGTCACAGTACAGAAAGAAAGATGATGGTCTGATTTATTGTTCTCCGAGGAGACAAAGTGTTTAGGTAAAAACGGCAAAGTGTACATGTTTTATATGTGTTTTAAAATATATTTAAAATCATTGATACTGCTACATAATATTCTCCATGTAAATGATTAAGCTGTTTGATTATTATTTGTGCATGTTGTAGATGTGGGTGCAGTGCAGTGGATGAAAAGATAAAAGAAGAAGGGGTTGTCGTCCTGAATATACCAACTTCTGAGATTGTGTCGTCGGCAGACGTCAAGTCATCTCCTTCAACGAGAAAATTATCCTTTGCAGGGATCGAACAGTCCGTAAGTGAACATAAGTAGTAGAACAAATACCTAGCCAACTAACTTGTTTTTCCTGAAACATGAATTTAATTGTCAGTTTAATATAATTTGAAATTGACTGCAATTTCTACTTACTCATTTTGCAAGCTTGGGCTGATTCATTTAAAATACTTTGATTAGGTTCATTTAAGCATGGCAGTAGAGTATTTTTTGTTGGACAATATTGACAGGGTGAAATGGCTTCACCAGAAAAAAAAGTGCAAAGGTTAGTTATCAAGGATGAAATCGGATCAGTTGCCGTGAAACTGTGGAACGAGACCGCCAATACAGAAATTAGCATGGGGTGCAAACTCCAGTTGAATGATGTTAGAGTCTGCTACGATAAGACTGAGCAAGAAAATGTGCTACATGTTAATAGCCGCGACCAATTACTGGTAAGTGTCTTTCATATCAAACTAATTATGAAATGAAAAAAATCAAGCACTATCAATAACTTACATGTATAAAAGAGAGAAAGTTAATCATTTTGTAGTTTAAATAATGTAAAGCAAATTCTCGAACAGTTGCCGTTCAATGTTGTTGCGACCATTGTTAACAATTACATTGTATCCATGAAAAAAGTTAATTAAAATTTTCATTTTGTTTTAGTTTCGAAGTATGCTTAATAGCTGGTGATGGGTATAATAAATACTGGTTATATATTGTTCTTCTTATATATTGTAGCAATCTAACTTCATCCTGTCATGTCGTACATTCTTGACCCTTTTCTCAGTAGAATAGATACTCGTTGTCATATCCTCTTGGAAGGCAATGGCCGTTGCGTTAGATCCTGGCATATGTTTAGACAATTCTGTGTCATTGTAGTTTGAGCGCCGTTTGTTCGCATAGTTCGGGGCCAAAGTGTTGTTCCTTGAGATATTTAAAATAAATAGCATGCTTCGGTCAAAGGAGTGAGACCAAAATGATTTGTGTATTAATTCATAGCTACAAAAACCTAAAACACCCAATTTATTTGCGATAAAACACAAAGGTATCCGGCTTCAGTTAGCACTGATTATTTCTTTATTCTGGGGGATGAAAGCAAAATGCAATGTTAAATCATGTGTTTATGTCGAACTAACCGCGATTATGGTGTATGCATATCTTCCCAGCAATGCACTGTTGGAATGATAACAAATCCAGCAAATATAGATATGACTTGAAGCCCGTCAAGGTTGCCTCGAATTGCTCCGTGATTTTGTTGTGTTGTGACATTGCATTGCATTTATACTGTATTACCAATGCAACCACATACCGGACTTCCAGAAAACATGCTTGATGATGACATTGATTGGTGCTGTACAGAAAGAGATTCTGAAATGGTCAGTTAATTTCAAAGTTCTTTGATCACAATCAGTATTTCTACGGCTATCGCGTGGTACTTAGTGACTTCCTGGAGTGTAACTTATTCGTTTCTTAGATTAAAGAGAAACATTTAATGCCTTGATTTCTATAGTCGCATCCTTTGATACGGCATGCTGGCCGCTATCAGCTCTCTTTAGTCATTGTATGTCACTTATTTGCTTCCTAGATTAAAGGAAAACTTTAAATAGCTCGATTACTATAGTCGCATCCTTTCAAATGTCTTGCCGACCGCAATCAGCTCTCTGTGGTTATCATGCGTAATTTATTCGCTTCCCAGATTACAGGTAACACTAAGGAGACAGTCACTTCACTAACATGGGCCATATGACGATTTTTACTAATTGTTTGCTACCCCAAGTTCACCAACTATATACTGCTTTACTATCGAAAAAGACTATCAACTTTTTATCCGGCAATTCCATTTAAGCGCTGTAAGAATGAATTTGACTCTACAGTTCTGTTATAAGCTGAGTGAGTAGGATTACATATATATCAGGCACATATTGACAGTATTATATAAATATATTTACAATAGGCGCACAAATAATTCCAGATTCAACAGGCACACACAGGTCGAAGACGTTTAGCATGTTGTAGGTGTAATCATGATTGCATGTTAAACAGCTATGAATTATCTTAGAGAGGTCAATTAAACCACAAAGTTATTGACAAAGTAAATAAATGCACTGAGGACATTTACCATGGTATCTGCAACCCTGTCATACTCGAACACAAAATTGAAATTGCGTCGGAATCAAAACACTTAGCTGTTATAACCAATACGCGATTCTATTTTACTATGTTGAAGATGACAGCTAATTGCATTAAAAAATATCAGAAATAATTTTTGTGACTGAACATATTTATACGCTCATCTGTGCATTATTCGAGACCGTACGCGAACGACTGTGGCATCAGCGGTAATTCAACCTGGTAATCTTAAAGTTAGCCACAGTGGTATTGATTACCGCTTGAACAAAGCAGACTAATCACACTCATTTGTGCCAGCTGGCAAAGCATAGTCATTACACGTGTAATTATTTTAAATCCCTCTTCAAATATTAAGGACATTCGGATTTACTCTCCTTTATAACTGCTCGTCAAAAATACAAGTTTGAATATGGATATAACCTTTACATAAGCTTCATCAAACGCAAGAGACTACCTGTCATTCATCTATGGGTAGCCTAAGAATTGATGGCAGCAATAGAATATGCAAGTGACCCTTTTTGTGCACCGGATTTTCTATATAGTAAGATTAAATAATACTTTGCCTTACCAAATAATTTAATATTAGATATGAAAAAGATAACATATATTGAAACCACCAGCCGTTCCGGGTGTAATAAGGATACCTACACAATACGGCAGCTGACTATTACTCTCATCTTATCACGCTAAATCTGATTATAGGCTATTTCAAATAACAAAACAAGGTGAGGTGAGGTCAAAGACCAAAGATTACTCTGATGACTGATCTGATCTTCCAGGAACGACTACCTTACTGGGTTGTACTATTGATCTATTTCCGACCCAGGAGAAAATGAGGAAGAAAGCACGAAAAATGGTTGAAATGGGTATAATAGGACCGCCTGAGAATAGAATATTGTAGTTCCCCAGTTGTCGTAAGAAAGGTTGATTTTACATACAGGTGTTGTATTGATTTTCGGAAATGTAATGCGGAGAATATTGTTGATGCTGAGCCCGTACCTAATCCTGAGATCCTGATAAGTAAGGTTGGCAAATCTGTGGTTATTACCTACATAGATCTGACTAATTTGTCGGATGGCTCGTACCCTTTTGAGAGATATACCACATGTAGATATTGATGTAGGAGAAATTGTTTTACGCACTGCAGATTTGGACACTTATGTTGAAATACTTCGATTGGGGTTTATTCGCATTCTTGAGTCTGGACTCAGCAAAGTGTAAGATGGTTATGCTGAGGTGGAGCTTTTAAGTCAGACAGTTGGTAAAGGACATGTGCGACCACAAGATATAAAGGTTGAGAAGATGATGAAAGTTGATTTGCCTAAGACTGAAAAGATCATTTCTTGGGGATGGTGGGCTACCACAGGAAATTCATTGAATATTTTGCCAATGTAGCCAAGCCGCTACCAGATAGCATGAGTACAAATGAGCCAAAGTCAATCAAATGGAATGAATCAACCCGCCAGGCATCCAATCAGCGGGAGGAATTCCTGCTTGCCTGTGTTGAAGCTTCTTGACTTTGATAGTACTTTTATTACAAAATACCGTCGACCATCCCTCGTCACAGAGTAGATCGAGAAAACCAAATGTAGCTATAGTAACACACGAACATATATCCAAACGTGCAAGAGCCCCCATACAAATATGAGCCGTTGGCCTAAGAGCACGTAGAAGTAGTCTTAGAAACGCCCATAAGCTACCAACAATGCAAAGAGCGAGCAGACATGGCCTTACATACCTGCTGCTTATTCTGGTTATATATTGTAGCAGTCTTAGTTTGGCTATATATGCATTTTGGACGCTTTTCATTGTAGGATCGATACTCGTTGTCATATCCCCTTCAATAACAACGTCCGTTGTGTTTGATCCTGGCAATTCAGTGTTACTGTTGCCCGATGTAGAACCGCGTATGTATTTGGCTTCATTTTGTAGCACTGATTATTTCTTATTTCTGAAGAGGATCAATTATTCTAAATCGTGGTAATTATTACATAACACAAAACAGCAAGCAAAGAGCAATGTTAAATGATGTGTTTATATCAAATTTCCCACAGTTCTGTTATATGCATATGATCCTAGCTTTGCACAGTTGGAATGATCAATAAAGCCTGTCATGGAAACCTTAATTTGCTTTTACTGCAACTCACATTCATACTGCACTAGCAACGCAGCAACGTATCAGGATCACTACGATTGGCTATGGCATAGATTGGTGCTGTAGATTAAGGGAAGGTCAGGTAATTTGTAGTTGCTGTTGTTGTGATACTACCACGACCTGCTAGTATCAATTCACGCAGGATTAATTAAACGGCCGTGTATTCTAAGCTGCCGCTTATTAGGATCAGCCATTGCATATAACGAACTTCGCTGTGTATATCATGATCAAGCATGATTTCGTGTGAAGATGGAAACATCGGTTGCAATTGCACTACGAGCACACAGAAACGACTAGATAACGACTTATAGGGGGCAACCTGTTGGCCGTGGGTTGCGACTCGTGTCGGTGGACAATGGGATCCAAGTGGTTGAGTGAAGAGGTCCTTTTGTGGTACATATCTGCAACACACTACTCTGGCCTGGATTTCACCTAGACGAGAGGCTGGAATGGCCTGGTTCAGTCAATCGGCCGGTGGTGACTTTCCCTAGGATAATCGTTTCCATTTTTATCTTTTCCATCTCCATATATATATATATATATATATATATATATATATATATATATATATATATATGCATATATATATATTTATATATATATATATATATGCATATATATATATATGCATATATATATATATATATATATATATATATATATATATGCATATATATATATATATATATATGCATATATATATATATGCATATATATATATATATATATATATATATATATATATATATATGCATATATATATATATATATATATGCATATATATATGCATATATACATATATATATATATATATATATATATATATATATATATATATATATATATATATATATATATATATATATATATATATATATATATATATATATATATATATATATATATATATATGTATGCTCAAATGCAACTGTTGGGCAATAATTTCACAAGGGTCGGGGGCCAATTGGCTCCCTACCCTTAAGTGTGGTGTCTCCCAAAGTACAACGCTCTCTGGCGATTCCGTTTTTGTTTATATTCGCTCCAAATTCTGTCTGGCTGTAGTTTGAGTGCTACTGGGTCTGGTGATCAGTTTTGTTATTCTATATGCTCCGAAATTGGTTTTATTGCAGTTTTGATGCTTTCAAATATATACCCGAATTGCTGTCAACGCAACGGTTGGGCGACAGTCAATGTTATGTGAATTAAAACAATATCCGGGATATATATTTATGAAATACTCGGTAAAGCCTGAAAGTGTAATTCATCAAAATTGATCATTATGCTAAGGCCTGAATGATCTTATTAGATAGCGATCATGAGATTCAGTATATATATCTAAAGAATTTTGACCTCTCAGGCTTCCATAAGTTGAGATGTTCATAACAGACTTACAAAACCAGTTTGGAGGAGGTATAAGCAGCAAAAACAAACATAACGAAGGGGAGCCAGTTCAGAACTGAAACTCAAACACAACGACGATGGTGGTATTGACAGAGATATAAGCTGATAAGCAAAGTGGCGTGAGGTGTAGCTACAAATACAATGCCTGGGAGAGGCGGTTAACACACGATACAGCGCCAGTGATGGGGAGTTATTTAAAGATACTCACAAGAAAGGAGAGGGAATGATATCCGTGAAGGAGAGTTGGAGACCGAAACTCACGAGCAGTAACAGTTAGTTATAGACCGATTCTCACATGCAATGAATTGGAGGTACAGCCGACACTCACATACAATGAATGGTAGTTACAGCCCGACACTCACAAGCAGTAAAAGAGATTCAGAGACCGACACTTACTGTCAGTGAATGTGAGACCGACATTCGTATGTAATGTAGCGGAACTTAAGAGCGATACTAACAAGCAGTTAGTGCTAGTTAGAGACCGATATTCACATGTAATGTTGTAAGGTTATAGAGCAATACCTACAAGAAATAGATGGCTGCAGACCGACACTGGCAAGCAGTGAATGGTAGTTAGAGACCGACACTCACAAGCAGTGAATCGTAGTTAGTGACTGACTCACACAAGTTGTGAATGGTAGCTACAGACAGGCACTCAGGTGCAATGAATGGTTACGAACCAATCCTCGCATGCAATGTAGGGGATTTATAGCCTGATGCCCACAAGCAGTGAATTTGATCTAATAACTGATAGACATAGGCTGAGATGGGGGATGTTAGATCATACACAAAAACAGTGATGGCGAGTTATCTACCGATACTCACTATGTATGTTCATTTGTATGTTAGTAAAAAATACGTGATTGCGGGGGACGCTATATGTTTATTGCAAATTTATTGGCCATTATTTAGGTGGCAAAGCTGCCGCTACAGTGATAGTTCCCACGAGCGTAAGCTTTCACCCTACTGAAGACACTTGTGTACATTGGATACCACATTCAAGATGTTTGCACAAATCTTATCTACCATATCATTGAGTAAGATAGTAGCTGTGGTACTTGTATGTATCGCATGACACTGTTGTTCGTCCATTCTGAGATACATTGCCTCAAACTAGAAGAACTCGTCCGGCTTTCTGTACCACCTTGCCGCCTTTTTATTCGAGAAAGATTCTTCCAGCCTTGTTGCAATGGCTGATATCAACCTAAGCTGGCTATTGCAAGCGTAAAGGGCTTCTCCAAAATGCAGGTCGTGTTGGTGGTGTTTAATTATTATGAAATCGTGTTAAATAAAGATAACATGCCCTCCATTCCCGCCCCCTTCACATGTTGCTACATCCCCCCCCCCCCATAGAGACCCCAAGCGTTTCTTGTCTATTGTCCGGCAAACATAACTTGGCCAGCCCCAAGAGGCCTAAATCAGAATCCATATCTTCACATGCATAACTAATGACGGTAATCGTCAGGAATTACTTCACAACCCATCGCCAGACGAGGCACGATTTCATGGTGGGAGGGAAGACAGGCACTGTGACACCCTCTGCGTCCTTTCACAATGATGGGAGCTAAACCGACGGACACGGGGTGGGGGTATTCTTGCAGTATGCGGTCGCCTCATTTATTGTTGTTTTCGAGCGCGTAGTGTCATGAATGGGACGATGGAAGGAAGATGCTTCTCTGTTGTGGGAGCGGTGGGACAGCTAGAGTACGATGGCCAACTTGTGAAAACCGAACATTAAAAATGTTCTTTCTATTTTTGCAGATTGATTGGATTTGGATGATAGGCACAGGGGGTAGCCAACCGCCATAGCAATTCGTATTGTTTTACCACATTCGTATTGTTTTAACTGACCCATTCTCCTCGCTTTCTTTCGCTTTTTAAGAAATGGAAATATTGTTTCTCCTTCAAAAGCACCGCCACCCATCTGCACTACACCACTAATTACAGTTTTCACAGGATCTAAGATTTGTGCTTCCTGTATTTCAGAGGCAGAGCTTCTAGATGACCCCTAACAGGAAGGCTAGTTAGTTTGTCGGTAAACCTAAGTGACCATAGTCTAAGCAGTCAACTCTGATTAGAGTTATTCATCGCTCTGAGTCAAACAGGGAGAGAGACACCTTGTTGACGTGTAGCTCATATCTCTTGTGACCATCACTGCGCAACATATTCATCCGATGGCGGAAACATATGTATATAAATATATATATATATATATATATATGTATATTTTTTTATATATATATGTTTATACACACACACACACACATATATATATATATATATATATATATATATAATAAATAGATATATATAAATTTATATATATATATAATATATATATATATATATATATGTATATATATATATATATATGTATATGTATATATGTATATATGTTATATGTATATATATATATATATATATATATATGAGATATATGATATATATATATATATATATGAGATATATAATATATATATATATATATATATATATATATATATATATATATATATCTATATATATATATATATATATATATCTATATATATATATATATATATATATATATATATGTGTGTGTGTGTGTGTGTGTGTGTGTGTATATATTGCTGCGTCACGATCAGGGGCACACGATACCATGATATATCCTCGACGGTTACTGGACTAGTACTGGACCATAATAAAGCTTGGAATTAAACCAAAGTGTCGTGGAACTTTCCGTTGTTTGTTTCTTGATCTAAACAGGGGCAGACGGGGAATATATCTAAAACGCTGTAAGCTGTAATGATCCACTGTTCATCTGTAATGTTCATTTATAGCAGTACATCCAAGACAAAGAACTACAGAAAGACACAAAAAATTGGGGGGGGGGGGGGTTTCGTAATAACTCTCATTTGATGCTGCTTCAATCTTAATCTTAAGGTACCGGGCGAAACAAGACTGCTGTATATTGTCCATACAACAAGAAATTCCCCAAACAAACCATCTCATCAGAAACATGTGACAAGTTGGTATTTTGTAGATAGTTAAATTGTAGCCCGCATTGTATACCCATCGATGTTGTGTTGTTTGAATCAGACTCCGTATAATCGCATGGCTGACATGAATGAACAATGTATGAAATATAATTGAATGTCCAAAT
Organism: Urechis unicinctus; assembly: GCA_034190875.2. Classification (NCBI taxonomy): domain Eukaryota; kingdom Metazoa; phylum Annelida; class Polychaeta; order Xenopneusta; family Urechidae; genus Urechis; species Urechis unicinctus. The sequence continues at coordinate 33,755,812 of CM067357.1, read as the reverse complement.
CTAAATCCGATAGCATATATTCAAAGAGGCAATATTGCTCAGGCTAAGGCAAATGTATTTAAATTGAGATTATACCATATGGGAGAGGTACTGATAATGCTGAATTTGTAATGCACGCGTGTTTTGTTGATTTTCGTAAACCAAAATTGGGGTATGCAGTCATGCAACCAGATATGTTGCCAATATCATATATCATTCTATAACGAAAACACCACCATCTGGGTAAAATGCACACAAATCCTAGAGCCATCAGAAAGCTATTGCATTTTACTTTCGCCCGTGAAAATGGCGTAGGTGGAACATATGAAGGTACAGCCAAATACTTTGATATTATGAAACAATGCATACTGTGAAATCAACTGATGTACAAATAATACAGTAGGTGATTTTATAATGGTAATTTTTCCTTACCAAATAACACTGGCGCCATGGGACATTAAATACAGCATTACGCTGTTATGACAGATTAACAAAGCATTGAAAAGAATGTTTGATCGTGCATTGAAATAGCAAATACAGTTATGTGACGGCAAGTTAAAGATTACGTACGCTAAACAAATAGCTCCAGTGTCTGTTCAGGCGGTTTCAGCAGTTCTACGGATCTGCATCGCCCGTTACAATAAGGGGAAGACCTAGCAGAAGCATTTGAAACCAATTCTACTCTTTGTTGTGATTGAAATTGTAAATCTAGATAGTAAAAACTACTTAATGTCCTGCAATATTCCTGAATGTATCATATAATGACAACATAATTGCTAAGAAGTTCTCAATTTGCTTTAAAGAAATTCATTAACACATTATTACGCAGTGCTATTTAATGTTCGTTCTTGGTTCCATTTATTTATATTTTTGGTAGACAGCATGACATAATTACAATGACCATGGTCAGTAAAAATGACCAATGAATATGTACGGAGGGGGATTGACAATGTTCACTAGCTTAACGGTGACGCATAGTTAATTCGCGTCGCAAGGCTTGAATGAGGTGTTCCTCATTGCTAAAAGCTGCTGTTTTTAATCGTTTCGGATCAGCCTCTACACCCAGCTAACTGTGTCGTACGACTTGGTGTTATAAATTTACATTACCAATGTTTAATCTTTGTTGAAATTACGAGTGACTAAAATCTAATGGCGTAAACAATGTCCGAATGGCTTGATGAAGCGTTTGCTGTCGCGCGCTGACCAACGATTGGCTGTAGCTTAAATTTCGTTATTAATTATTTATGAAGACACCAGTTTGCTGTAGCCAACCTCAAATTGGCGGCAGCATAAAATATCCCGGGTGGCGAAATATTGCGCTAGCCCGATTGGGCGCTGCTTAGAAAAACCACTGGCATAGAAATACTAAGCCACACCCATTTCACCTTGCTAGCACCCAATGCATCTACAAAAGCGTACAAAAAAAGCTTGCCTTAAGCAAGAGCGCCGTAGACTTCTGCAACATCAGAGTAAAATATACTAAAACAAATCCGATATATCACCAAGGTTTGAGAGCAATGCTGAACATGGAATCTACGACCAGCGATGACATAACCAGCAGTCCGTTGAAGAGCCTTCCATGTAGCAACAACATTGCCGTGGATGGATTCCGATGGATCATCTTTCTGTTGGTAGTTATCAGTAACACAGTGACAATAAAGGTCGTGTCACATAAGAACAATCCTGCTGGGTTAAAGGGTCGCATCTACATCACAGGACTCACCCTGTCAAACCTGCTCATGGCACCAGCGATTTTCTTATCGGGTGTTTATCGATCGGCAAACGTCAGCTGTGGTTTTGAAATAACATCGCAATCGCTGGACATACGTCGATGGACTGCTGCTCTGCAAGGTATCCTGTACTCCGTGGCAATTTCAACATCGTTTTACACATTACTGATTATTGCTGCCGACAGGCTGATTGCAATACTGCTGCCTTTCAAGTACAAAGTGTGGATGACAAGATCTCGGGTCAACATCTCTGTACTATTAGTATGGCTATATTTCTTTTTAACATTTTCTGTTATATTCTGTTCGCAAGTTTGGCTTTCATCAAATTTCAAAGTTGCCACTGCAAAATCCTCGATCCGGTTACTGCCAACATGGGTTCAACAATACTTTATCAATACGCACGTGCTCATTGGTTTGTTTTCGAGCACAATTCTATTTAGTTTGATGTTAATTTTCTATCGCAGGCAGGCGCGTATAGCCATTGGTCAAACACCTGCAAATGTCAATCGTTTGTTACATAGCCGCCGGTTCACACGAATGAGTTTAGCTATTATATCTCTCCACATCATATCTTGGACGCCGTATCTCATCATCAACATAGTGTTTAATCCATCGGACCCGACCATTCCGTCCTGGGTGACATATCAAGCATTTCCATGGGCTAACAATGTTAAGCTCACAGATGCTTGGCTAAATCCACTCGTCTACTGCTGGATGAATTCTGATTATCGCAGAGCATATGTATGTGTATTGAAACGATGGTTCTGTTTCTGTCACGTGGCAAATAGAGTCAGACCGGAAGCTGAAATCCCGGCCATACAAATGGCCATCGTAGGGCACTCCTAATATCGGTAATGTTGCTGCGGAATAATCAAGCATGGGAGTGGGGCATTGAAGAACAAATACTAATTTTGTGTGTGCTATCACTGCCATATGATTTCAATGTTAAGTTGTATTTGCACAGTCAGGTAATGTGTAATTGTGTCCTTTAAACATGATTTAAAATCTAAAATACATGTGCATTTGAAATTTAGTAATCCTATAATCTACGCAATTTTCTGTCTATGTTGGAGCATTTCATCACCTTACTCTTTCCAAGATCAATATGTATTATGATGAAATAACTGTTTGGTCGCCTTAAACAATATTGCCTGAGAAATAACATGCTCCTCGGGATTATGAATAAAGTAACGAGTTTCAAATCACTGAGTCTTTGGACTACGTGTTCGGCATACATTTTATATCGTATGTGCCTACACCATTTGATCACACATAGTTCACATCCTTTGAGAATAGGAGGCAGAGCCACCGTTATCTAACATCGCAGGGTAAATCATCTCCACGGAATAGTCAAATTTTCGCACCGTACCCTAGACTTATATGTAGGTTTATATATCAAGCGAATTCAATGGTTTCAACCAGCGGCTTGAGGACACAATAAGTATGTTGTAACTACTTTTGAGAAGCTGCTCTACTACCGCATTGATATAGCATTATCATGAATCAATAGATACCTGATATCGGCTGCATCGATGATATGCGTCATTAGTTCAATTAAGATCCGTTACGCGACGGAACTGTTAAGTTTAATACGACATTCTTCAGCATTCCATTTGTTCAGCACCATAATATATATTCTTCCCATATATTGCTGTCAATTGGTAATGCGTGCTTATGAAACGTTCAGTAACAAGTAGAATAAATCTTAAATGCCACAAGTGACAGTTACAGTGTTAACAAGCAGCATGAAACAAATGTTCGTGCAGTTACACCAGTTGCTCGTAATATTCATTCAACGCAATTATTTGATGTCTGGGATCGGGACGGTCTATTGCGAGCCGTTTATGAATCCCACAGAAAAAGTAATTGCCTAGCGCCTGTGCCTATTTTATTCTATGGCCTGATACATATTTTTCATTGTGGAATATGTAGACCAAGATGATAATTGGCAGGTGTTCCCAGCAACACCACAGCAAAGCTTTCTGACAGTACAATAGAATACTGAGCATGATTTGATATAAGGGCCAATTAGTTACAATACCTAGCTCGCGCAATAACGAGTAACTGATGCAGTTTATGTGATGTTAATGGGTATATTTGGTGTGGCTCATCAGTGAAATATCATAAAACTACTCACATTTAAATCTTGTCCCTTAAGTTTTCAACATAAGGATAACAATAATGCTGCTATGTTCACCATGAACAGTCCCTAATTGTGTAATATAACTCATCCGACTTAAGAGTTGTCATGTGGATCTCAGTCATCATCTTACACACAACATAATTATGGCAATTATAGGCGATAATCATCTATCTCATTAACAATGTGCCCTAACATTATATAACACACCTTGTCACATTATTTATAGAACAGAAGGTGTATGTGTTTGTACATTGCAAGGTTAGCAAATATGGCTAAAAAAAATTTTGTAAGCCAAATCGTCACACATGGACATGTAAACATATAGAACAATGCAGTACCCTGTAAATGTCTCGATTGATCCAGTCGCTTGTCAGTTTGAGAGAGCCTAGTAAATATTGTCCGGCAATATTTTAGGTATTATCTTAATGATGAAATTGACGGATGGTGATGATGTAATAATGGCGAAGGCGTTAGTGATGACATGAAGCACGTACAGAATATATTTGAGCTCGAATTTAATCAACTGCCACTTTTAGAGGTGTATATTTTCCAGAGTGTTATGCCAATTTGATAGATTGTATGTTGCTGAAGCAGTTGAATCGAGTGGTTAATGTCCGTTTCAGAAAACATCTGCTCTTTGGAGTGCAATCTTTGCCTTGAATACAATAAACACCATGTGTTCAAAATACTCATATCTTTTGTTAATCAATATAATCGCTCAGTGGACGTAACTTATTCGCCGAATCTGTCCATTCTGTATATACTGACAGCTACATCGTATCGCATATATAACGATTTTCCAATTCATATCCAAAGTTGCCTTGAGTAAGATTATCAATTGATAAATAGATTAACATTACGAGTCAAAGTGGCCAAAATTAGAAGACCAACTCTGTCAGTACAGACTGCTACCATAATATGCCATTGCTCATCAACAACATCTATATCTGCATTTCACTACTCAATAGTGTAAGTTGTAAGGCGCTCGCTGATCTGGTCACTGACTGACTCACTACACAATTTTAAGTATCAAATGAAATTATAATAAAAACCTAATTCAATACATTGATGTTGGCTTGGTAACAATTTCACACTTACACTTAATATATCTAGCAGGACGCTTTGTATTGCTGAATGCCATACATTCATAGCAAACAACATGCCACAGGACACTTTGTATTGCTGAATGCCATACATTCGTCGCAAACATGCCACAGAGATAGGCCATGTGTTCTGTTTTCACAATCTTTTGTTCATTGGCAACAGTAAGGGTGCAGATATTGATATTCTTCAGTTTTGACTTTGAGGTCAGATATACTACTGCTGTTATTTAAATGTTTACGTACTAATTGTGAGAGGCTCAGTCCGAATATATCTGACAGCTTGCATTCGTAGAACTTCATTTTGCATGCAGCTGGAGATTTGCCAAGAACGAATGTTAAAGCTTCTGAGAGTAAATACTGCCTGTCAGTATATTATCAAAGATCACTCGCTATGTGTGGTCTAATGTGGGTGCTCAGACAAGTCAGCATCCTTACTATTTATATGATGATTCACACTTTGGAAAGACCTTTTATCATTTGATTGACAATATTCTTTGAACCATGAAATCGCTTTTGATTGGGTGTTTTTATGGATGAAATTCGGAACACGTTTTATACACAAAGCGATTCCATTTAAGCCGCCTTATTTCTTCTATCTCTAATAGCACGGTGCGCTATGGGCTGGGTTATCTCAAACCCACGACAGAAAAACATTAAATGGAGACACGAGAAGACCGGGAATATATCCGCATTTTGGTCAAAGCTTCCACAAAGCCGATGTTTAGACGTTAGTCTATTATATTTCTAAGTCATTTGCTATGGGCGTCATCATCATTTGCCGTATACTGTAGATTTTTGTTATTAGCCACTGCATTTTGAGCAGTCACTTAAATGACATCTCCTGCACCTGATTAATTGACACGTTCAGCAAGCATATCTATAATGCTGTGGCCACAAACGTTCCAAAATCTACATCCAATTTGCACTTGTATTCTAACCTGACATCATGGCGAATATCCCATTTCCAAGATCTCAGTGACAAACCGACCAGGTCTTGAACACTTGTGATTTAGTAGTTGATTAATCAAAATGAATAATCCAAAACCTACTAAGCGGTGAATCTATTTGTAGAGTGTGTAACATCCCTCTTGGTAGGATTTGCACATTGTTGTGTATTTGTTTGACCACAATTCACTTCCATAGGAGCACCAAAACTATAAATGTTTTACATCGATCCCATCCCATGAACGTTCGTTTAGGATTATTTGTCAATCATGAAAACTACTCTAGTGACTGATAACCTTCCAAGGCATCATCCTCCTATTATTCACTGACGAAGGTCCGTGGGTTCGGGCGCACTTGACATCTATACTGTTGGCCCGTAAGCAGCAATTAGGTGGGCCTATCAAATGACAAGGAGTGATTAATTGATTATTTCATTTATAATTCCTCGAGGTAATACCTTATTTAGTTATTTTATGTTCTAAATACATCCGCAATAGAGAGAGCATATGTACACATGCGAATGTTCTATATTCAGGCAAAGAGATGTGCCACTGCTTCGTCGCTCCATAAATAGATACAATGGCTAGTTGTTATAAGCCGTTTTCTACCGATTTCACCATTCCAAAACAAACATGCATGACTGGATAGGTGACCAAAAATCCTGGGGAAGCCATTATAATAGTGTTTACTGAGATAAAAGTGATACAAATAATAAGAGTGATCAGATTTTATCTTACGTATTCTGTATCTTGTATTCTTAATGCCAAATTAGGATGAAACGAAAATGTCAAGTTGATAATGCTAGGCACCCAGATCTCTCATAGGCGAATGTTTGCTTTGCAATTGCGGCCCCGTTGCTTATGTTTTAGTCCTGGAATGAATGTCGTCTTTTTTTATTAGGCTACCTTCCCTGTTCAAAAATTATTTCTAACCTGGAATAATGCCGAATATTTGCCTCACAAAATATTCAACACTCTCGCTGGTGCCAGCCGCTGGTCACGTCAGTGGTAGAGCACTGTATGGATCACGGGGCTTCAGCAGACATCGATCATGTTAAACGAGGATAAGTGTGCATGAGTTTCCTTCCCTTGGAACATCCTAGTTTCGATCATAAAGATTTTGGCGTTCGTTCAAAGAGCCCACAAGCGCTACCACCCGATGAAATATGTGAACACGCCATCTGTGAGCAAATAGCTGCTTTGTCAGAGCGTCTCATGAACTCACACGGAATTTTCTGATCAATGCCTGTGGTGGCCTTGACCACGCTCCAGAGGAATCAACACATGCTGCAATGCGGTGGCGTTGGATCCGCTGTCTGATGTGTTTTTGTTGATTTTATGTTAGCGCCACGTGCATGAGTTTCACTCATTTGCAAAATCACTGCTTAGCTAGTCGGAGTGAGCTCTCTTAGCACAGCTATAAGCCCTTTGGTTCAATGATCGACTTTTGAACGTTCAGTATATATGCGTTTAGACACGAGCAAGTCCATCACAGCGCCGGAGGCTGCATGCATATCGCCTGTTATACCTAGCTGTAGCGGCTCGGCGCTCGGAAGCTTGGCACCGGAAACAGAGCGCCTAAGATAAGGACATGCAGTTATACTTGCTCCGCCATTTGGCTAAAGTGTAGAGCGCCATCAAAGTTCAAATGTCGACTGAACGGCATGACTGTACACAACCCCTGTCTCTCCCTGACATATAACACCAGTACAGTCAATATACTGCGCCGCAAAAAGCAATTGTCTATGGCGAGTTGAATTAAATGAAATCCCAGAGCATTCACTTCGGCCATCTTCAGATTTGGATGGCGCATTCTTCACCCCACTGGTATACAGCGAATATCTACTGACCTCCCTCTTCAGTCACGTCAAGGAGGTCCTCACTCGCGGGTATGTCTCACCCTGCCAATACTCCTCAGGGTCCCGCATTTGTATATCATGTTATGTAGAGTCACACGCTGTATGTCACATCACACTTGAACTCGGTGGAATGTTTTTATATCTCTGTGTTATTGCAAAGTGCCTATGACACCTAAAATAAATAAAAACTGAACGAATCAATGTGTATCGAATGGTGCTAAAATATTTGGCCTCCGACAAATAATAAAAGAGATATTGAACGTTCGTTGGAGCGAAGCAGTATTTCGTGCGCGAACCTAGGTCAACCGGAAATGATGCATATGGTCCAGCAGCCCAAATCAGCTTCCATAGAAACCACGTTGTCAACGGTGAATTTCTAACTTGTTGAGTCTGGATCAGTCATACGGAAGCGCTGTGTGGCCGTGATTTGTTCAAACATTTCTTCAGGAAGCGTTAGATGATTCAGTTTATCTCAGGAGGAGAAATTGCGTAAGCTATGGATATATTTTAAATGTGGCGTATGTTAAGCTAAAATTTCTAAGCTTTTCTCGCTTATGCACGCTCTTCGTTATAGTACTGTTAACCACTGCCTGTAGTTGCTGGAGTGGGGACTAATCAGAGGAAATTAACGCGAGTCCTGAAGTAGAGTTGCTTATTTTGTTTATTTAGATTTCAACTATGAAGCTCCCTGGAAACTCGCGGTCCGAATCGTTTCTCTGACTAGATAAATCTCCCTGACTAACCCATCTGGACTCCTTATAAAGGGTCCCGCGATAGGCCAGGCTAAAACAATCCCCACGTGACACGACGAGTCCACTTGGAGGGTGAACTCGCTTGCTGTGAGGATTGCTGAAATCAGGGTTACACCCTTCCCAAAGAGTGGTGTGATGTAACCCGGGCTCTCGTGCTGATAATTAAAGGGGGAGGCTTTTTAAGAACGTATGAGCCAAAATAGTATTATAACATCCTCCCAAACCATAATAAAGTTGAACTTCCACTGTTCAATAAATTTAGAATTTACCCTTAAATTTTGAAAATTGACTTTGTTAAACTAATTGAAGGTTGATGAAATGGAATTTTGGAATAAGAGTTATGAAGTAAATGGACAGCACAACACGAGCCCAATATTATTAGATTTTGAATTTTGAGTGATCCCAGGGTGGCTTGGACATGCGCCAATACTGTTTGACATTGGCACATGTCCATAACAAAATAGGTGATTATATAAGTTTACAATAATTTTTCAAATGTTCTAATTTTGCTTGCCAAAATAGTATTATAACACGTACAAGGGCAGATTGGCCAGGCCCGCCGACACACTCGTTTTTGTGTAGCGTCTAGCAAGCATTTTGGACTTGAATGTTTTGACCAGGCACTCACAGTGAGAGATGCACTCGGATATGGGTACAAATGTTCCCGGAATATTCTCCCAACTGCTGTTCCTACCATATTCATACTTTGTGGAGCCAGGAGGTCTAAGCAATGGAGAAAAGCGTGCACCAAAAGGTGAGCTGAAGTAGTATTGTAATGTATCAAAATGACGTCCAGACTCCCACTAACCCTAGCAGTGAAAATAAGTGGTGTATATATAAATATTTAGAAATCTATTCCTTTTGAAAGGAAAAAATTGTCACCAACAAGACATTGCATAGGGACATCATGATGCTATTAAACAATGCCCAGATCTTCTACATAGAGCAATCCACATTTCTCTGATCCAGTTTGCTCCAAACATCTATGCTTTCAGTTATCCAGGTCTGCTTTGTTATTAATTATTTTTTTATTAATGAATGAACTGCCTGTATCCAGTGTAATGCTTCCAGTCGAAATGTATATATATATAATGTTATACTCATATAAACACTTTTCCGTGTTTCCAAGCACAGCCCACCTTCGAAAATAGATCCAGATCCACCTAGGATTTGGCCACCAATTGCCTTTTAACAGCAGGAAATCACAATTTGTACAAGGTTGTGATTTTCACAACATATTCACAGCATTTCAATGCAGGACAAAAATCTACTAAAAATAACAATAGTGAACAATAAATACCAATACAAAAGACATAGTAAAGAAAAACAGTATGACATGTGCACTTTATACTGTTAAATACAGTGACAATTTGCGAAATATTTATCTACAGGTGTCATGCCTAATTTGTCTAATTTTCAAAATGTCCAGACTAATTGTTCCTACATGGTTAGTCTAGTAATATTTAGGTTTCCATTTGGGACTTTCTTGAGTTCTTTCCTTTTTCCTCTTATTCAGGGCACTTCAGCAAAAAATGTAACTCGTTTGCATGAGCAGACCGGATCAGATCAATTGCCCAGACAACACAAGTACCCTGGTGCCTCCATCCATGTGCTAGATTACCAGAGAATATGGTCGCATGCAGCCAAATTATTTTTGGTTGTATTTACTCATTTTTGTTTACTGTGAATTCATTGGAACAGTTTTTCCATCATTTAAACACTCGTTGCAACCGGGAAGGTTGGCTATGCCTATATATCCCTACCTGTTACCGCTCAGAAGTTTGTTCGTTAGGTCACGCCAATTGTTCAGTCGATTTACGTATTCAAATTATTCGACACAATGTCTGCAGTAGAGTTGGAGACAACGTATAATGTCTACAGAAGCATTTCTCTCATTTGGGTTAAGGTGCATAACGCTTAAGCGAGTAACCATCAATCCCAACCCCTTTTGCCCTCGAAAGCAAAGCTGAGTTACATCGTGTACGCATTCCATTTTCGTCAATGCTGATGAACGAAATCAATTCAATCGACACGGGTAACGCTGATCATTCTCCCAGGCTTTCAATATGTGCGCTCAAATCACAGTTCGTCCAGTTGAGTAATCACAACCGTTTGTAATAAATGAGTTTGGCATGTTAATTCCTATAACTTGATCATATACTTGTTGTTGTGAACCGAATGATGTTGTTTGTAAGATAAATTTAGTTTAGCGACGTGTATCTAGCTCGATCTGTGCATGCTGTTAGCTCCTTGCAAGCTCGATCTAATCGCGCTAGGGTTGTCGTTAGCATTGTGATGTGAAACAAAACACATACATCTCGGTGCTGCCGTGGGCTCTCAAGTTTTCCATAAGTGTTAGGTTGACTGTGATTTTTATTTATTGTGCGTGGTCTATCATTTTGTGGCATTTTGCTTCAAAAGCGCCTTGTTGCAAAATCAAGTTGCACCTGTCTGCATGTGCAGAAGAAAGAAGGCTTCTTTGTGAACTGTGGCGCTTTTTACGACGAGAGATCATCGCACTCGGTCTGACTAGAAGAGAAGCGAAAATGGACTTTAGTAGAAATAGACCCATTTTTCTATATCCAGATACAGGCCAAGAACCGGAAATGTTACAGTATCAACGGCTGCCTCAGTCCTGAATCGTACCCTATTATTGTAAGCTGACCTCATATCTTTTGTTGCATTCGAATTAAGTGCTGCGCAGTATGGCATTATTTGTATATTATATTACTGTTTGCAATCCTCTAGTATGTGTATTATGTTTCATATAAATCCATAGCTCTATTGTGCCCTTTTGCTCATTGTCCTTTTGTTATTTGTGTCCTTATGTGTCATTGTTGTTCTGTTTTGCAATTGCATTTGACTTGTTTTATAATTCCATTCAGCCACTGTTTTTTTCACTGCCAGTGGATTCATTGTCTGATTGAAGCGTTGATAGGATAGATCGGTTTCCATCTGTCATATCCATATCCTTTCTTGTTCCATACAAAGCTACCATCGTAGCTACATAAAAAATAAAGATGATGCTTTCATAAATTCTCATTTTCAGTATGCATCTTCAAAAGAGGGGATGTGTTACTTTAGTCTTGGGAAAATGAAGAAAACATATATAATTCAAAACAGCCCAATGTCTGTTTATCGTATTACATAGTTAATGTCTTATTACTTTGTTAATGATGTTGCCCAATTAACAAATGCTTTGTTGCTGTGTATGCACACTACGGGACTTGGCGAGGTTAAAGCTATTCAATAATAATCATTTTTGCTTTTCAGGATCATTATGGGGGACGACTACGACCAAATTTGCGAAAACCAAATTTGCGATGTTGTTGTTGTGTTTTTACATTTGCAACACATACTCAGTTGAATCTAAATTAACATTTACGCATTTTGCCCTTCCGAGTGATTGTACATCTTGTAGCAGACGAATGTTTCACATATCCTCAACTGAAAAATGCATAGCTGTTCTGAACAACTACTCCACCCGCAAGTGATTGTTTTATATTGTACTTGTCCATTCAGTGAGGTGTAAGTTAAACTTTGCCACCCAATGTGCCGGCGGCTATCTCTATCCAATGGCTCTCGTTGTACTGAGAGGAAATGTCGATATACAGCTATTATTCAAACAACATCGTTTGCACGACCAGCGAAAGCTGTGTCAATAAACCGTAGCAATCCAAAATGGTATATATTGTAATACTGGCTCAGACGAGGCAGCCGCACGCACTAGCGTCACCGCATGCAATGCTATTGTGCTTTTACCATTATTTATGCAGTGCGCCATATAGAATGGCCTGTGACAATTCTACCTTATGCTCACCCATCACTACCACATGTTAAAACCGTTGCGCTACGCACACATAACGCTCATATAATATTTCGGGGATACTGCTTGTTGCCGTGATGTGGTTTCATTCAAAGCCAACACAGACAATAATCAGAATAAGTAATTGATCATTGCTATGGTACACAATATATGACGAGGATCACTTCCGACGGGTGCGTTTGTTCTTTTTACAGCACAATCATTAATGCAGTAATCCTTAGTGGAGAATCAAACGGAGAAACAAGTGAGGAATTGAGTGACGAATTAAGTGGCGTAACGAGTGGCGAATCAGGCGGCGAATTTAGTGGCAATGTAGGTGCCCGACATTTAATCTACCATCCTCTTTTCTTTGCTCTCTTTGAATGAATGCAATATATCGGCTGGAATGGAAAGATCTTATTTGTCTTTGTGGTAAAATATTAGTTCTCGAAATATGATGACAGCCTGTGATATGTTGCAGTGTTTGAGGTACCAAAATATTTCAAATATTGAGTGACCCCCTAGTTTAGGTCGAATTTTATTTTAAAACTGTTCAACGTAATTTACTACTGCAATATATAAACGTTATGTGATGTTTTATCAACTTGTACATTCTTGTTTTTAGTTCGGTTATATCAATAAACACTGTGGAGTGGGTGGGGATGAGGATAACTGGAGATGTCAACCATCTGTCAAAAACGCCTCACGTGAAGTTTGAACGGCCCGTTTTAATGGAACCCAAGGAGCTTGGGAAGACGATATGACAGGACAAGTAAATTCTTTTCATGTTAGCTGCCATTCAAATGATATGAGGGTATCGCATGCACTAAAGAATAATTGTTTTGTGTCACAGTCAATAACAGCAGTTCATAGATTATGCATATGACGCGGTGCAAATATCATTATTAATTGGGACACGTATAGATTAACAGTGCTCCGGAAGGCAGGGGCAAATACTGATGGGGGTTTGAAGGGGGGAGGGGTGACACTTTGCAGGTTATTTAGGCACATGGGGATATGGAGGCAGGCAGGGACTAGGGGGATGCAGGGACAACGCGGGAGGGGGACGTGGACGGAGCGAAGGACACCGAGAACAGAACGGGGAGGGTAGGGGCGGAAAAGAGGGGTAAAGATGTACGCAGGCGGGAGTTAAGGAGGGAGAGAGAGGTTTGGACAGGCAATTGCGTGTAACGTGATGTTAGGGAAAGGCTTGATGTGAGACAGCGATTAGTAACAGCGGGAGGGAGGGGAGGTAGGGATAATATAAAAGCATATGTCCGTTGATGTTCCGGTCCGTTAAGTTGCTGATATGAACTAAGCAGATGAAGCTGTGGCTCTTTTGTTTAGGTGCATAATCTTACATAATGAGTTAAAGAACATCCATCAGGGAATTCATTAAAACTGTGTTAGTATGTCACAGCTAGACTTTTAGCTGACTACCGGCATTGTGTCCCCGATAATGTCACTCAAATGCCGCCCATCAAAGCGCATCTCATTGCGTTAGAGTAATGCAAATCTTCAAGAAATGCAACCTTTAGAATATTGTGTGTACCTTTAGGCGATAGAAATCCTGTTAGCTGCTTTTATCATCTTATATGTAATGCGTATATTTATGACAGAATGGTGCTCACTTTTACATGTTGAATGCGATGAATGTTAAGGTGACATTCACTGTCATCGAATAAGTTGCACATTGTGTTACAGATCAACGCGTGTAATTACAGTGAGAAATATAGAAACTAAGCTAATAATTGACAAAACCGGCTGCATGTCAAAATGAAGTTATATCTCAGCACCATTTAATAATTCGCACAATTGATGATGTCGCACCGTTAGCCATAACAGTATGTACGTGTCACGTTCGACACAGCTCGCGCTCTCTGGCTGCCATTATTACCAGGGTGTCCAGCTAGCATCTATTACTAGCGGTGGAGCAAAGAGGTGGCTACGAACCTGTTTTCTATAGTGAGTTCAACTCATGTGTTCCAAACACGCAGCGTTACAATACATACCAAAATATTATGCATAATTGGATTCGATGTTCAGGTATCTTTGCATATTGAAACCAATGTAAACCATATGAAATCATATACTCATAAAACAAAGTCTCGGATGTAGGATGATTGGAATATGCAATAGATTAGACAAGATGGTACTCTAGCAACATATTTGACTTTGGTAGCGTTTATCGTTAACGACAGTTAATTGCTGCCAGCATCGCGACTTGGACATCATCAACTGCACCAATGAATCACCACACCTCCGTTGGCGCATATACCCTACTGGCCTTAGTAAAAAGTGCAGATGGCTTCCATAACTCTACGCCATCATATAGAGTTAACATTACAGTACCACTCTGTTGAGGAAATCGTGGATCGAGTGACACATATTAAGCATGGAAACTACGTCTAGTAAGGTTTTCACCGGTTACCCTTTTTAGAGCCTTCTTGCAGTTACAACACAGCAATTGATGGAATCCGATGGATAATCTTTTTTCTCATAGTGTTCAGTAACACAGTTACAATATATGCAATGTCACAGAGGAATGTACCTACGGGATTGAAAGCTGGTGGCTTTAGGATAACACCTCAATGATTGGACGTCCGTCGATTGAATGCAGCTCTGCAAGGCATCCTCTATACATTGGCAATATCACTACCGCTGTTCACCCTACTGGTAATTGCTGCTGATAGACTGCTCGCCATTCTATTACCTTTCAAATACAGAATTTTGATGAAAATGTCATTAATATGTTATTGATAGTGGTTTTGATATATTTCCGTGTAACATGTTCGGTATTGTATGGATAACAAGTCCAGCGTACCTCAAGTTCTCAAGTTGCCACTGCCATGTCCTCCTTTTAATTACTGCCAGAATGGGCTTTCTAATTATTTTTACGCCGATAAACACAGCTCCAAGCTACTGAACAATAGGGTAACCCGAAATTCTTAATAACTGCTACATCAAAAACGTCAAAGTTGTGTTGCAGTAATTAAATCCATCCAACTATCCATACATACATGCATACATACATATATACAAACATACAGACATACATACGTACATACAAACATTTGTACATATATGCATACATACATACACACATACATATATACAAACATACATATGTACATATGTACATACGTATATGCATACATATATACATACATTTATAGATAAATACAGACATATATAAAAACATACATACATAAATACGTACATACATACATGCATATATACATCCATGCAACAAATATTCATGAATACACACATACATCCATACATACAAACATATGGCCATAAATAAATTAATTCATATAAATACATATAAATGTATGCTTATAAATACATTTATGATAGTTAACGTGGTTCTTTGTGCATACAATATGTCTAGCGTAAATGGATACGCGATTTTAAATTTCATTAGTCGACACCACCTGCCAGCGATTGATTTGGAAAGTGGAGCAATCGACATAGGGTGCATGCTCTTTCAACAGTGTTATCATCGGCCGTATGAAAAGTGGTAGTAGAATCTTGCGGGCTTGTTAACGTTTGATGATATATATTGTGATGGCGATGCATGCATATATAAATACATACATAAATACAAACACACATACACATACATACACACATACATACATAATACATACATACATACATACATGCATACTAACACACATACATATATATACATACATACATAAATGCACACATACATACATGCATATATATACATATGCATATATATATATTTATGTATATATATATATAAATATATATATATATAAATATATATATATATATATACATACATATATATATATATATATGTTTATAAATATGTTTATGGTTGTGCGCGTGCTTATCTGTGCATACAATATGGCTGGCGTAAATGGATACACGATTAAGAAGTCGACACCACCTGCTAGCGATTGATTTAGAAAATAAAGCAATCGGCATAGGCTGCATGCCCTTTCAACCGGAATATCTCTGCATCCATCCCACTATGCGCACATGGTAGCCTGGAAGAGGCAAGAATATACGAGAACTGGCAAACGTTTATTCCAATATGCGGTAAAGCATATGTTTATTCAGCATATTATGATGCTTGCATAAAAGGCAAAGAATTAGTTAGGGGCATTGTATTCCGAGATAACTGTCACATTGCGTGTATACTGTGGTATGGCACGAATCACTGTCAAATTGTAAGAGCAGCCAAATCTCTTCCCACCGCAGCAGACCGTGAGTATATGTTACATCCCTGTAGTCATAATGGTACAGCGTGATCATCACAATGTATTTATAGATGTGTTTTATTTGGGAGGCTAACGTTCTTTGCCACTTAGCTCGATCATGGGATATGGACTGGCAATTTAATTTGCGTTCTCTATTTCAATATAGACATTTAATTGTCCAGTAATTCATTCAACATTTTAACATTCATTCTTTTGCTTCAATATTCCAGAGGCAGCGTTGATAGATATTATATATGCGAATCATCTAAATGGAGCAGATCAATTCCTGATTATGTTACATTGATCAAACAAGATGATTTAAACAACTGCAGCACCATAAGTTACGCTCAAATATTAGAAAACACAAAGGTTACGGATCCACTTCAGCACAACGTCAGTGTCTGTGTTCACTCGATCCATTCAAATTATTCTAATTCCTATCAGTTAATCGAATTTGTGTACGTTTATATAATGCTGGGTGCTAGAAAAATAGCCCTGTATAATTCCACTGGAAGTTCTGCTCTTCAACCTGTTGTGGAATATTATGTAAAACAAGGAGCTGTGGATATAGCTTCTTTCTGGAGACCTGCTGATGTGCGCAAGATTCACTATCATGGTCAGTTTACGGTCATTCAAGATTGCGCCCAAAGGTACATGTATCGAACCAAATACTTAATTTTTGTAGGCTTGGATGAATTATTATTTCCAAGCAAACATAATACAATACTAGGTATAATTGAGGCAAGCTCTTGCTGGGATTATGCGGCGATAAGACTTCGCTCCTTAATTTTCAACATAGACCTCCCACCAAATCCTGTAATCGGAAGTAATACCACAGTCACTAGGCTGCGGCCACTATCTTTGTTACATACCGAACACGCAAGTAGATCATGCTGCTATAAATATATCACTCAACCAAGAGCAATACAAGATTGTGAAATACATGATGCTGGACGCCTCGTACAACAGGAAGACTTGAAAACCCGAATAAATGATGATAAATGCCAACTAGAAAGAGAGATTGGATATTTTTACCACTACAAGAAGCGTTGCAATGATACCAACACTGTGTCTGGGTGTGAAAAGCTCATCGATTCTTTGGCAAGATCATTGTTCGTTTTCAGCGCATAAAAACGCGCTCTTCAGCGTTCGCCCTAATCGAAAAATAGCACACATCATTCCCCATAGGAATGCGCAGATGGTTAGTTGACGGTTATGATTGGATCCATATCCATATCCAATCAGACGATCTATGTCTGATGTTGCCAAGTGCTAATGGATTGCAAAAACGTCTGGACCTTTGTTCTCGATTCGGAGCTCAACATGATATAGTGTTCAATCCATCGAAATCTGTTTGCATTGTGACTCAACCAAAGACCCGCAAACTGTTCTGTCCATTAGTATCGTTGAATGATATGCAATTGAAGTATGTTGAACAGTGGAAATATTTAGCGCTTATGGTAAATGCAAATTCCAATGATGACGATGACATGCTGAGGCAAATGCGAGTTTTATATGGTCCGTCAAACAGTCGTAAACAAAATTTCTTCCAATGCTCATTGCATGTAAAACTTAAAATTTGTCAAAACCTACTGTATCAAAAAGAGACAGTGCCAGTCATATGTTCGCCTCCAAAAGTATCCAAGGATTTCAAGCATATATAAGAATATCGACCTACGCATTTATAAGGAGGATAGGACTCTCCAATAACTTGTTAATAAAATCTTTGAATGATTGTTACAAGGTACAGTCTGGTGCCATATGAACCCATTGGTACCGTATTTTATATGTAATGCATTGCACGCTAACTTACACGCATGTCTTATTTACTATGAGCCCGGTGCCTTAAATAAACTATTATTATTATCATCATTATAAATAGGTTAATCATATAATATATATATTATTAATAGTACAAACGTTTGCGGGCACTTTGTAGTTCGTCATTATGCCATTTCGCATTTGTAATCAGGTGTGTGTTAAGCCTAAGGTGGCATGTTGTGCTTTAGGTAACCGTGTAGACTAATTTGAGCTGACGAAGGTTTGTAGCGTTGACCAATTTTAACAATTCATGTTTTGGATGTTTTTACTTCATTTCGTTTTTGTCTAGTTACTAAAGCCACTCCATTTTCACCATTTCTTGTTATTTGGTACACATATTTACCAATAAATTATCGATATTGCCACTTTCATTTGAATTTTGTCTGCAAGAGTATGCAAACAAATAGTCATTAAGCAGGCACAATGTTGTTGTCCTACTGTAAGCCAGTTCTCAACAAGAATGGCTTTAAGTTTCTACCAAGTGCCATAGTTGATGCATCATTTGACTAGAAAAGCAAAGGGACGCTACTATCCCCGCTGAAATAACCGCGAATGCAATCAACATTATGGGCATCATCCCAAAATAGTCTGGCATCATTCAGCGTTGTACTACTATTTTGGTCAAATGCACCTGACAATACAGAACCCTTGCAAACTACAGATTCGAATTTGATGTCGCATGACATAACAGTCGCCACTACTTGATGAATTAATACATTACTATTTTTAACAGGGGCATAAACAAAGTTTACTTGATCGAAAACCTTGCTGATTAATTTTCAAAATTATTATTTCACTGGCAATACTCATTGGGTACAGTAGTATGCAGCGTTGTGTCGTTACATCGATCACGGTGCCATCCTAAAACCATGAACCACGCAAATGTTAGCTGTAAATCATTACGCGCTCTAAGATTTCCTCGGTTTTGGTGTGTATACTTCCGCTCTGGTTACAAATTGTAGCTTTCATCCAATTTCCCGTTATTAAAGTTGTAGATATCATTACGCAAAGAATAGACCGACGAGCAGGAACAAAAATTTCCGATAATAAAAAAAAATCATGGTAGATTCTGTGAAGCCTCCATGGGGAAATATGGACCATATCTACACCAACCAAAGTGAAGAAAAAGGGACCCATCAATATACCACATCTTAGAAGATAAATTACCCTGCGCGATCATTTTAACTCGCATTACTCCATGTTCTGAGTTCGAAACAACTGTCCTATGAGTGAAAGTAATCAAAAGCGGTAATAAATTGGTGCAACTATGTCTGCTAGGCGGAAGTGAGTGCGCTGCAGAAGGTGGATTATTGACCGCCGGAAGAAGTCACACTAGTTGTCTGTCGCTGTTCGCCGGAGGAACGCGCTATAGCGTTTGTGTATTTCTATGCTGTGTAAAACAAGTTGATATTGATTTGATCGCGTAACTCGTGACTTAGACACTAGTCCGTATCAGGGGGCTACATTTCTGCTAAATAACTTTTAAAATCTGAATACTTAACTTATACGGGAGCATAATACCAGTGAGATTGTTTTATTATTTATAATGACAAGCATCTTCATCCGAGGACAAAAGCCAAAATATGATACCTGCTATATGCTTTCCCAATACGACACCTGCTGGTGTCTTCACCTGATATCCGACTACACACATATATATACGATGAACACTGCCATGTCAACAGATGTCTAACAATATACAGACCTTCTAGAAAGGTCTAAAGTAGTAATGATTGCCACTGCTATTATATGGGTCGGAGCTGAACTGTCTGACAAGTTGCATTTGACTGCCTCATTTGTAGAACAAGTGTCGGATCCATTAAAACCAACAATTCAGTCATCCATTATTTCTATATATTCATGACAGCAAGCTCCACACCATTGCGCCCATCGTAACGCACACATATTTTACATCTCAAATGTACATGTTTCACCATCACACGGACTCAAGCCGTGCTCCTATATAACTGAAGGAACATCTGTGTTAGGGGGTAATTGCATGGTCATACTGACAAAAGCAACAAGCGAGCTGACCGCCATTGCTAAGCAAACATACACCGCCAATATGTCGAGATGCCCAGTCTTTTTGCCTTGACAATTGTCGTCATTTTGCTTTCGCAGAAAATTCAGCAAACACGGGGGCTAGATTCTTGTCGTTCCAAGCAGAGTATGGGGTGTCTGTGTTGGCGGCCTGTGCCATGCACCCGCGACACGTACGATATATTGTGCGCAGCTGTGGCTCAAAAACACCGTTTGTGAAATAGCTGTGTTCTTTTCAGTGGATTATGGACAGTTCTACTGTAAAGGAGAGAATTGGGGAACTGATAACGACCATTACATATACATGTATGCCGGTGAGTAGCTATGCACATTGCATTCAACTTAATTGTATTCACATGCAGCTTGTTTAAATTGATGCATCATTGCAGCAGCATGATACTCACATTTGAGTTACCGGGAAGATGTTGCAGGTGTTTGGGAAAGAGCTATTACCAACGACCAGGAATGTGGGCAGCATGGATGAGTGCTGGGACCTGTGTGCGGCCATGAAGCAGTTTTTATGCCAAGCCGATGAATGGACACCTGGTGGGGACTGCTACCCAAGCAAGCACAACTTGGCTGAGTACCAGATGACAGGAGCGAAATGAGAGGCGAAACGAGTGACGAATCAAATGGCAAATCAAGTGGCGAATCAAGTGGCGAATCAAATGGGGATGTTGATCTTCAACACTTGGTCTACTTTCCTCGTTACTTTGACTAATCGGGCTCTCAATATAGCGACTGGAATGGAAAGATCATATAAACTATTTGTGACAGCCTGCAATATGTTGCAATGTTTGAGCTATCATCAGATGCAAAATTGTGATGGACAACACAGGGCAGTTACCACTGAATATTATCTTGGAACAGTTTAATGTAGTAAACTACTGCAATATATAAACGTTATGTGATGTTTTATCAACTGGTACATTCTTGAGCCTGGTTCGGTTTTCTCAATAAACACTTCAATATTGGCTTCACCAAACTCTTGAAGTATCACGTCCAGTAACTCATGATTGGTGCAGGAAGGCAAGATCGGTCTTATCAGCAACTAGCCACAGTCTTTATTACTTGGTATTTAGGGGCCTTTCAAAACTGACGCAGCGCTAGTGGGAGGCGGTGATATGTGGGCTAGCGTGACCAAGTGTTATAGGGTTAGAGAAGGCTAGTGTCATGGCGCGCTACGGGAGAGAGGTGGAAACGCCTCACGTGAATTTTGAACGGCCGGTTTTAACAGCACTAGGTTTGTCGTGTATCGCATGCTT
The DNA here is from genome assembly GCA_034190875.2 of Urechis unicinctus. NCBI lineage: Eukaryota > Metazoa > Annelida > Polychaeta > Xenopneusta > Urechidae > Urechis > Urechis unicinctus. The sequence continues at coordinate 33,734,133 of CM067357.1, read as the reverse complement.
ACAAGGAACTTGGAAAGACGATATTACATAACAACTATATATTCATGTTCGCTGGGAGTATCGCATACACTAAAAGATAATAGCTTTGTACCAAAGTCACTAACAGCAGGTAATAAATTATGCATATGACGCGGTACAAAGATTATTGCCAGATTCTAAGTTTAATTACATTATCGACTAATTCATTCCAAACGGGGGGACGTATAGATCACAATGGTCCCGGAGGCAGGAAAAAGACTGATGTGGGGGAGGTGACACCTTGAAAATTGCTTAGTTACAAGGGAATATGGAGGGAGGCAGGTATTATGAGTAAGGGGGGGGGGGGCGTGAACGGAGAGAAGGACACGGCGAAGGAAACTGGGAAGGGTAAGGGGTGGAAAAGAGGCGAACGGATTGATGTTGGAGGAAGTTAAGTAGAAGGAAAGAGGTTTGGCCAGGTAATAGTGAGAAAAAGAATGGCGATAACAGGAAGTTCGGGAAAGGCTTGACGCAAGACAGAGATTAGTTATGAAGGAAGGGATGGGATGTAAGAATTAATATAATAGCAAATGTTGTATCACTTAATGTCTTTTGCCCATTGGTTAGTGCTATTGGAGACCGTTTAGTTGCTGATATGAATGACACAGACGAAGCTATGGCTCTTTTGTTTAGGGGCATCATCTTACATTATGAAACTTTGTTAGTATGTTACAGCTGAATGGTAATGTTATGTAACATCACTACTCAGCTTGACATTGTGCTCCAGATAATGTCATTGAAAAACCGCTAATAAAAGTGCATCAGAGTAATGCAAATCTTCAAGAAATTTAAGCTTTATAATATTTTGGGAGAACGAAATCCGGTTAGCTGCTGTTATCGGCCAATATGCAATGTAAATGAGAAAATGACTCGACGATGACTGTTTCCATGTTGCATGATCCAGGGTAAATACTAAGTGCTTAAGGTAACAGTAAAAATATACAAGTGGTTTATCGCATACAATGAAAGTCAAGGTGGCATTCATTGTCATCGTATAAGTTGCACAGTAAGATAAAGATTAAAGCGTGTAATTACCGGATATTTCATAGTTTCACGTTCCGCACAGCCCGGGAACTGGGCTATATACCCATGGTGTTTGACAAGCATCTACCACTGGTGGTGGAGCAAAGAGGATGCTAAGAACCTTTGTTCCATCGCTAGTTCATCTCACGTGTTCCAACACACAGCATTACAATACATACCAAAATATTATTCATAATTCGATTCTATGTTCACATATCTTTGCATATTGAAACCAATGTAACCCATGAAAAATCATATATTTGAACATTTAATGACTCCTGAATGTAAGATGATTGAACTTTTGTTTGATATATTCCATTAAGATACTAACTGAAAAAAAGATATTGTTAAATATGTATGATTTTATGGATATTAACTGTATATATTCAATGCATATTACGGCTGGGTTGGCGTCGACATGACATAGTCACGTCAACAAAACGCTGTTTCTGAATAGTTTGCAGGATTCTCTTCAACCACTTTTATCTTGTATAACGTTATATGGATCTCAAGGTTTAGTTTAATGATAACATTTAAATAGCATTAAAAGAATATCAGCGTTTTTATTTGTGTCAATCCTAAGCTACAGACAGGAAATTAGCAACTAATTCCGTCATGTGCATGGCACCCTGCGCGGTTACATTCTCTTGCTATTTTGTTTTTGGCTTTCTCTGATTAAATATTTTAGTGATTTTGTTCCTCGAAAACGTACATACGTTTTGTTTTCCCCAAACTACTCCATTTGAGACAACAGAATCAACTGCCCAGTAATGCCAATGGCATTGGACACGGCACCGCGACAAATCATGACACCATACAGATGGCGTTTACTCAGAAACGAATAAGCAAAAGCACACACCCGCAATGAATCTATGGGAAGCGTGCGTAACACTCCTGACAGATTAAAGGTGGGGATGGGGCATTATTCTATCACCGTCAGTAAACCCCCCATCTTCTATTGACTATAGATGCACTATAAATATGCACCATGCTTTATTGGAATCTGGGCTCGAATGACTGAGACATCCATGGCGGAGCAGGTGAACAAGATGGTTTTTGGTTAATAGACGTAGTGTCGACATGATGCGGTCATAGTAACGATTCGGTAGCAAAACCATGGGGCTGAACCGAAAATTACACAAAAAAGTGAGAAAATGCTGTTGAATCATTCGAGGCATTCACTTCTTCTATCATGTATAACATTATATTGATCTCAAGGATAGAGTGGTGTCAAGATATATGGCGCCTCGGTAAGTGTAGGGTTTAACGGCACACCAACACTCATGTGTTATATGGTGCCAAGAAAAGTTTATAGATAAGATTGACTTGATTAAGCAGCTGCCTTCTAGGATAAATAAAATTAGAAATGGAAAAGATAACGATGGAAACGAATATGCTAGGACAAGTCACCGCCTGCCGATTAAGTGGACCAGGCCATTCAAAAATGGTGTGTTTCCGATAAAGACCTCGTAAAGACCTCTCCACTCAACCACCAGGATCCCATTGTCCACCGACACGAGTCGCAACCCACGGCCAACAGGTTGCCCCTTATTAGTCGCCTGTTATGACATGCAGAAGGATACAGCAGGCCTATTCTTCCCCCGGACCCACAGAGGGAATGTGGCGCCTCGGGACATCTACGTAGCATGTCGTGGAGTTTGTAAAATGTTGCAATAATCATTCGTGGATCCCAAGACAGTAGTTATGCGTAGGATAATAACAATAGCTTTTATTAACAGGGAATCATATATAAATGCAACACAAATTAATGTCGTAAATATATATGAACGCATAAATAATAACGTCACCAGTACAAGGTATTTCTGACATAATAATACACCACGGGCTTTTTTAGCTTCCATGACTGAAAGGATATCCATATTTTTAAGGTACGTCACTAGAATGGGTTCCGATATGCCGAATAAGATTGCTACTGTTACTAAACGACTTTCCACAAGTGTCACATAGGTAAGGTTTTTCACCAGTATGTCTATTCATATGTTGTGTCAGATGACTTCCTTGAGCAAACGACTTTTCACAAGTGTCACATTTATAAGGTTTTTCACCAGTATGCGTTCTCGTATGCTTGGTTAGATGACTTGCATTTGCGAACGCCTTCCCACAAGTGTCACATTTATAAGGTTTTTCACCATATGTTGTTTCAGATGACCTCAATGTGCAAACGACTTTCCACAAGTGTCACATTTATAAGGTTTTTCACCAGTATGCCTTCTCATATGTTCTGTCAGAGTACTTCCACGAGCAAACGACTTTCCACAAGTGTCACATTTGTTAGGTTTTCACCAGTATGCGTTCTCATATGTTGTGTTAGATGGATGACTTGAGCGAACGCCTTTCCACAAGTGTCACATTTTTTCACCACTGTGCGTTCTTTTATGCCTTTTCATACTGCTTCCATGAGCGAACGACTTTCCACAAATGTCACATTTACAAGCTTTTACACCAGTAAGCGATCTTTTAGGGACTTTCATATTGTTTCCATGGCTGAGACAATATGAAGAAGATCCATCGCTGACATCATCAGGGGCCTCCAGTTTTATCACTGCTTTAACGTCTTCCATTCTGATGTATTCGGTTCCATCAGCTAGAATTCTTCTGTAACACATGTACATGAATCAATAGCTGCTTTTATGTGATCTTTTAAAACATCAAAACTTAAAGGAATGGGGGGACTTGCATGGAAAACGCACTTCACACCGGATGCTGTCGCTCGATTGTTATAAAATAAGCCATATTTCCCAGTAAATTTGTGGCTAAATCTCTCATGAAACAATGTGCTGAAATGATTGCTATTTAGAAGTAGGCAAATGCACATAGTCATCTATTTTCACAATATGTGGATATGTTGGCGAGAACCTCACTATCTTTTGGCACTATTTGTGCACGCATAGTTAATATAGATGACTTTAATATACCGCTACTGGTAGATGACTTATTTAACCATTAATTACTTGAAAACAATAACAGATTTAATTCCATGATTCCACCAAACAACGCTAGCACTTAGTTCATCAGCAAACAAAGGTACACCAGACAGATTTGTCAGACTGATCACATTGATGTCAAGGCAACAATGTGCTACATATTCGCCAGCCGAACGCTGGACATTCTACATTACATGGCAAACAGATTCACTAGCAGTGAACAATACCCAGCCAACATCTGGCCATCACTTGCTGTCTTAAATCAGTGACCTAGATAACTACGGCCAGGAGATATAATCCAAGGAAGTAACAAGGGTCCCTTTCACTCTGCCGCCGCTTACATAAGCTGAGGAAAAAAGACAATGCCGCTTTAATAAACTAGTGTACCTGATTGAATTCTCATTTGTATAACTATCCAGAGGAGGCCATAATAATTTATCTACGGATGCGCTGATTTATAGATTTTAAGTCAGTAAACCAAGTCGACTGCGGTAAGTTTTGGAATTGCCTGGGAAGAAGATGGAGGAATTCATAGGTTATTCACATCCAAAGTCTTCATTCAAGGGTAGATGGATAAAATACAGGGAAATCCACGTGGATGAAAATGGACAAGATTTCCCTAGGCCATGTCACCACCAGCATATGGACTGAACTGGGCCATTCAAGCCTCTTGTCTCGGTGAAATCCACCGACAAGAGTCACAGCCCATGGCAAACCGGTTGCCCCCTGTAATTTGCCTCAAAAACAACAATAACCCAGGGGTCAAAGATCATGTATGACTTATCTTAGTTTGTAAGTGGCGATCAGTATGAGTAGAATAAGTAAACGGTTTAACAGCACACCAACACAAATATGTTATATGGTACCTGCAAAGTTAAAAAGATACAATTGAGCTGATTAAACTGTCGTCTTCTATGACAAATGGAAAAAAAGGAGAAAAAAACAAGTGGAAGATGATGATGAAAAAGATCAATAATTATCCTAGGGCGAGTAGCCACCAGCCGATGACAGGACCAGGCCATCCCAACCCATCGTCTTAGCGAAATCCGTGTTAGAGTAGGGTGTTGCAATTATAACACACCCCACCCCCATCTCCCCGCATGGACTACTACACTCTAGAGAAATCATTCTCAGCTCTCCAAAGTATTAGTATGGCAGTCATATTGCTAAATTACAAAAGTGTCATGACAATCCGTTTTGAGCTTACACCAAACAAATTGTCCTAAAATAGAAAAAAAAATTGCTATTTGTTTTTGATATGTGCAATATAATTAAAATTATGTATTTGGTTTGTAGGGCACAATGTGGCGTTAAACCATACCCTGAAGATATGTTAAACTAAATACTCAAATGAAAAACATTATTGAATGATATTCCAACATGTCTAGTGCATAACATGTTTGTTGAAAATGTTGTTATTTAATCAATATGCCCATCAATCAGTAACGCAAATAATCTGATGAATGAAAGAACAGAACCATGAGATTACACTTATTGTTAGGTTATTTCTGGGCTATAGATCGTTTGCAACCTGCTTCGCGGAGTCTATATTTTGTGTATTGGCTCCGCAAAGTGGTACGCTGAGCACATGTGCGAAATCGCGCTGATTCTTGGAGTAAAAGCATTTGTGTATTGAGAGGACGTGATATCGAAAGCTAAAAGTTTCCACTGTTTTCGTACGAATTATCGCGTATTTTGAACTTTCCAAGATGTCTTATTATTTCAATCAGCTTGAGGAAAGTATGAAGACAAGATATCTAGCAAAAATTGAGACGGTTGGTTTAAATTACGTTGAAAAAGATGATCCATTTCTCTGGAACACTGAACTGTGGACGGCATCCGTGCAGGGCTGGCCAGCAGTAACTTTTGGCCATATTTATTGTTACCTGATCGAAACTCCGGGTGTTTTCTCCCATCAGAAGTTAAAAGCCTGCAAATCGTTGGATGCTTACAACTATCTGCAGTCCGGTTGGGTACAGCCATGTTACCACCGTCAAACAAACATGGGTCATGTCATCAGGGGTACAGTCAAGCGAAGCCAAGCCACATCAGAGAGGGACCACAAAGCGTGGGTTGCTTTAAGGAATGATGGCACAGTTTTATCTGGACACTGCACATGCATGGCTGGGTATGTGTGCTTAATTTATATTAGTAATAATGATGATAATGATATAATAATATTATAATGCCTAGGTAACAGTATGAAGCTGCATGTGAAGTCTCAGAGCATACGGAATATTCTTGAGTCAGTTTACTTCCTTTAGTTGTCAAACCCAAATGTTTTCTTATCTGCTGGATATGCAAGTTTAAAATGTAACACAATGCAAACTTTGTATGATATCTGACATTCATGTTAGACATTTGAGCTCAGTTCTTTACTTTTGTGTTGCAGTCTTGGTGAAGCGTGTTCCCACATCGCAGCTATATTGTTTAAAGTTGACGAAAAGTTGAGAGCTCTTGAGGCATCTTCTTGCACCTCATTGCCTTGTGAGTAGAACTCGACTATAGAAGGTATGTGTATATATATTTGTATATATATGGTATGTTTTTACTTATCATTGGTTTTAATTTCATGGTCAGTTATGTTTTATGTTGGTCTATTCTGCCACGGAACTCGGCATTTTTTATTCGACATGCAGGTACTTCCGGAAACTGTAGCCAACATAGAGTTTCACAAACCTAAGTATGCTGGAAACACTGCAGTCCCTAAGAAAAGAAAAAAAACCCACCAAATAGATGACATCATCGAAGACCCCACATCATTCCTTGCCAAGTTAAGAGCCATAAGACCAGATGCTGCCATCTTCACCATAACAAACCCTGTGAAGCCTCCCAACTTCAACCTTCCTCCACCTCTGACATACTTTTATGCTAACAAGTATACTGAAATGGACCATAGTCAGTTTCAATGTGCAAAACTATCTGTTATGGAGCATATGCAACTAACCGATCACCAAACTTCAGTCCTTGAAAAGGCAGCAAGGAAACAAAGCTTCATTTTGTCATTTTGTATGCTGGACCCCCAGAGGGATACACATATGTTGCCAAAGATCAGCAATTCATGACCAGCTCTCTCCCAAAACTGAAGGAGTACTTCGTGGCTCATTCGCACAGGAAAATTTGCACACTGTCCACCAGCTCAGCCTCCAAACACTCTTCCTCACCTGGCAACTGAGCAAGCGCCATCGCCAAGTGTCCCTACAGACATAACACCAGCAAATTCAGACCCTTTATGGTGTTCCTGTGGTTATGGCGAAGACTATGGCAAAATGGTTGCTTGTGATGGTGAACACTGCAAGGTGGAATGAAGTGTGCAAACATGATAAGGGCACCCAAGGGTAAATGGTATTGCGCAGTATGTAAAAAGTTATCTAATGCGAATTGTAAGTCAAACCATTATCTTGACTGCATTGTAGTTTGTGTTCTTATGTGTAAATGTATAATATAATAAATCAGGTCTGCCTAAATCAAATTCATTTTCATTTTCTAATAACATAACTGTTTCATGACAACAGCAACGGCTATCAAGTGGTCACAAATGTATTTGTAGGTTTTGTAATTGGGAAGTCTGTGTAAATTTTTGTAGCATTGATGCCGTCAATGAATTTGTGGCTCAAGACTGCTTTCAAATCCAGGAATCTTGGTTTCGTTGGCCTCTGTCTCGCACAGAAGTTTACTGCACTCACTAATGAGACTATATTTTTCTTCCTGTAAAGAGTTGAGCTGCACTTGCAGAGGTAGTGCTCTTTGTAACTGAGCTAGAGTTGCCACAGACTGTTTTGCCACATGAAGCTGAGAAACAACACTGTCCATGAGACAACTAGTTATATCAGTCTGTGTACTCATCTCCCAGAAATGTCTTCTTATGATGGGATCAGTCTGTACACTCACACCTTGAACTGGGTCAGAAGGTGGAGGATTGGTGCAAGCCATTCTTCTATGCTTCATTCACAGGAATTCGGTAAAACTTAATCACCTAAACCTCAACTTAGCGCTCCTGACAGTCTATAACACTGCAGCTACTGGGCATGATGACAATAATCCCAAGGTTAAAAACAAAAAGAAGACACAAGTGAACTATTCTGTACGACTCGTGAGATCAACAATACATGCAGAGAGAGTTCTTGGGCCAGCAGAGGAATTGGTCATATTAATGGATTTAAAGCTGGTATTCATAAAGCAGAGACAAAAACAGCATACATGGGCCTACTTGATCTCGACTTGGCCAGATGTCCACCGTCTGCCAGCTGGTTTCACAGCATTTCGGAGCTGCTCGTCCGCTACGCGCAGCACATTGACAGGTGACAATTACACAATACGCATTATTTTGCCTCCAGGCGTATGCGTATGCGCACTCTGCGCGCTTATCGGTTACGTCACAGAGGGTCGCAAACGATCTATAATAAACATTCATCAATTGTAAAAAGTAAAGATCTTTGATCAGAAAACTGGCATACCAACCCAAAAAGGCATGGCACAGGATGTCCCATCCATAAGTTTTTTAACATCATCATATTGAATACTTTAAAAAAAAAGTTTGTTGCACAGTGGAGAAAATACAATTGCTGCGGAATGACTCCTAAGCAAAGAGCTTATAGCAATGCTATTAAGCCTAATTCGTTACTCTGGCTGACAAGTTGACCTACAGTAGGCCTCTATGTCTGCAGTAGAGGCCTACCTCATGTCAAGCCAAATGTGGTGGACTGTTCAATCATGAAATAATTCTTCGACCTACTCTTTATGCATTTGAAATAGCCGTTATTTTGTTCGATTCAATTGTTGATTACCTTGTTTGCTGAAGTTGTAGGAAACCTGTAATAAAATTTGAAGCGGAATGTCGTACACAAATGTGTCTGCTCAAGTCTATGTGTCAAGTCTGTTAACCGGGCTAGCTGACAAGAAAAGTGAACACGCCGCCCGGGAGCAGTGCAGCGCTTTGTCATAGCCTCACATGGATTTTTCTGATTGGGGGGTGTGGTCACCTTGACCAATCAGAAGTCAAATGAAGACTATATATCTTCAACACACGCCCAATAAGGCCCATATAGACCTTGGATTAACAGTCAATGTGCGTTTGTTGATATAATCCAGCAAGATTAGAGTTGTGGAGACAAGCGTACCAAACAGAATCATAGAGAACATCGCGTTATGATATCCACCATGGCTTGAATTGTGTGTGCTAAGCAGAGAGATATGTTTTCTCCCATTAGGTAATTTTTGTTCCCAAAGATAGTGGTCCTTTCGGATGTGTGTCTAGCAGTCTACATTCCAATACGAACATCGCGGGCTGGGCCCCTCGTATCGGACCCCTCCCTACCATTCTTTTACAGTACCCATGCAGGCTCCAAATATCCCAAATGTTAGTTCTCCCATGATATCTAGCATGCCTATTGTCTTCTCAGCTTATTCGTCATTTCAGACTCGTCCTGGGTTAGTCATAACGTCTGCGCCAACAGCTGTTGTTATGTGCTCACGACATTGCTACCGCATGGTCAGTTCGTAGTCACGGTTTCTACTGGTGGATACACTGTGTCTCCCTCCTCCTTCAGAACTGATCCATGGCTCGGTTTGTCCCTCGGGGATACATGACAGGAACACATTAGTGGCCCATAACCAAACACATGCTCCATGGTTCGCCAGTTTATCTACCGATGATGTCTTCTCTAAAGTCACATGGGGTATTCCCATTGATCATAACCAACAGTTTAAGACACCTGAAGCCAATATAAAAGACTGTTCTAGTGTTGCTTACACAAAAAATGATTATGTTCTGAAGCAGAAAAGAAAGGAAGTAATAAACACGCCTTAGCAATACCTGTTGCAACACAGATAATGTTGATAAAGACTCAAGTATGAAGCTCAAATCTTGAAGCTAAGACTTAAACAGGCACGAACAGTCATATATTGAATGTCTGCTCCAACTACGCCTCCTTTCTATAACTACACAACCCCATTCGTTACCAGCTGTACCAGTTGCCCATTACTAGTGGTCCTTAACATGTCAAATATTGATAATTATATAGGCCGAGACGCATTGGGACCGACTCGTTAGGATAGGACGCGTTGTGGGAACGAAATACACTCGAAATATACCGACTAGGCGAGTTCCGCCATCTTGGATCGCTAAACCGGAAATCGGTGGTCGAGGAACGCGATTTTGACAGCTGGGAAATAAGTTGAAGACAGGTCGTCGTGTGGTAGATGTGATGTCTTTGATTTCGGGTGTCGCGGTTTGGAAGGATTAAAGGATGCATTTCGTAGCTGTCGACACATTTGATCATGCAGAAAGTCAATGCAATGAGGCTGGCCTCTCGCTCACGGTTTATTATGATCTGCTCAAATGCCAACACCGCTCGTAACCATGCACGCCACTGGGTATATAAAGGAGTTAATCTCAATAATTATGGAATATATCACAATTGTGAATCACTGCTGCGTTGTCGATTGCATCACAAGCTCAAGAACTTCAAACCAGGATGGCTCCAAACCTAAATTCTTCAAATTCCCGAGGCAGATTAGCTACCCAGAGAGGTACAAGGCATGGGTCAAGGCAGTTAACAGGAAGAACTTTGTAAACAAACCACACACTGTTGTTTGTTCCAAGCACTTTGTAGAAGGTATGCCAACACCTCATCATCCAACTCAATGCTATAACATGGATTACCCATCGAAGATACTTAAGACAAGGTGACTGTTTGATTTATTGTAATACATCAGTAAAGCTATATTATACAGCTAAAATCTACTTCTGTTTGAGAATCTTAATTTGTATGTTATACTTCCAGGTTCAGATTGCCCTCTCGCCGTGAATATGAATCAAGGCTCAAGTTGTCAAAGTCCCATACAAAATGACGAAATATTGTTTAAATGCAATAGTTATTTCACCTGTAGTACCTTAGTTTTATTGCATCATTTCTCGGGTTTTCACACTCAGAAAGAAGTGGGGTGGTCGGGCTTTAGACAAGCACTTGTAAAAAAACTCAGGTAAGGGAGCTTTGCAGTATCATTGGTCTTGTGTAACTTAACTTGTTGCTTGCCTGTATACTATGTACATATACCCGTTTATATCATTTGCTTTTCAAAATGTTTACAGGAGCAGAGTTCTTGGATCAGTTGGACCCACACGACCAGATTATGGCAGACCGGGGTTTTGACATTGCAGATCTTCTGGCCCCCAGATGTGTCACGATCAATATACCCCCATTCACCAAAGGAAAGACACAGCTTAGCCAATGTGAAGTCGAACACCACAGAAAAGTGTCCTCAGCTGCGAAACATATTTATCAAGAAAATATTGGATTGATTTCTTTGATGTAATTGAAATGCGATATCAGGGAAACTATAAACGCTTCAATATATATATTGAGCAAGAACTTTTATTGAATCGTGTGCGCCATCGTTGTGCGCATTTCTGTGTAAATTGGGCGATAATGTGTGATCTCAGCTATCCTCGGTAGTCGATAGATGCGTTACGTTGCTGGACCTTTCAATTTGTCAAACGATAGATCCATCATTCAAATGTTCATTGCCATGTACATTTTAATTATTCTAAAATCGATGTTACTCCCCCGGCTGTTACTAGCGATTATGGAGCTAGGGGGTGAGAGGTTTTTTTCTTCATATTCATTGTATCTCATTGAAATAATAGTTAATACATCAAGATAGGTATACTCATGATTCACTTAATGCATAAGTAATTGAGGTTTCAAGTGTCATGGTATTGCCCGGTTTTGTGCTGGAATTCTGGGGTAAGGTTTAAAAGCCACTTTTCATGTCTTATATTTAGAAGGAAGTTGCTATTGGCACGGAAGCTGGGCCAACAACAACACAGTCTCGCGATGTGTGCACGGAAACCGTGCACGGAATGCTCTGATGGCGTGTTATTCGCCCGGAAAGCATTTGACTAGGTTCAGCATTTGACTAGATTTAAATAACATTGGATTTCATGTCATGAGTTTATTTGTGCTTTTGATTTGAGTCAGAACGAAATGGTATGTAAATCAGGACGTCCTTATCGTTGTGGAGAACCACGTGTTCTCACACATTTCTAAGGGGATATTGCCTTATATGTACATGCATGCATGCCAAATGTACAAGATAAGCCAGTTTAATAGGTTTGTTAAGACTATAAGTACTCGTTGTGAGCCTTAGTACCTAGGTGATTCACATCTGGTTCTTTGTCTAACCATAATCTTGTATTTCTTCCTGTTTTCCCTATGCTATAAATATCCAAAATCGTCAGGGAGATAATCCTAATACTCTGTTGGGTATTTATGATGTATGATCTTTTTCACATCGTTACTTCTCATGTGATGATAGTGATGTCATGTTATAATAGTAACCATGCGAATAACAAATAAGCTTATCTTTACGTGCACGGTAACCGACAAATGACTACTAAGTCCACCATTGCACGGCAAAAGATTTTTCAATTCGGCATCAATGTTCTTGGACCGAAAGACTTTCAGGTGTTCGACAGTCTGCATTGATTTGTTTGATATTGGTGAAAGACTCCTTGTCTAATCAGCTGTTGAAGGTTGACAAATACTGAAATGTGATTAGTTGTCCAAAATAATAGGTAGTCTATGTTGAATAATTATACAACTGATAAGGCTTTTGTATCCTGGCAAAAGTTTACTCAAAATGTCTGTATTTATGACGTCTTGGTTAGACAAGCATCATGTTCATCGTCTGGCGTTGACGTGCGCTGTTTCTACTGTCTTACTGTCGTGTTTAACGAATACAACATTGTTTTCATGACCAAACACTTCAACTCCCTCTACCAGTGATTCAAAAGAATCAAATCTCGCTCCAATGTCCATGGCATCCTTCCACCTCGGCGACGGAAACGAAAGTGACGAAAGAATATCCCGCCACAGGATGTTTCATATGCGCATGCGTATCTCCCGTGCACCGAACCATCAAGCGGATGGTTATTGGCCCGGTTTCCGTGCCAATAGACACTACGAATGTTTATTTCCTCAAATCAAGTATAATGTACCCGGACGTTACGGCTCCACAACGCTACATACCCTAACAGTTTTTTGGGCCCAGTGCGTCTCCGTCCGTACAAATATCAATAAGTGAGATGTAAATGGATTAGGCAATGGTCACCTTGCACCTTGGGTAGTAGCTGGGTTGGGTGGTTGATTTAGGAGACGATGCTGAATTTGTTGTTTGTACTTTTAAAGTTTTTCTCTAAAATATTCTATTACATTTTGCAGTGGTTGCCGTCAGTTAATCATTGCCTGTTCATATTCGTTCGATTTTTAATTTATTATTTTTCCGATTCGAAACTTTATTACAATTTAAAATTGCTTGGGTATTTGTTCTTTTCATTGAAATAACCCATGAACGTTTTATCATAAATAATTCGACTGCAACACTTGATTATGCGTTAAGTTATCGATATTGGTGCCTTGAAAACCACATTCGACTTTGTTATAAACATACGCGTAAGTGCAACAAACTATGCATACTCAATTTAATAATTGTTGAATATTATCGCTCAGAGTACAATCCCTTTCAGCTTGAGATGTCTTATAATGTCTACCACATGCCACATTTGGACTTTTCTTGATATCCTGCACAAATATGCTATAGCCGCAGTTCAATTGGGGTGAATATCATTTCTAAAGAGTAGTCGGATCAAAGCATGCGTTTCTTATATATTAGGATTTTTGTTTATGAAGATGGTGTTTGATCATGAAGTTCCTATATGATACAAAAGTGTCAAGCTGATGGTATATGAGATGGGATCGCATGATAAAACAAGTTTATGTCGCATTAACTACAGTTGTATTATTTTAAACATGATGCATATACTGGGAACTGCCGTTGGTCGCAGGCGTTGTGTTATCTGGGATGTGACATATGCCAGACTTTAAGGCAGTGCCCAGTGTCCAATTGTGTCACCCTGATGAATGCCCATGTATATCCAACGTTGATCCAATGCAGGCTCTAACGTTGATACAACATTGAAGCACAACATTGAATCAACGTTATTTTGCTCATTGAATCAATGTTGATTCAAAGTTGTGTTGGTTGACAACATAGAATCAACATAGAATCAATGTTAGATTAGCTGACAACAATGGATCAACGTTGCTTCAATGTTAGATTGGTTGACAAGATTGTATCGCATAATAATATGCTTGTTTGAAGAAAACAAGGCAGCCATTGACATAAAAAAATGATTTATTCCATAAAAACACATGCATAGGGATGCAAATAGTCAGTCTCTGATGACCGACCTGTATCTGTTGCAAGTCCACCAGAGCGGTCTGGGGCATACCTCAGCCATTTTTTTACTGTTTCGCCAAAATCATGATGGCTCATCTCTCTTCCAGCTGGTTTTTTTCTGACACTGTCTGAAAGCATTACATTGAATAGTGTATGAAAATATGAATATTTCTTAAACGTTGCAAGACATATGTTGGATAGCAGAGCTTAAGCTATGTTACACTGTAGATGCATTTGGATAAATAGACATTTTGCATGACATGAAAATAAGCATTCTTTGATATTGAAAAATAAGACGTACTGAATATTACGTCCATCAGTCTTGTGTTCTGTAGGCCAAACTTAATTCCCCGACCTGCCCAGTTCAATTTACAGCCCAGCTGGTTGGTGAATACAACTTGAAGAACTTTCCTAGCTGCTTCCTGGCCATTGGAACCTCCAATGAGGTAAAGACGATTCAGCTATTGAATCAGACAAAATCAACACTGAAGTGCGGAAAGCAACTTAAACTGTCAGGATTATTGTATAAAGAATCCTTTTCAACCAATCAATAAAAACCGCTGGATAATCCTTTTCGGCAACATATAATATTTTGCTTACTTTAGGTTATAATTTATGTTTGAAGAAGTTGAAGTGGGAAATAAAATAAAAATTATAGATTTAGTGACCAGTTCCCCAGCTATTTTACAAATTTAAACTGACACTTCTGAGCCACTCAAGCATTTAACTAGATTATGAATAACAAATGTTCCACTCTACCAAACTGGTTTTAATGTCTTGCTTAGACAGGCTTTTCTAAAGCTTGTAGATGGTCCAATTATGTCAGTGGCAGCTCCACATCATTTGAAGCATGCTGCTCAGCTTCATTCTTGGCCAGGATCTGGTGCAAGAATTTACGCTGCTGTCTCATCTCTTCCCTCATCTCCACCAAAGTTTTCAACACTTCCCGCTCAAAGGAACTTTTACCTAGCAAAAAACATTAGTTCAATATCAATACGATCTGCAAGAGAATGTAAGTTTTTTTTTGGTTACCCCATGGGCTATCACAACAGGATGTTACCTAGTTTTATTTCTTACAAGTGAGATGACTTATTTGACACTAGAGGTCATACATAAAAAATATTACCTTGTGGCAAGTCAACCCTAGACCTTGGTGTTTTGGGGATGTCATGGAAGTTATTAGTAGAGTCTGCAACAAGAATACATAAGGTACATTAGCCAGAACCACTATCACTATCATCCGATGAAGGCCCATTGACATATTCATCATTGTCAGACATATCACTTGAGCATGCTTCTTACAAGAATGATTCGTCATCACTAGAAATTGTGAAGGGTTGATCCGAGTCTGACTCTTCATCATTATCAGATTCCCTTTACAGTGCTGGAGGCTTGGTTATTTCATAAGTCTGATTAGAAGTGTCCATAGCTTCACCAAGACGAATGTTGTCCATGTGCATGTCAACAGTCTCGCGTATACGTCGACGAATAGTCCAATATGACTCTTGCTTACCAGCCATAGTTAGGCATTAAAAAACATCCAAATGCGCAAGCAATGCTGCTTTATATATCCTACACTGAGAAACTTCACCCGTTTGTCAATATGTTACCCTACCCTACATACAAAACACCTAATTCATTAAACAGGAAAATATTAGGATCTGAATTGCAGTAGTAAATCATACATCAAATGTCATTTCAAAGTGAAGATGCCTGTACCACTGGTGATTATGTGATAATGATCATTAATTCAGGTAGTAACAATACTTTTTAAGTCTCTTATTCTCATGCCAACAAAAAATCATTAAATAATTCTAGTTTCAATTATGAACTTATCCCAGTCCCCCTGAAACAGTAGTCTAACACTGAGTGGGTGAGCAATGACACTATGAACATTATGATACTTCATCATAACGCTTAACGAGCAAACCACTCTGGTTATCTGCGTTGATATGTTCCGTCAAGGATAATTAATCACGCAATAAGCGTCGTAATCCACATGTTACAAAAGCAGAACTTATAAGCCCCTCTCCAGTCACAATAGAGCAAATTAGTTATACTTCCACTGCCCGCACTCCCGATACGCGCCACTAGCTGACTGACTGAGCAACACAAAGGCTGGACAGAAATGCGACCTCATTAACCTTGTTCACACCTAGCGCAGCGGGCTGCAGCAGGCCAGCCGAAGAAATGGAACCACGTACGCTCGTAAAACTTAGTGAAGTGTTGCTTGTTAAGCATACAACTGGACCAGAATAATTCAAAGTTGATCACTAACATTTGCTTACAACATTGTTAAAATACTTACATAGTACGTTGATTACTGGTGTCGCTGATGGATAGAATAATAACTGAATAAGATACGCTGATACTTTCTTCGCGGCAGCTCAGACTCCAAGAAGATGAAGAAACGTACAAATGTTGAAAACTCTCTTCGCCGATTTTTTTCGCTTCGTAATTCATGCATTGCACAGAAAAAAATTACAAGCTGTAAGTCAGCAAACGCAGTCCAGATTTAATGTTTTTATTATGTATTTAATGCGTATTTATTGCAGGAGATGTATCATATAAAATCAGTTTCCAGATATCTGGCATACAAGTGCACGCGAGCGCCTGGCACGACGTCTTAGCCTATATCAAGGAGTTGTAACCAATAGTCTTTAGTTATTTAACTCGATAATCGTCTGTAGCACGCATGCATGTGCTCATTAGCACAAATGATCTGATGAAGAATGATTAACCGAATCGACGTATTTTCAGCTCCATTTGACAAACATAAATAGGTGACCCTGAGATGGAGTTTTATTTATGTCAATTGCTGAAACATTGCCATTTACATTATAACAGTCACGACATCGATCCTACGTTGAATCAACGTTGAAAACGGTTGTCAACTTTCGAAACCAAATTTAAACGTTGATTCAATGTTGCGATGCTATCTGAGTTTAGTAGCCACTGATTAATTTTCAGAACTGATCAGCGAATGCGGTAATAATAACACATCAGGTATGTGGTTGTGAATTAGCGTAATCACTTCCCCTAGATCAATGTATATGAAAAGGAATGACTCAAATAATACTGTTAACTTATCAGTGAATGGATTGCTTGCCATATTCATTTCTGGGGGCCATTCAAGTAATGTTTCTGAAGTAAACGACTGATGGGAACTGAGTTCACACTCTTCTAGGATGAAAAAAAAAATATTAAGAAGTAGGCAAATACCTGTTCTTCATCACACTTGCGAGTACTATTCGCACATGGCATACAAGGACGACAATCTTATTATAATCAAACGTAGAGTTATTAAAAATCATAAGACAATTGGGTCAAGTTTCAGTAATTTCCATCTAAGCCATTTAAATCAGTTATGCGAAGAAATTTACACAAGTTGTACCGATGCAAGTGTCCTGTCTGTGATGAATTATTATCGAACGTAGCATTTATTGAGTCAAATCGTCCAACGAAGTCACATCCCTTCTTATGACAAACTGTGATACGGAACTGGAAAGGACGAATCATAAACGCCTTTGACGCTGACGAATCGGTACAAGCACTACGAGTAGCCCGACCGATCAACCTTCTCGACGCCATCTACCTTGCCAAGTCTTCGTGGTCGATGGTAAAGGCCGTGACCATCGACAACTGTTACCGTAAAGCCGTCTTCACTCGAACCGACCAGTCTGCCGTTGAAGATTTCGACGGTGACCTGTACGGCGTACCTTTGCCGCCAACCATGCCAAGAGAGGAGTTCGATCGACGAATACGACGATGCCTCTCTCCTCGAGCAAGTCAGTCAAAAACACGCTGCCCCCAACAACGACGACTCTGACGACGACAACGAAAGCCCGCACATGACGAAGAAAAAACGACATATGCTCGTGGATTATTTGAGACGATTCGCTCAAGAGCAAGGCTACGGCCATGATCATGTTGTGTATTGTAGTCTGCGCCACATCGAAAACGTGTCAATGGACATGGATATGTGGATGTATAAATACAACTCTGATGGGACAAGCCAAGCCGATTTTAACTTATGTTCATTGAAACATAATTGTCTGTGTTTTTTTTTTGTAATTTGTAATTAATAATAAATTCAAATTGTGAGATTATTTATTTGTTGACATTTTACTTGCTTTTTGAGCGTTAGGTCGGGCCCTGTAATTTTCTGTTGGTTGTGGACACCTGTATGTTCTTTGTTTGTGTAGGGTTTGCAGGAAGGAAGCAGACGTGGAGTAATTAAAAAATCCTAAGACAATTGGGTCAGGTTTCAGTAATTTCCATCTTAGCCATTTGCATCAGTCATGCGAAGAAATTTAAATCCAACACAAGTTGTACCGATGCGGGTGTCCTGTCTGTTATGAATTATTATCGAACGTAGCATTTATTGTGTCAAATCGTCAATTGAAGGCACCTCCCTTCAAATGACAAACAACTTCCTATTTTCCCTGATGTAAATCCGGTCAGAGCTCAACGAAAATGATGTAGGATGAGTCGACGGGGAGCAAACTTCCGAACGCGGCAATTTGATTACTATTTCGATCAGACTACCACAAACTCTGTTGCTTAGGTAATATCGATTGATCGGCATTATTTTTTTTTATGTTTTCTAGATATTTATAAGCTATAAAGACATCGTTTGTTATTTAATATATACCCTATTTCCCTTAAGATGAATAATCCTTAGCCTCATTTTTATGGACTTGAGCGATAATACAATCATATCATGACTTCAGTCATCGTGGATATCATAACGCAATGTGCTCTATGATTCTGCTTAGTAGTCAATATTTGGCCTCTTCCTAACCCCCTCTCCCCCCCCGAAAAAACCCCAAAACATATGAATAATTTGCTACCATTACACCAAGAAACTCACATTGGCTATTGATTCAACATTTATGGGGTCATCTTTGGGTATGAGCTGAAGATACAGTCTTCATTTGACTTCTGATTGGCCATTGGTAGTTCTTTTCTGAAAAAATCGCGATACGATGTCTGCCATTTTTGAAAATATTGATTCCCGTGATTTCCCGCATTACCTTAGCATCCCAAGGGGGGGGGGGGGGGGGCACTTACCCTAACTCGGATGGGGGTGTGCCCCAGACCTCGAAAACCCGTACCCATTGTACTAGTTGAGAATGGAAAAAAGTATACTCTGTCGTACAAGGTATTATGCGAATGTATAACCCGTCGTACAAGTCGAGAGGCCGAAAAAACATGCCCATTCGCGCGGCACATGTATACTATATCTATACACTTAAGTGCCCCCCCCCTCGGGCTTAGCATAAGTCGTCGTCTCTCTGAGCATGCGCAATGCACATGGTCTTGAACTTGAAAACAAACATGCTGCTGTGTTTCTGACTTTTTACCGCTTCCAAAATTGATCGAACTATAAATGATTACCATGGATGAAATCTCCTGCCAATAAGAGATAAAATTGTCCGTAAAACATTATTGCATTCTTTAACTCCATCACTTGTGTATGTTTGGTGTTTGGGAGTTGTCTGAATCAATCTAAAAAAAATTACGTTGCGTCGTTTCCAGAAAGAGTAAGACGTCTACTCAGACGTCTTGGTAGGGCTAAGCAATGCTCTGCTCACAGGTGGCGTGTTCTCTTGTCTTGTCAGTCAGAGTTTACTCTTTGTAGCTATTCCACAGCAATTGTTTTGTTGTGGGGAGAAAATGTGCACAATAAACAACCAGGGCTGGAGACTAACACCCGTCTGCCTGTCACTGACGGGTGAGTTTATGGCCGGACGGGTAGACCAAGCTCAATCACACGCATAGCTGATGGGTAACATTTAAGGGTGCACACTGTTTGTTTATTACACAGACACATAAGAACATAGTGATACTGGCGAGACTAATCAGAGAGCGCCCCAATGTGTAAGCTTACAGAAAATGCAAAGAAGAGTACATAATTACAGAATGTATATGTAGTTTGTTATTATGCATCATCCCCCCAGTGTCTTGTACTGTAATCAGTGAAATCACACTGACCGAAAATGTAATGGTCAATTAGTCCTTTAGGCTGTACAACAACACAGCAAGTCCTGATTAGACACCCATTTGGCATTCTGATGAATGCATTATGTCATTTGTGCTTGTCGAGTTGCCTGTGGCTGTGGCTCATCAGCATGTAACACTGGCTACTTAGGTGATGCACAAGTGCTGTTCTGTTGTGTCCTACAGTTCCTAATAGAGTTTTCATCATGTACAATCTGTTGTTGTCAGACTTGATGAATGGCAGCTTGTATCCATACATGGTCAGCTATCTGTACTGGCTTGAGTGATATAGCTCGGTGTCAGCTGTTGAATGTCACGTTCCTTGCCTCATGGTATGTGGAGTAGGTAAGGCTAAGTCTTTGTCTTCATTGTTAGTGATGTGTTGTTAATGACAGCAGATTGGTGTTTTCTGCTTCTGATGAGGGTGTTTGTTGACAGAATCCACGGTACTTGTTGATCTGTTGGTCATGCTGCCTCATACAGCTGCTGTGTGTTTCCTGATGTCTCTGCTTGGTGTGTCTTTTTGCTGCTTCAGACAACTTCAGGTCTTCCTTCATCTGAATAGATTGGCTGAATAGAGATTCACTTCTACACAATTTTATTTTGAGTCAGATACTCTATTTATGTCTCATGTTTACAGTTTTTTGCATTGCGATACTGTTGTTGAATTAATGTTACTATTGATTGACATGGCTGGTGAACTCTATGGAATTGTGGTCATTTAAATATTGTTTTCCTTTTTTCACAAATATTCGCACCATTGTTAGCTCTGCTCTTAAACAGAGCTCATCAAAATACCATTGCTCAGCTGTTCGTCCATCCATCTGTTTGTAAATGTTGGTGGCAGGTTTTCTTGTAAAGCAAGCTACCTTCCCAAAATTACACATGGAACCCTTTTATGTTGATGGCTAATTTCAAACTTTCAAAAAAAATTAGCCCTTGATATTTCACCCTTGAGTTATTGGACAAGAATGTACGCATAATCTCTTTTATTCTGATAACCCAATTTTTTAATGACCTGTTTGTTTATGTCTGAAATCACACATGCACCACCTCAAATGTTGATGTTTCCTTGCAAACTTAACATTTACCCTGCTTGACATTTCACCTCTGGGGTATTAGAGGAAAACTTATAGCCACGTCTCTTGTGCAATGTAAGCCCAATGGGGAATTATACATATGGCTGTTAAGCAAAGATTGCAAACTTCACTCAAACGTCCACTTTGACCTCTGAGTGATTGATAAAAAATTGTAAAGAAATTTACGTGTTCAATGTTTCCTCATTTGGGATTTGAATCTGCTGAGCAATCGGGCAAAATATATGGTCTGGTTGGACCTTAACTTACACAGGTTATCAATGACCTTGACTTTAATTTACAGGTCACAGCCATCAAAACACAATCTTTATATCTGTTCCGTTTGAGTGGGCTTGTCAATACGACGTGGAATGTTATTAATTCACATGTGAACGTCTTTTAGGATGTGGTGGCACCTTATATAAGAGAGGTTTCTTTGACTTTATTTCAAGGGCACAGCCACTAATAAGGAGCATGCGGAGCTAATGTATTTTTGATGGCACGTTTTCATTTACAGATAGCCAGCAGCCCCAATTTAGAGATTGAGACCTCTTATGTCAACGGGTCCTTGCTAGCTTAAAATCAAGGCATACTGGTGACAAACCCTACAAATGTGACACTTGTGCAAAGTCGTTTGCTCATGGACGCCATCTGACAGGACATATGAAAAGGCATACTGGTGACAAACCTTTCAAATGTGCCATTTGTGGAAAGTCGTTCACTGAAGGAAGTACTCTGACGAGACATATCAGAACGCATGCCAGTGAAAAACCTTTCAAATGTGACATTTGTGGAATGTCGTTCACTCAAGGAAGTACTCTAACAGGACATATGAGAACCCATACTGGTGAAAAACCTTTCAAATGTGACTCTCGTGGAAAGTCGTTTGCTGCTGGAAGTACTCTGGCAGTACATAAGAGAACGCATACTGACGAAAAACCCTACAAATGTGACACCTGTGGAAAGACGTTTGCTATTGGAAGTACACTGATAGAACACATAAGAACTCATACTGGTGAAAAACCCTACACATGTGACACTTGTGTAAAGTCGTTTGCTATTGGAAGTACACTGATAGAACCCATACTGGTGAAAAACCTTTCAAATGTGACTCTCGTGGAAAGTCGTTTGCTGCTGGAAGTACTCTGGCAGTACATAAGAGAACGCATACTGACGAAAAACCCTACAAATGTGACACTTGTGGAAAGTCGTTTGCTATTGGAAGTACACTGATAGAACACATAAGAACGCATACTGGTGAAAAACCCTACACATGTGACACTTGTGGAAAGTCGTTCACTCAGACAAGTACTCTGACAAGACATATGAGAAAACATACTGGTGAAAAACCTTTCAAATGTGACACTTGTGGAAAGTCGTTCACTCAGACAAGTACACTGGCAGTACATATGAGAACGCATACCGGTGAAAAATCCTTCAAATGTGACACTTGTGGAAAGTCGTTTGCTCATGGAAGTCATCTGACAGGACATATGCGAACGCATAGTGGAGAAAAACCTTACAAATGTGATGCTTGTGTGGAAAGTATTTTGCTCATAGATGTCATTTGACAGGGCATATGAGAACGCATACTGGTGAAAAACCTTTTAAATGTGACACTTGTGGAAAGTCGTTTGCTCATTCAAGTCATCTGACAGGACATATGAGAATGCATAGTGGCGAAAAACCTTACAAATGTGACATCTGTGGAAAGTTGTTCACTCAAGGATTTACTCTGACAAGACATATGAAAACACACACTGATGAAGAACCTTTCAATTGTGACACTTGTAGAAAGTCGTTTGCTCATAGAAGTACTCTGGCAGGACATATGAGAAAGCATACTGGTGAAAAACCCTTACAAATGTGACATTTGTTGGAAGTCGTACATTTTTCGAAGTAATCGGACTACACTTTTGATACGATTCACAATGGTTGTCATACTTCTATATGCATATCTGTTAATACATGTTTTGGCAATAACATTACGGTATAATGGTGAAGTTTGGGAATGAAATAAATAAATATAATGTTCATTATCATGTTTGAGTCTGCAATAATTTCCCCATGATGAGTACATCGACAGCTATGGCTCCAACAGGAAATTGCCATAGCCTCATCTAATTAGTTCATATCAGTATCCAAACGGAATCATATAGCACCGACCAATAGGCGAAAGTAATATAGGCTTGTATTTATCAAATGCCTTGATGTCATCCCTACCTCCCCTCTGTCCCTCCCTAACAATTCTTTCTCTCACAGCTCGCTTTTCCGTACCTTCCCATCTTCGCCTCCCTCACTGCACTTTTTGGCATGTCCTAGCCTCCTAACTTTTTTTTATTCATTCCAACTTCGTTTCTCCTCCTTTTCAACCCTTGCCCAAACTCTCAACTTCGTTCCAGACAACCATATCTTCCTTCTCCAACCTCGGCACCCCTTTTTCTTCTTTACTTCCTAGCTATCGTTATTATTGTCAGCAAAACTCATTGGCCATTTGAATGACTGCTGAGGTGATAAATATTTACCACCATTATATGTAGTACCTTTTGAAACCTGTGTGACAAACTTGAATTCGTCGATTAACTCTGGATGAAATTGGCTAAAACATCGATGAAAAGTCTTATAACATCTCATCCGGCCATCACCTGAACCTATTGTCGAATTGTCAATGCTCATTGAAGATAAAAGCTCATTGTCACGTAGATACGACTAGTTATCATGATCTGTCGGTGACGTATGTGTACTTTGCATCTGCGGTCCATTAGCTTATGCAAGTATGGCTGTGCAATTACTGGAGTACCATTGAGGTGCCTTAAGTAAAATAGGAGCGCCACGTGCACCAAGCGTGGTGGCTTATTTGAGGCTTACACCCACAAACGCTGTAAGGCGCACGATATTGAGGGAACAATAGCATCCATTGCATATATTTCACTTGAAATATTGTGCAACGTTAGCTATGATCGTTTATTTATCCTGTTCATGGACTGTGCCGGTTTATATGTACATCTGTTATCAAATGAATTTGTAGTAAGTTAATAAAGATAACGCGCTGAGTGGTGCATCTGCGAGTACCCGATGCAATGTAAAGTTGATGAATAATTCATGGCTTGCTTGAATGCA
This sequence comes from Urechis unicinctus, assembly GCA_034190875.2. Classification (NCBI taxonomy): domain Eukaryota; kingdom Metazoa; phylum Annelida; class Polychaeta; order Xenopneusta; family Urechidae; genus Urechis; species Urechis unicinctus. The sequence goes on along the minus strand of CM067357.1, from coordinate 33,709,706 downwards.
TTCTTCAATTATTTGACAAAGACCCAGAGCCCTTCGTCTCACACGCAGCATCATGTTTGTGCAATCATTCTTTTGTCGTCGTTTATTGCCTTGTCATCTCATAAGACGATTTCATACTTAATGCTTATTTAGTGGAAATATCTTTCAGTCACATCGCTTTAAAGCAGAGCTTGCGACGGTATGTCCTTGCGACATAAAGCAGATGGCAGTCTATCTATACGCCTTCAATGTAAAATAATCAATCATTGCGCAAAATATCATAGGCCATAATGTCTTTATTGCAAGCGGAATCAACACAACTTACCATATTCACAGAGTCCCGAATCCCTGACTATTTACATCTTAGGTGTATTACTCATATCCAAAGTTGGCTTGAGTATCGTTATCAAAGGATGCATAAATGAACGTTATGAGTAATATTTACAGTGACCAACGTTGATTGTCATATCACCAACTCCGTCGATGGAGCAGACGACCAAAATATAGCATTGCTCATCAAAACAGTCTACATCACTGTTTGTTGCCATCAAATACACACTGGATGCATGTGCATATTTTCACCCCCCCCCCCCCACCCCCCCCAACAAACGCATACACAAACACATTCACCCACCACCTATCCATCCCTCCCAAAAGTTTAAGTTAGATTCACAACCTTTCGGCCACTCGGGACATGCAAACTAAACCAATTTAGGCTAATGAAATTCACCCCTTTCCACTCATACCAGATTAATTGTTGTCCAATATACATAAACCTTTATAATCCCTTAAAGTTAGTGTTCCAAGCGGGTCAGTTTCTAAATTACGTAGTCCCGGTTTAGCAAACACAACTCTTTGATGTAAACATTCGAATCTTGTCAATTCCCGAAACAATTAACATAGACCCGTTTGATTTCCATTAAAACCACTTGATAATTGTCAAGTCATTCCGAATGACCCCAAGCAACCGATTAGCCAATCACAGCTCACCACATCCAGCCACCCCCATCTCTCACTATGAATACGACAGCATCAGCCACACACAACAATCAAAATCACAATAACAATCAGAACATCAGACAACATTGAGAGAAGATACGGAAACCGCACGCCGAGACAAAGACAGAAACACACAGATAAAATACAAAAAGAGCGTGCCAGTCAGAAGAGACAAATAAAGCGCAATAGAACTTCATATTAAGTCTCGGGTATTATCTATCAGGACATCAACTCTCAGATACCTACAATAACGTCGGCGACCTACGGATAATCGTCCCTCGTCTCTCATCACCATCCCCGACTCCAACACGGTGACCCTAATGGTCATACAATGCCTCGCGCATGGTTGTCATAACGTTCAACTTGATCCTGCACACGTCCGGGAAATGCAGAAATAAGCTAGCGAGTGTGCTTGCATGCGACAGTAAAAATTGAAACTAAAGGGTACTGTCACCATTGTTATGCCCCTTTCTACGTGTCATTGAATGTTGTTTACTCATACCCGATGTTCGTGGTTAAAGGTTTGCTGACTAATCTTCAATCAACAAAACAGACATTGATATGGTCCTATCTTCTGTATGCGTCCTCATAAGCGTATGACGTATACGTGTAACACATTTATTCGGCTTTAATGCTGCGTGTGTTTATATATTTGATGTTAAAGCCACAGTCTGACTAAAACTCTCGTAGCACATGTCACACTTAGATGGTCTCTCTCCTTGGTGCGTACTCAGTTGCGATACAAGATAACCAGCTTCATTAAAACTCTCTCCGCACATGTCACACTTATACGACCGCGAAATGGTAAACATATAATGGTTGTCAGGAACCGCTGTATAGAACTCCCGTTTTAACAGCAGCGCCAGCCCATATTTCCTATCAGTGTTTTTTGTAAGGGTTGCTTTCGTATTCCCCTTGCTCATTTGATTAACGGCCAAATGAAACATGCCGTCTGAGCAGCGTTCCTGTTTTACATGGCAAACGTTTCACCAAGACGTGCATTTCCAGTCATTTCGTGAATGGCGCTGTGTCCCGAGATGGTATCGCCATAGAACTCATGGTCAATCGATGGACGCCTTCGGATAGTTAGTGACTTTTGAATGACACAGTCAAACGCAAGTCATTTCTAAGGTCATAACGTTAATCTTTATCATACCGTTCATCCAATCATAATACTTTGGTGGGTCATCTATATACCTTACACAGCAGCAGTATTTGACTGATTCGCTATTGAACGGAGCAGTACATGTGTGTGATACAAAACTTTCTACGCTGGCTGTGAAAAATATAAAGAGGTGAGTTGCATTCGTGTGGGAAATAACGATTAAGTGATATACATCCAATGTATTGTCAGACTGTTAGTAGTAGCTGTGGATATATGCATATGGATCATAGCTAACACTTAGAAAGTCTCTGTACTTCTATGTGGAGCTGCCACAATGGTGCTCGGTGTTAAACTGCTTCCATAGTGATTAATATTGAATATTCATCAAGAAGTTTTCCTAATATGAGAATAATGAGATTTTCAACCACGTATATTTATATGCTTCAATAACACCATGACCGAGAAGTATACGAATAAGGTTTAAACTTATCGCACTGATTCTAATATAAACAACCCAATCATTAATAATCAATTGTCAATAATCAGTTTGTGTTACACAGATATAGCGTTATAATTTTGACACAGAGTGCTGTTATGGACTTCAACGAGGTCAGGCTGAGTCGTGTATGAATCATGGACAGACCTCTTGCACACGTAGCTGTGTATTCTGGTTGCACAATTCATGTCTGCAAACCCATTATTAAGACGCATCATCAAGCAGCGCTCCTCGCCGTTCTCAGGTTCCCCTGGACCCCAGTTTGTGTAACCTTCATCTATTTTGGTGATGAACGGATTGGCCCACAGCCAGCATCCCTCATGGTGTTCACTGTTCCCTGATATGTGTACCTTCTGGAAATACACAATAAACCACTGTATACGTTATACGTTCCTGACATGAACACTTTCTATGCTAGTCACATTCCAGTGAACCACGGACATAAATGTTATCTGCCAAATAGGCAACTCACGCGTGCATCCCGAAGTGACTGCCAGCTGAACAGTAGTTCGTACTCCTCAGCACTGGTGATGCTGGCCAGATAGAATCCCTCACCGAAGAGAGGACATGATTCCCGAGCAGTGTACCAATTGACACGAGTCATACATGCGATGTAGGAAAACTTTTGCGCGTTAAGAACGGCTATTTCATCACACGGCATCAACACACCTAGAGCGACATAGAATTATACTGCTGATATTTACGCACATTATCATGGTTATCAACATACGGACATTTCCAGCTGGATGCGGGACGGATGCACCTTTCTTGCAAAGGCAGGGACAGTAAATGCAGACGGTTGAATTTTATGAAAACGATTACGTCCTCGTTGACACCAAATCATACGTGACCTAGTAAATGTATGGAGGCACCTACGATGACCTGATTATTTTTTCTGAACTTCGTAGCTGTATTCATTTCCTTCTTTCAGCAAAATGTATGATATTTCATATCCTTGGAGCTATTTTGTGCTACATTTCTAGTCGAATTAATCTGTATTCACCTAAAGCTAGTTTTTCGTATTCAGGGGTATGGAAGGGGTGGGGGGAGGGATTAGGGTGGGGTACATTAACTGAAAAGGCTTGGTTTGACTATTGATGGCACTGGTTTGATCTGGTCATGATCGAAATAATAACAATATTTTATGATGAACATCGCTGACATTTTGCCATTTAACAATCATAATGTGAATGTAAATGCTTTTAACGTTTATGTTGAATAATAATGTCCTCGGTCAACGATATTACGTCCATTCATTGTTTACAACTGATCTGTATCTTGAATTGTTATTGAGATTATGCCGATGATTGTCTATCATGTAACATAGTGTTACACTTTGAATAGTATGGCAAAGACAAAATTAAGACAAGTTGGCATGATCCCCTTACAGGTTTGGTACATTGATTTAATCATTTACGCCACGTGTTAGATACAAACAGAACCATAATAAATTGGTCTCTATGCAATGCAACATATTTTATCTGGTCTTTTGAAATAACTTCGAAGTCGCTGTTTTTTGCAATGGTAATATTCATGCAGGACGAATACCTATTTTAAATGCAACTGCTGTCTAGCAAACGATTACTCCACATAAGTCAGCTTTTCTGCGCAAACAGCTGAACTCCATAAATGTTGTTAGGTGCTATAGGTAAGGAATGGTCAGTAAACGGGTATGATATATAAGAAACCATGAATTATAATGGAATACAGTGCTCCTCAGTGTTCAGTGATATGCAACAATACTCGTAGTGCAATATCTACAGGTTTTCTTACCTGACTTTTTCCCGAATATCATGGTTGCTTAACTGCTGTTGAACACCAGTTCCGGGCTCTTGACGGGTTTTGTCAGACGCAGAAAACTGAGCTTACATGTCTTTAGAGCGTCAATGGAGAAGCTGTCACAGCCAGATCCCTTTTCTAACATGCCAGGGCGCACTGTGACTGGGACTTTACTCGCATTGCTCGCACAATTACAAGCTCTTTAAATTGGACATCGTCATGAACTTGACCAAACTGATCCCATTTCGCAGAACAGTAGATGAGATGAATACAACATATGCAAATGAGAACAACCACCAAATGCATTATGTATCTTCGACGGAGGAACTGTGGTGTGCAGGAAAGTGTTCTCTTTGTTTTCTCTTGCTCCCACTATTAGTCTCGGAGAGGTAACGTTACTCTTATTTAAAGTTGACTGGAGCTGTTATCACAGAAAGGTCATAGAAATAGTGAATAGTCATGAAAGCCTTTTCATTCCCATAAAATAATTAGTTCTCACGGTGGCATGAACGTGGTGCTTTATGGATTATACGTTAAAAATGGAATGACGTAAGGTAGTAACCTAAATTACTCACCCTAGATATTTTATTCACAGGGAACTCTACCGCAATATAAATTACCGTTATTGTCACAAACTGGAATATAATTGACATCCTATTCATAAATATACATGATATCTGTGACATTGGAGCATTTTAGGGGTTACTCATTTATATCATACCATAAGCTAATAAAAAAGCCATATGGCGTAAAACTCTAATGGCTGAAACAATGCAGTTGCACACTGCTGATGGATATTGTGGAAAAGACTGACATCCTTTTCTCATGGATGGTGATTATGGTTTGAACCACTTGCTTAGGTAGTGTAGTTTAAGTATAGCGTTTAAAAGCGCACCAACAATAATGTGTTATATGGCGCCTAGAAAGGTGGGATGAATACGAAAAGATAAGGTTGACCTGATTGTGCAGCCTTCTATGATAAATGGGAAAACGAGGGAAATACACGTGTATGAAGAAGAAAACGATAAACATGCAAACCATTATTACAGGGCGTTTCACCACCTGCCGATGGACTGGACCAGGCCATTCAAGTCTCTCATATAGGCCAAAGTTGTATGTTGCAGCTATGGCCCTCGCAAGTATTCCATCTTCCACCGACACGAGTCGCAAATCACGGCCAACAAGTTGCCTCCTATTAGTCTCCTCTTACGACATGCAGGAACAAAGAGTAGGCCTATTCTACAGGGGGACAGCTGCCTAAGGCTTTATTTCTATTTAATGACAATGTCAATAGCAGGACGTAGTTATGTATGTATCCCTCGAGTTTAAGCTTTTGTCAACATATGTCCTTCCATCGATAACATCGCGCATATGTCTGATTGCACCTCGCGTTATTTAACTCCATGTAGTGCATATTTGACACCGAAGCAACCATCTTTTGTACAGTACATTACAAATGTAACTGTAATAATAATACGATTTGGGGGCAAATGCACCGAACATGCGTCACAAGTGAGAACCTGGTTTATTCCTTAATCTCTTTGTTAGACGACACGGTCGTCGTCATCAGTGCAGAGTGATTACATAATCTACCGCCACCCATGACGCATGGTAGCTCTGCTGTAATCGTACTTTTGGGACTATTGGTGCAGCGCAAACAGCAGATGATTGCCAATGTATTATTAACAACCAAACATGGACTAGCAATATCATTTTGAAACACGTATTTTGCTAACTTAGTCTTATCAATATGTTCCACAATGACTTATCCATCACATGCGTACATGCGCCCAAAACCTAACATTGCTAACAGAGACTTATTACACCTGGCCGCAATCGTAAATATGGGGAATACTTGGCACAGCCTGAATGCCATTTTTGTCAGCCTGAGAGCATTTAAGAAAACGTAGCTGTAAATCTAGACACTCACAGTGTTTTCACGTTGACGCCCAAAGATAGAAAACATGTCGACGCCCGGTGGAGGTTTTATTAAGTGGAGGTCTAGTATTGAAGAAAGTTACTTATTGTTGATCATTGAATATCAAGTTGTGGGCACCCGCCGCCAGTTGCAGGCAGCTAATGGGATCCAGATCTCTCACCAAACAAGCACTCTGGTGTTAACACCCACAGTATAACATACATCACGTTCTCTTCAATGCTTTCTGGGCATGTTAACATTGATGCATGCATAAATTCCTGTTTGAAAATGTGGCCGATTGTGTCGCAAATAAGAGAAAATTCTAAAAATCCAATTTTGTACAGTGACATTGCTGTGCACAACATATTCGGTATAACTGAGAGTTGGATAGCTTGATAATAGTCATATTAGAATGCTGATACATTTGTCTTTGGCGGTCTTTGTGCTCTGTGTACAAACTGGTGTTATGATCGTATGAATGCTCAAGATCAGGGGGTTGAGGAGAACAACTTTAAAACTGTACATCCAGCCAATGAGTCCGCCTCTGCTGTATCAGTGTCAGTAGCAGTGAGGGAAATAAATTATCTACGATGATTGGCTTTGCTGCCCATTATGTTACAGCTAATGACGTGTAAAGCGAGCACGTGTGAGCTTGGAAGGTAGGCAGGATGGTATTTGAATTCCTGTCACTCTCCTGCCATCTCTCCGCCCATACACCGATCTCAATCATTATCATGATTCATGCTGAGTGAAGCCTATTTTTCCCAGTATTTAATTGAATCCTTCCAATCCAAGACTTTCATATTCATGGAAATCACATACTATTTACTACAGAATAATGTTGCATACTTGCTTGGTAGCATAATAGGATCCAATGAAATGATGAGACGGTCTGCTCATTGTTGTACCTGACAATAATACAAAGCATCCCATTGATTATCCCGCATCCGTGGCAACCGAGGCCAATGACGAAAAACCCTTAATCCGTAGATTGGTTTCATGTACTAGCTTTTGTTTTAACAGTCCAACACACCTCAATGTCTGGGTTAGAGGCAGGCAGACCAATGTGCGCGATATATTGTGATGACCATTAACCTGCTCTGTTGTATACGCGGTCTTTTGGTTTTGGGTCTGAATTCGTCCTGTTCAATTCATTATTAGTTTAATAGGGGATTGTATCTCGTATTCGTTATGTTCGGATGTTTATTAGTTTTTAGGGAATTGTTTTTTATTTGTCGTGTTCCACCTTAGACCACCCTACGCACACCAAATGCGGAGCACACTTCAGTGAATGTACCAGTGTGTAAGTGAGTGGGTGATGGAGTGAGTCAGATGTGGGGAGAGCAAGAGAGAGATAGAGCGAGAGTGCGTGAGTGAAAATAACGAATATGGATTGGTCCTGTAGCTCTTAAAAGGTACGCAGTTTTCCATAGCGATAATATATTGTCTGTAATTTGAAGTCCTGTGCCATCGAACTAATGCAAAATATTGCATAAGGGCTCGTTGAATAACGCATAACGTTGCTATTGACTTCGTTGTTTCCGAAGGCTCGTTACCGAACGTGCTAGACACCCTCATTTTTTTCCCTTTTTCGTTGTGGTAGATGAAAGAACAAACTATGAATAAATAATGGCGCGACTGGGGCTAACGTTTTCTATTCCTATGACTTTGGATGCCACTCAGCAACACTGCATCCTGGTCAATACTGCATGTCTACGTTCTGACATTCTCCGTCGATTGGTTAACCTCCCTTCAAGCTGTGGTTACCAATGCGCAGGCAATATACAATGTAGGACATAACAACGCCTTTATCAGGCAGTGACCACTTTAAGCAGAGCAGAACAACGTGCAGCTGCCTAGATACCCCCCCCCCCAAGATGATTCAGGAGGTGGAAGATTACATAGCTTCGTCCCCCCATCTTCACGCAAAATACAATGTTGAATGTCGTTCAGTATAAAAGTGCGGCAATCAATCATGTTGTAAATCAGTAACTGTCTTAAATAGACAATTCATCAAATATCTCTATCTTACTATACCGAACCATTAACCAATATAATACGTTAACATGAATGTTTATCATTATATTGTATTTTGACGAAGATAATATCGATCAAAGCAATCCCCGATTAAGTGCATTAAGATGACGTCATTCTGCTTGATACGCCGATGAATTGCTGCGGTCATCGATACATTCACTTGTAAAAAAGGTTCCTTTGGTCTACGCGTCCGTTGAATGTACCGAGTATATAGTGTAAATGCTGGCACAATATTTATGAGATGATAATACTACCTGATTTCATACCATCGAAACCACAGACACCACACTTTCAGGCTCCGAGCCACTGGATTTGTATATAACATATATAGACGTGGTGACTCGACGCACGGAAGACTGGCATCGAAACCAAGCGCTTGTTATATATACAAACTGGATAATAACACTGACCAGATATCGCTTGTTCGCCATGATTATCAACAAGCACTAAATACATGAGCATTTACAATTCGTGACAGGTGAAGTACGGGGGTGAAATCCTTCCCAGAATCATTCTGAATCCTTCCTATTAAAAAAAAAAGTATTTTTATCAATCTTTGAGCAGTGGCAGGTTAAGGGCAACCGCAGGTACCAGACCCGTATGCGCGGTAAATGATGATGTCCATTATCCTGTTTAGTTGTTTATTAATTTTGCTGGAATTGTTGTTCGAATTCGTCGTCTTCAACCATTGCCGCCCCCCGCTAGTTGCACACTCACCATACACACCATAATGTTGTTATTATTATTACCTGACGCACTGGAGGATGTGAAAAATGTCAATGAAGCGAGGAATCCACGTAAGCGACAACGCGTCAAATGGCCATGTTTTATGTTTGGTGAGTCATTAGTGCAGCACCAGATGAGCGGTACCCAAGATAGTATCTCCATGGGTGAGTATATAAGGGGATGAGTCAGTGAGTTAAAGATGTTGTAAGTAATTGAGAATGTCATCGAGTAAGCGAATGAGTCAGTGTGTCAGTGATTTACGACTTGATTGAATGAGTGCGTGAATTAGTAGTTTGTGCCCAAGTGAGCGAATGAAAGAGTGCAAGAGTGAGTAAGAATAAAGTGAGATAATAGGTGTGCATATGAGTGCGCGATTCAGTGGATGGGTTTGGGAGTTTGTGAGTGAGAGAGAGAGTGCGTGCGTTAGTGAAATAGCGAATGTCGACTCACCCGTGTTGCGCTGGCGTTTTTCACAACGCCAATATATTTTACCATTACATGTGGACTTGCACCATCGAACAAATACTGAATATTGAATTAGGGTTCGTTGAATAACGCATGGTGTTGCTATTGACTTCTATGATTCCCAAGACTTGTGTTCGAACATGCTAAACATGTATGCTTAGTCAATGACTGAAGCCCTAACTGCTCTCTTGTATTTCCCATGTTTCGTTGTGGTAGATGACAGAACAAATAATGAATAAATAATGGTTCGACGAGAGCGAGGTTTTGGCAATATTTTGCATCACATTCTTTACACAGTTAGTAAAACATTTCCGCGTCTGACCGGAAGTTCCCCCAAAATGGAGCTTAGGTCAGTTATACACAGGCATTGTACAGTATTTTGACGTAAAAATGACTTGCACAGACAGAGACCGCGCTTACAAGCGGAGACAAAAACTTTATAATAATACATAATTGTGCAGAGATTGAAGAGATTTTGAGTGAATTTAATTATCTTCATTAGTGCAATAAAAGCACTAGTGGTTCTGCGGTGATCGCTTCCCTAATTATAATACACTGCAATCGTAAGTTACCGTGACACAAACAAAAGCACATGGGAATGCTAGGCTGACGTCACTGCGCTTTATGAGAGCGGGAAAAATGTCGTTTCGCAGAGCTTTTCCACTTCCAAAACAAGTCGCACAATATGCTTCAGCTATAAATAACAAGTACACTATATAGAAAATGTCAACTTGATAAATTGCCCGGTCTGGGGAAAAACGTGCTGTTTACGATTTTCGATCCTACATGCCCGCGGTCTAGATGGTGGTTTTAGATTATCTAACTGTCTGGAGAGAGGGAACTGGCCTGGTGTAGACATTGACATTTGTTGGCTTCTCAGGGACATGTGAAGGTCCCGATCAAATAGTTTCGACTGACAGGTGGCGTCATCACATATTTCCTCGGGCGGAAGGCTTGAATAAGCGCTCTTAGCGCCGTCCGATCTTTGATCAGCGCTGATTGATTTACGGCTGTTACTGAACAACAAAGATTGCTTCAGGCCACGGGGCTCCGTGCGCCGTTCAGTTGACGTGGGGAGAACCCTGTCTATAAGTCAAAAACAATGAAAGCCGCTAGTCTGTGGGCTCCCATCCGTTATGAAAATGCGGCCGATTGTGTTGCAAATCGAAAAATGGTTTTAGACTTCATTAATTCAATATCCTTACCTAATTTATACCGCAACCACTAACAAATAGAATCAGTTTTGATGTATCAATATCATTTAATTGTATTTATACAATTATAAATTTGATCAAAGCAATCCCTAGACAGGTAAATTAAGATGACGCCATTCTGGTGAAAACGTTGACGAGTTACTGCTGTCATTGATATATTACTTTGTACAATAGGATTCTTCGGTCAATGCATCCGTTGAATGTGCCGGGTATATAGTGTTAATATGTCTTTGGTGTGCATTGAGCTCATGCAAACGAGACCACAGGCCTGGTTCTACATGCCACACGTTCGAGCGCCGAGCCACTAGATCTAAGTATAACAATTAAGAAGGTGTAATTCTTTAAGGGGCGTCAGCCTTTGTACCAACAAAACAGATGAGAAGTATGAGTGCAGACGCAGAACTTGCAAACGGATGAAAACCCGGCTTCGTTTTATGTCTCTGTCGTCATGATCATCGCAGAGTGGTTACAAAATATAACACCCTTCCTGAGGGTAGGGATGATTGTGTTCGCTATTTCCCTTGCTCTCCTGCCAGTGCTCTATCTCTGCCAAGATATCATTATCATAATTAATGCCGAGTGCAGCATGGTGGGTGTGGGGATTCCCCCTCTCCTGCCAGTGCTCTACCTCTATCCGGGAATCTCTATCATTATCATAATTCATACAAAGTGAAACATGTCAGCAGAATATTTCGCCAAAATTCATCTGTATCATTCCTATCCAAGTGATTCATATTCTCTGCAATTGCGCACTATTTATCATGGTTTGAGGCTTCTCGGAATACAACAATTATGTTGCATACTCGCGCGGCAGCATTAATAACAGTAGATTTATCAAAGGGCAAAATTAGTTTTACTTCCCTCGAACATACGTAACACGTTGCACTAAATGCTTCCGAAATGCTTGTACATTTAATCGGTATGTATAAAGCTTTAACAGCACTTGCACTAATACTAAAATAAGGTTTGTCTCGTTCCTTTGACCGATGCATACAATTCATTTGATATATCTCAAGGATCAAAACCTCCGTCACTAACTATGGTGACAAGCGCCACTTAACCCATCTCAGCACTGAAATACCGCAAGATTCGATAAGACCTAACACTGACAACGTACGCCTACACGTAGCAGAGGTTTAAGAATCCACGATATGAACGGATGACCCCGGATGAAGTTTGACTGATACGATATATTACCAAAATAAGCAGCAGGTATGTTATTCCATGTTTGCTCCTTCTTGGAATTGTTAGTAGCTTATTGGCATTTCTAACCCTACTTCTACATGCTCCAAGGCACACGGCTCATATCTATATGCTGTTAAAAAGATCTGTGTACTGCATTCCCAGAATGGATTTACCATTTTCATCATATCATTTGCAACAAACTTTTATTTTCCGATACGTTTCAAACCCATTTATGTCTATAACAAAAGCACAAAGTAATTTACATCTGTTGTTATCTACCGGTCAAAATTTGACTTGAACAACGTTCTGACATTCACCTTTTCGTATCTTGACATGATTGTTCGCTTCGCTATTCCATTATCATGTCTTGCCTGATGTGATACTGCGCTCATACAAAGCCTTGTTCAAAATCGATTAAGTTGGCAGAAACCAGATTCATGACTTCACATTATACCAATATGCAATACATATAAGTTCTAGATATGTATAATAACTCAATAAATATTCCCCTCCTAGGTAGCCTTGTGGGTGCATAGTGCCAGACAATAGTTACTTTTGGGGTTCCCCTCCCAGATTTTTTGTTTCCGCAGGTGGAAAGTAAGTTTGTTTTGGCTTAACGGGACCTCAATATACATTACTTCCACTAGATGATTCTAGATAGTTAAAACACCGATGGGGTTATACTGAATGCAGTTTTGGGTAGCCTAGTAGGTGCATAGTACCAGACCATAGTTATCTTTTGGGTTCCCCTTCCAGTTTTTGTGTTACCTGGGGCCAAATATGTGATTTTGGACACAATGTTAACTCAATATACATAACTACCACTAAATGGTTCTAGATAGTTAAAACGCCGATGGGGTTATACTGAATGCAGTTTTGGGTAAACTTTTTTGTGTTACCTGGGGCCAAATATGTGATTTTGGACACAATGTTAACTCAATATACATAACTTCCACTAAATGGTTCTAGATAGTTAAAACGCCGATGGGGTTATACTGAATACATTTTTTGGTAGCCTAGTGGGCGCATACTACCAGACCATAGTTATCTTTTGGGTTCCCCTTCCAGTTTTTGTGTTACCTGGGGCCAACTATGTGATTTTTGACACAATATTAACTCAATATACATAACTTCCAATAAATGGTTCTAGATAGTTAAAACGTCGATGGGGTTATACTGAATACAGTTTTTGGTAGCCTAGTGGGTGCATTGTACCAGACCATAGTTATTTTGGGGTTTCCCTCACAGATTGTTAGTTTCAGTTAGTCAAATATGAGATTTTATAAGTATAGATACGGTATATATGTAATTTCCAGCAAACAAATTTAGATTGTTATAATTCCAATAGGGGTATAGAGAATATAATTTTGGATGGCCTAATGGTTCCCGTAATAGAGGTGTTTGTTTCAATGGTGAGAATGAGAATGAGCTTTATTAACTCAATATTTACAAGATCTACTAAATTGCTCCGGACATAGAAAACATTGATTGTGGTACACAGTACACTATTTTAGAAAACCCAGTGGGTTTTTGTTGCTGGGATATGTTTTGAATATTTGGGATTGTTCATTACTATTATCACTGATCTGATGGGTTTTTTGGGGTAGGGGGTGGTTCTTCAGATTATTGCATTGCATGACAGGCTCTCCGACTAGGATTATTATGACATGGCATATGGGAAATTTGGTGACAATGTAATGTCATTGAAGAGAGAGAACAAGTTTATATCATTTAGCATGCGTTCTGAACAGGTTTAAATCATATTTTGCCTTATTAAATTATGTGTTCGAATTCATTGATTTATAACCTTATGGACTTGATTGCGCAAAAAACCTTTCAATATCGCTCAAAACTAGTCATATTCAAAGTTTGGGCACAATTGCTTGTATAAAACAAAAATTGCAACATTAAAATAAAGCATTTCGTAGCGTAAATATAGTAATATCTGCAATAAGGTATTTTTTTCTTTTTTATCTCGCGAGATCCCGTCTTATATGGTTCTACTATTTTGCACCAGGGGTTTTCCCAGGGATCATCAGTTCTTTCACTTCTCAATACGCACTTCTTGTACACAAGGATTCCTCCCCAAGCAAAGCATCGAAGTGACCATTGGACACCAAGCGGATTGTCCCCGCAGCTGGATAATTTGAGAAACTATCGGCAGTGCTCAGTGCGCGGTCAACCGGTTACCAGCGCAGTATATACTGGTCTCCGCGTTCCGCATGGTGTTTAGAAATTCGATTTTGCGTTAAGTAAATGTCAGATGGCGTAAAAGGTGCCCCTATGTTTCCTAAAATGCACCAGCATAGTATTTGCTCGGAAGTCTTGTTTGCAGTCTATGAATGGATATGCGACGAATATTGCTTTGAAGTGGAAATTTTGGTTCCAACATATATAATTATCAATGGTTAAACTTTCCAAAAGGGTTAAAAATATTTGTTTATTCTCTCTTTCACTCAATATATGACGACCTCTTTAGATTTGCTGCCAATTTGCTCTTTTATTAATTCGTATACAATCGTTATTGCCCCATCGTTGTGGATCCCAACTACATCTCATACCCGCCAATCATCAAAATGTGGCTCCCAACTGCCCCTTATACACGCCAATCGTCGAAATGTTGGCACAAGCCGCAAACCATCAAAATGTGGATCCCAACTACCTCTGATACCCGCCAATCTTCAAAATGTTTATCCCAACAACCTCAGATACCCACCAATCATCCAAATGTGGATCCCAACTACCTATGATACCCGCCAATCATCAAAATGTGGATCCCAACTACCTCTGATAACCGCCAATCATCACAATGTGGATCCCAACTACCTATGATACCCGCCAATCATCAAAATGTGGATCCCAACTACCTCTAATACCCGCAAATCATCAAAATGTGGATCCCAACTGCCCCTTATACACGCCAATCGTCGAAATATTGGTGCAAAACTCCCTCTGATACCCGTCAATAAACAAATCATCGGCTACCAGCTGCCCCTGATACCTGACAATCAGCCTGAGACAAAGAGCGGGAGGAAGAGATAATGAGTGTGAGGAAAAGTTAGAGAGATATCGGGAAGGCGAGAAATATGGAGAAGGATAAAGAGGGAGGGGTAAAGGGAGGATGAGAGAGAAATGAAGCTTGTGGCTAATTAAAACGTTCGTCACTCACCCTATACTCACTATGGCCAATTAGTGATTGTAGCAACCTATAGGTAGAGTACGTTCTATGCCATTGTGACATCCTCGTATACAGTGCTACAGTCAGTTAGTCATGGTGACATATTTAGATACTGTGTCATGGTCAATTAGTCAAATGTGCATGTGTGTGCGTTTGTGTGTGTGCGTGTGTGAGCGCATGTGTGAGTGTAGTGAATGACCGGGGCGCGTAGCCAGTGTTTTATATGGACCCCGTTACAGAGCTTTATCAGTTGTGTATGCAATAAGAGAGTGAAATTTGAAAATATTAACTTTCCATTTTCCTCCTTATATTGACGATAATTGGAAATTGGAGCGATTCATAACTCAAAGCTGGATCATGAGATGATCATAATGTAGTACTTTACTTGAAATCTTTGAGTGGGCAAGATATTACAATTTCATCTCATTTTGCCTTGTATTCTGACATGTAATCCGTTTATTACAAGTCTATTTGACATATTAAATATACAAAAAACTTCAGTGAAAAGATTATGTGCTAGTATGTATTTTCTTTTATTGATGCACAAACTTGTTTGATCAATTACTAGAATATAGCAGTTTCCCTGTTTGTTATTGACAACCCTGTTATTGCCTAGTAAGATATATAATATTTGTGAAATACTGATACTATATTACTGACCCTACACGGATCGTTTTTGAGGCGGAAAAGGCTAAAAAGCCAGGGTTTGTCTTTGGCACTGGGCTGTACATGGCGCCAAGCAACATGCTTTTCCAGGTAGGTTAAGTAGTTGGCTATAACAAGATCATTACCATTGCGTCCAACAGGCAGCAGATCCATATAATATTTGTGAAATACTGATACTATATTACTCCCTATTTACAGCGAGCTATTGACTTTGAGTAGTATAGAGAGTGGGGGTTCTGGTCCACAACATTTCATCTATACTATTCCGTTAATTACAGTTTATACAGGATTTGGATGTGGGTGAGCTTCACTCAAGAGAAACCCTTACAGGATTTTGATTTCGGTGAGCTTCACTCAAAAGAAAGGCACGTCGGGCCCAACCCCTATCGATTGATTTATCCCATTTATTACAGGAACGACTGCTATATCACTAATATCAGCACCCATACCAGAAGACTACCCCATACGAATGATCTTACCATTCAATAACATGGTATATCGGTTGCTTGAGTCACGTGAGTCTCGACCTCTGACCTCTGATAATTGGAAATTGGAGCGATTCATAACTCAAAGCTGGATCATGAGATGATCATAATGTAGTACTTTACTTGAAATCTTTGAGTGGGCAAGATATTACAATTTCATCTCATTTTGCCTTGTATTCTGACATGTAATCCGTTTATTACAAGTCTATTTGACATATTAAATATACAAAAAACTTCAGTGAAAAGATTATGTGCTAGTATGTATTTTCTTTTATTGATGCACAAACTTGTTTGATCAATTACTAGAATATAGCAGTTTCCCTGTTTGTTATTGACAACCCTGTTATTGCCTAGTAAGATATATAATATTTGTGAAATACTGATACTATATTACTGACCCTACACGGATCGTTTTTGAGGCGGAAAAGGCTAAAAAGCCAGGGTTTGTCTTTGGCATTGGGCTGTACATGGCGCCAAGCAACATGCTTTTCCAGGTAGGTTAAGTAGTTGGCTATAACAAGATCATTACCATTGCGTCCAACAGGCAGCAGATCCATATAATATTCGTGAAATACTGATACTATATTACTCCCTATTTACAGCGAGCTATTGACTTTGAGTAGTATAGAGAGTGGGGGTTCTGGTCCACAACATTTCATCTATACTATTCCGTTAATTACAGTTTATACAGGATTTGGATGTGGGTGAGCTTCACTCAAGAGAAACCCTTACAGGATTTTGATTTCGGTGAGCTTCACTCAAAAGAAAGGCACGTTGGGCCCAACCCCTATCGATTGATTTATCCCATTTATTACAGGAACGACTACTATATCACTAATATCAGCACCCATACCAGAAGACTACCCCATACGAATGATCTTACCATTCAATAACATGGTATATCGGTTGCTTGAGTCACGTGAGTCTCGACCTCTGACCTCTGATAATTGGAAATTGGAGCGATTCATAACTCAAAGCTGGATCATGAGATGATCATAATGTAGTACTTTACTTGAAATCTTTGAGTGGGCAAGATATTACAATTTCATCTCATTTTGCCTTGTATTCTGACATGTAATCCGTTTATTACAAGTCTATTTGACATATTAAATATACAAAAAACTTCAGTGAAAAGATTATGTGCTAGTATGTATTTTCTTTTATTGATGCACAAACTTGTTTGATCAATTACTAGAATATAGCAGTTTCCCTGTTTGTTATTGACAACCCTGTTATTGCCTAGTAAGATATATAATATTTGTGAAATACTGATACTATATTACTGACCCTACACGGATCGTTTTTGAGGCGGAAAAGGCTAAAAAGCCAGGGTTTGTCTTTGGCACTGGGCTGTACATGGCGCCAAGCAACATGCTTTTCCAGGTAGGTTAAGTAGTTGGCTATAACAAGATCATTACCATTGCGTCCAACAGGCAGCAGATCCATATAATATTTGTGAAATACTGATACTATATTACTCCCTATTTACAGCGAGCTATTGACTTTGAGTAGTATAGAGAGTGGGGGTTCTGGTCCACAACATTTCATCTATACTATTCCGTTAATTACAGTTTATACAGGATTTGGATGTGGGTGAGCTTCACTCAAGAGAAACCCTTACAGGATTTTGATTTCGGTGAGCTTCACTCAAAAGAAAGGCACGTCGGGCCCAACCCCTATCGATTGATTTATCCCATTTATTACAGGAACGACTGCTATATCACTAATATCAGCACCCATACCAGAAGACTACCCCATACGAATGATCTTACCATTCAATAACATGGTATATCGGTTTGCTTGAGTCACGTGAGTCTCGACCTCTGACCTCTGATAATTGGAAATTGGAGCGATTCATAACTCAAAGCTGGATCATGAGATGATCATAATGTAGTACTTTACTTGAAATCTTTGAGTGGGCAAGATATTACAATTTCATCTCATTTTGCCTTGTATTCTGACATGTAATCCGTTTATTACAAGTCTATTTGACATATTAAATATACAAAAAACTTCAGTGAAAAGATTATGTGCTAGTATGTATTTTCTTTTATTGATGCACAAACTTGTTTGATCAATTACTAGAATATAGCAGTTTCCCTGTTTGTTATTGACAACCCTGTTATTGCCTAGTAAGATATATAATATTTGTGAAATACTGATACTATATTACTGACCCTACACGGATCGTCTTTGAGGCGTAAAAGGCTAAAAAGCCAGGGTTGACTTTGGCATTGGGCTGTACATGGCGCCAAGCAACATGCTTTTCCAGGTAGGTCAAGTAGTTGGCTATAACAACTTCATTACCATTGCGTCCAACAGGCACTAGGTCGGCATCAACACTGATGTCAACGTGGCTGTGCCTTCCCATGAAGGAAGCATTGACAAGCCAGCGGCAATCGAGCCCCCCTCTCTACTTGCCCCGAACAGCGTTCCTGTTAGACCAATCCCCGTAGAAAAGGGGCACGATGATGAGAACACCACTCTTATTGTAGGTGGAATTGCAATAGGCTTAGTTGTGCATTGGCTTGCAGAGTATCAGAAGGATAACTCCCCCCATCGCCACAGCTGTGGCCCATACATACTCTGCAATCCAATCAGCCACCTTTGCAGCTGACTTGAGCAGCTACGATACGATGGATCCATCTGCCTTACCAGCTAGACCCTTCAGGACGTTTGCCAAGGAGTTCAGCTGTTTTTAATTCAGTCCTTCAGACAGGGTACGTAACCGGGTGTCGGTGCTGGTGATGGGGTTGCACTAGTGCCCCCTCCACCCGTACCAGGGTCGAGATTGCCAATCCAATCGCAGTGAAGATGGAGGCGATTGTAACCCCTTGCTCACGGAACAGGGTGCGTACATGCCCAACTAGTGTTGTGTCCTCGTTAAGAAGTCTGTTGATTGTTTCCTTGATGTGGTCGATTTGGGTCTGCAGACGTTCATAGTTTACAGAGGCAGCCTCAACACAGAAACGCCACAGGTCCTGCAGTTCTGTAAGCTCATTTGCGTGGAATCTCCATGCCGGACCTTCCCCCCTTCCATCTTCTTCCAAACTTGCCATTTTAGCTTCCCACTGGTTTATTTCCACTACTAGCTCAGATATCTTAGCTAGGTTGTTGGCCAGCTCACCATCTGGATAGCCTTGTCAACCCCTATAAGATCCCTGATTGGCGGACCATCTGTTTTTGTACCCAAGTCTTCTATGGCGTTATGAACGCCCTCTATGAAACTTGTTTCTTCCGCGCCAGCTGTTACAGTCACGGCTTGGAGGCCGCTCATTTCCAACTTCTTTGCACTTCAGTAACATAATAAAGTCCAGATATGGTAGCAATCTTTGTCTGCTTTACACAAACACAGACTCATGGCTTGTGGAGATCCGCACAGCTGACGTGTATGCAGACATGCAGGCGGAAAATGACCTCTTTGGTGAAGATATATAATGTATTATCCATATGTAAAACGTCAACACAACAGGTAATAATACAATAATTTTATTAATAATTAATAAATCTGCCCACCAACTTGTGTGTTAGCAGTAAATCACATTATCAATATAGACAGCAATATTTGCTGTAACTCATGGCAACTTGGTGTTAATGGGCCATTTCATACAACATCAGATATACCTTACATAATAGGTAGAGTTGGATCATATACATAGAGTAACCAATACAATAGATTCCAATGAATATAATCAGTGCTATGTCACACAAGAGCTTAAAATATAACAGAAAAAAACAACAATGAAAATTCTCAAAATGCACCCGTAAAAGAAATTCCATATAACAGAGCCAAGTCAGTTATAAAACATAACATGAAAACAATTTAACAATCAATATTATGCATAGTATTTCCACTGTGTACTGTGTGATTATCACCAGCGGTAGCAGTTGATAGAGGAACATGCAGCAAAATGGCCAACACAATTCACAAACATATGACAAACATAACATACCATATAGAGATCTATTTCTGATCCAATATGTACACAGCCAGCTGTCACATTAGAGGGAACAATGAATGCATATAATTCCAATGAAATCATTGCTAGGCAATACCATGGTATACAACACAGCAATCATTATTCCAAGTTCAATAGAGCCATAAAAGGCATTTAATTCCATAGTCAAGTCACTTCTATAACATCAGGTGAAATATAAATGCACCCTACAAAGTTCATATAAACAACTGAATGAATTATATTCTACACATCACAATAACATTCAAACATTTCAACGAGTTAATTAAGTGAAACATTATTTACAGCAATAAAGTGACTCAATAAAACAAGATGACATTCAATCAAACATGGCGGACGCATTGCGTGAATCAGTATCATATCATGACAAAAGTAAACATTGTTCATGGGCATCATAGCAAGACATATACACGAGGGTGACTACTCGGGTGAGACATACCTCCGAGTGAGGACCTCCTTGACGTGACTGGGGATTGAGGTCAGTAGATAGTCGCTGTATACCAGCACTGTAAAGAACGCGCCCTCGCCACTTCGCCTGACCTGCCTCAGGTTGCCGGAGAAGCGCCTCACTACATCACGGTCCACTAACCTGACTTCGACGTCTGTGTAGATATGACGTACGCTGTGTGGCTCGTCTACAAGCTGCCTCAGGAAAAACGTCACGTTAATAGGGCGACCAGAGTAACACAAGAGTGATAGGGTGGTGATGCGGCCGTGTCTACACACCCACCGTGCCAGGTCAACCAGTACAGCATCACGAGGTGGAGAAGAGAACACCAGCCAGAGTTCCTGTAAAGATGACGCGTTAACGAGCATTTGTTTGATGACCTCCATCTCACGCGTGTCATCAGGTTTCAGATAAAGTGACATACACGCAACGCTGGAGGCGGACACGGCGCACCACAACGCCCTGCAGGCAGCAGCAGCACGTGTAACCAGCATCAGACCTGCGGCCTGTAAGGCGGGCGTTTTCTCTATCACACGGATTATGGCGGCCGCCGTGTCGTCATTATACACCAGCCCTGTGACAGCGCGCAGTGACGACGTGGACGACGTGCACGCCATGCTCGTCAGCGTGTTGCTGTGGAGCCACACGAGCCCCAGGTGGATCTCCTGTACATCCTGTGACAGCCGCGTTGATCCAGGGAGGCGACACCAAACGCCCTGTATAACAGAGACAATGCTGAGGCTCCACATGACACAATAACACGCCTCACTCACCGTTCTGTCCCACACCAACCTCGCCATCACACAACAAACGCCCACACCATAATTCAGAACAAGTCACTTAGTAATTTATATACAATTATTTACATGACAATTTCTATCTATACATAATTATGAATTAATTACTATGCGATAATATTCAAGATCCCCTAGCCTGTTGGCTGCGGGCCCTGTTTACATGTCACTGATATTCAATAGTCTCGCCAACAGTCTAGGACACAGTAACGTCTTGAACTGGACTAGCATCCCAGATTTGGGATGCTCCAATCACAAGTCGTGTCTCTCGGTCACATTCGATGAGAGGAGAGAACGATACGAGAACAGGGTCGTGCGCCAAGGAAAAGGCTACTTATACGCGGGTAACGGTATATTACAGTAATGAGGTAGTAATTTAAGAAGAGGGAATGATAATTTTCCAAGAAGAAGTGGCAATTAAAAAGAGTTAGTGATGACAACTATATAATCCGATCATGAGGAATAACGCATCCTGTAGAAATGGAGTATCCCCTAGGGTAACTTCCCCGAAGTTGATCTATACACGCCTGATGGAGCTGTGCTTTCTCCAGGTTATTTCAAGTTGAGTTGACTCAAGTTTAGTAAATGGTTCCTACCTTATATTAGAATGAGGTTCCCTATACTGATTAAGGTGTTACTTACCAAGATGGAGGGGAACCATCATCAGAGAGTGCCAATCAAATACGGAACTCTGAGTTGTTCATACCCAAACACCGAATGAGATAAAAGATGATAATTGATAAGAGCTGAAGGTGATTGTGATTAGGCGATTCTTCTCAGTAAGTATCAACGCTCACTTGGCAAAGATTCATGACCCCATACATAACTCCCACCCGGTTGCTATCACAGGACACCCACGACTAAACTGGCGAACACATGATGGTCGTTAACTCGCCGCGACGGTGAGTAGGTTTAAGAAACTATGGTTGCAAAGTAGGAAGGTTTAATCGCATCCCTGATTTCAACCGAGATGAATATGATATGGTCCGAAATTTATACCTTGAATACGTAACAAGTGGACGTCAATGCAACACAGTGACGATGAAGGGGCCTGGAGTGGTAAGTTGGCTGAGAAACTGTACTGAAAGTTCCGATACTGATCAGACACCCCGAGTACGAATCCGAAATGAGAACCAGGATAGTCGGTGCCCAACGGGCGCGCAGATGATCAGTTGTAATGCCAACATAGCATGGCCCGTCAGTTGGGTACTGCAATGATAGAAATACTCACATCTGAATATAAACACAGCGTGCTGGAGCGGCTCGTCTCTATAACACGGGCTGTGCTGTCCTTCATCATGTCCTCACACTTTACCATCAGCATGTCTAGCGGCCTATCCACAACAGCCTTACAGTCATCTACACACAGCAAAACAACATCAGACACGTGACATCGTGGGCACCAATGACAACGTTATAATACACGTCATGGCACTTATTGACCCACAGGCACCCAAGTCAATTGAATTGTCTTGCGTGCCTGTATATTGACCCACAACAGTCTCACTGGCGTACATTATTTGACCCCCTAACAAATGTTAGCCAACTTAAGCAAAAGTAAGGACACGATATTTAATGGAGGGAATATGTGTCATCTTTCAGCTTACATGCTCCTACTGATAATGAGGAAATATAGTACGCAATGCTCAACTAGACTCGAACATAATGTTATACAATCCGCGATTCTACCTACCGTCAGTCTCAATCAGTAGGTGTTTGAGCTTCTCCATCTTTCCGACTTCAGACACCATACTATTTTGTATAGTATGGTCAGCCGCTTTAGTAAAATGAAGCCTCACCGTATCTAAACCTATCTCGCCACCAGGTGTCCCTGTTGCTCCTGTCTGCTCGTCCTGTGACGTGTTCAACTGCTTTATAAAGTAACCGACAGCTTGCCTGTTAGACAACGCTATATCAGCTATTTCTAGTGTTTTTCCGTCAGGTGCTAACAATGGCAGTAGGGGTCGGGGATCGACGAAGGCGGCCTCACTAAAGACCTCAATGGCGAACTGGGGGCCACCAGGTTTGTGACACCTGTCAGAGTGAACTATTTGCTTCATAACACTAAGGGCTTTCTGATAACATTTATCTTTAGGAATGTCATAAAGATGTTCAAGAATCAACTGGCCTTCAGTGGCCCCCAGTAAGCCTGCACAAAAAATCAAGACTACGTCCAGACGTCCGTCATTATGGTCTAAAAGATGAGCTTGCCAATTTAGCTAACTTAATAAGAAATGCATGGACGAGTTCGTGGCGCCATATTTCGTCTTCAGAAAATAAGTGAATATCTTTTAACCGAAGTTTGTGCGTAAGTACAGGTAGCATTTGCTTAGAATATAAGGATGATTTAGTTTTTGGAAGATTTGGTAAAATATCTTTGCCACTATGACGTAGCCAAATTATATAGCTGAGAAATGTTTGGATGTTAATTGGTATTGATAACATGCTCTCAACGTCTTCGTGATTCTTGAGAAATGCAGTGGTTTCAGACCCCAGCTCGCCGACCAGAAACTCACCGAGTAGTGTGCTGACTGATTGGTTTGAGAGGCCTGCCAACTCCACCACTCGGTCAACCTTCATGTCAACACGACGAAATGGACGGCTGGTTAGAAATATTTGGGACTTGGGTAAGAGCGTACCACAAACGAGGCTTCGCAGAATAACGCTAGGGTGTGCATTTTTTTATGGATCAGAAATAGTCAAAGTGCCCGTCATAAACTCGTCGTGCTCGTTATAACCGTCAATTATAAAAAGAATTCTGTCTTGTCGATTTTGAAGTTGTCGAATACACCTTTGTTTCTGTGTCTCAGTCCGTGCGTGTTGGTTGTAGTCAAACAGTAGGTCTAATAATGTCAACGACAGTCCCATGCCATCAAACTCTTTCAATAACATCACAAATATGAAATGATGACCCCCCCATTGACCGCATGCAAAGATGTTTAAGATGGTGAAACATAATGAAGTCTTGCCCATGCCGGGGCCACCCAGCATGAGCACTGAATGCGGTCGACGTCTATCGGTGTCCGTGCTAAAGATACCGTCCAATGTCAATTGTTTTCTGTCCGTCTTTTGAATGTTGAACTCGTCGAATCCCTTACTTGTTCAGTATCCCTCAGGGCGACAACAAGGCTTCTACAGGCCTCCTCACCTCTCCTATGCAGATAATCCAACAGCTCCCCAACCCTGTTCCTTCCTTTCTTCCGAGTCATTATCACATCAATCTGGTCCTGACTAATGGCGTGATTTGATACCAGATACCCTAGAATATCGTCTAACTCCTCTAACTCCCCAACAATTCGTTCCCTACTTTTGGTGAGACATTCAACAAATGATTTGGATGAATTGGCGCCTATGTCGTCAGCCGCAAGCTGTAATGAATGGAGAAGCATGCAATTATTCTCGTCATACTTAAACTTCTGTACATTCTTACTTTTCAATTGGTACATCGAGTAGAAACACGGAACAACCAATGAGGGATATCATAAATAGCATGCGGTTAAAGAAAGCAATCACAAAGATAATATTATGAAACTGGGCAAAAGTGTAAATGTGAGCTGCCCATGAGTGTAAACTTTCCACTGATAGGAAAGTCGTAAATGAGTGGTTGACATATTCTATTTCTCCTGGATGATCGTTAAGTTGTTCACTGTTTACAGACCGGCATTCCGAGCGGTTGTCAAAACTGGTGGCTCAAATCTGCATGCGTGTGTGTTTATGAGTGTGTGTATGTGTGTGTGTGATAGTGCGTGGGTGTACATATATGTGTGTGTGAGAGAGAGAGAGAGAGAGAGAGAGAGAGAAAATGTGTATGTGTGTGTGTGCATGTGAGTGTGTGTGTCAATGTGAGGTGGGTGAGGTGGGTCAGTGGGGGGTGTGAATACTAACTAGAGAGCCATCCCATCAATAAACATAAATCAGTAGGTTTTGGTGATTATGTTATTGCTTAGAAAAACAATAGCTTAAATCTGGCAATTATTCGCCCGCTGCCCCCGTGTATTTTATTTGCTAGATCGTGCGTGATATCTTTATTACATGAGCTTGACAGATCGGACATATCTTAGAGAGCTATGCCTTCAATAAACATAAATTAGTGGGTTTCAACGATTATTGGGAAATTACATGGGCATATATAGAAAAACAATAGCTTTAATCAGGCTTCAATAAGCTAAATACGATTTGCCTCTGATCGGAAATTTATAAATGACTGGCACACTATAAATGACGAGAACAACTCAACCCATCCTTGTCTTCACGACCTGATGGATTAGGAGCATATCTGGCTCTCGGGGCGTCAGCAGCAAGTTCAACTCCCATCGCGTTGATATCACCAGCGTCCGTGACGGCTTCCAGTTCATCCGAGCAGCAACACAACCGATAGATCGCATCAATGATGGCCGCCATACTGAAACCCAGGACATCAAACCCAATGCCGCAATGGATCAATCGAGTAACTTTTTCATATAAGGCTGTGAGATTCTTATCTTATTTGGAATGACAAGCGGGGCGAGTTTGGTAGGGATAAGGGGCTATTAGCCCTCTACTATTGCGATTGCTGAAAATATCCCGACAGCAAACTATATTTATGAATAGTAAATACGTCTTATGATTTTGAAAGCGGTTAAGAAAATGCGCCGCCCACCCTTCTCTCACCATCCTATTCGTGACGGGTCCTCATTGGTACTGAAGAAACAAATGACGATCAACGTGATATATCGATGCAAAACTTGGTTGATGGAGAGTCTATTGATCTTCAGTTTACAAATGTGCCTGGTTTGAGTTGTGATGATGAATTATCCGACGATCCTATCCCATCGGACCCTTACAACTTGTTTGTCGAAGAAGAAGATTTTGAGTCGATGGCTACTGAGACAAATAGATATGCAAACCGGAATTTAGAACTTGAACAACGTAGAATGATTTCGATTTAATAATGGGAGGACGAATCGTGATGCGCTCCAAACTTTGGACCGTAACCTCAAATCTAAATGGCCACATGTCGACCACGGAGAAATCAAAGTCTTTTACTATATTCAAATCCCAAATTGTTTAGCATGACTTAAAGCGAAATATAACCTCACAACTGGTATTTCTCAACCACTAAAATATTTGCCATAAAATGAACCAGAAAAGATGCAAACCGTAATGCATGAAGCATAAAGGTGTCCGGTTAGAATTGATGCTTGTGACGCCAATTCGAGCTAAGCTCTGACGTTTTGAAGCATAACCAAGTGATGATAAAATTACAACAGTGACAGATTGAATGGTATCTATAGGGATTGAATAGGCAACAAAGATTCGATCAAAATAGGAAAAGTTTTCGCACTTCTACGTTCATGCTTTTTTTTACAACTTCAAGTGTGTACAAACTAAGTGTCACATATCGTAAAACTAGCTTAGATTGTGTAATACTTTAACTAGAGCAACGCAATTGTCTCGCTTGAATTGGCCTGAATGACTAGGAAAATGTATTCAGTCACATAACAGCACACATTGACTCGGACACAGCACCGTGGTCAGGATTAAATAGAGCATATGTGTTTCTTAATATCATGGATGTCTATGGATATCATGGTTCAGGCTGTGAGTCATTTCTTTATGAGATCAAAGTGGACAGGGCGCCTAGTTGTTCCACACCGCAAAAACGCTTTGCAAGGTTTAAAATAACCTAGGTACAATCGACGCCTTGGCGGGTCAGATCAATGACATCCGGAGATCACAGACAAACAACGGCGTGTAAAAGTAGACGAGTCATTTCTGTCAACAGCTACTTGCTGGACAAGTAGGGGTCTGCTCTATCTACAATGAGTCATCCGCCGAAACTGAAGAGGTACTTATCTAATAGTTTTAAAAAATCCCATCCGCCACATATAATGATTATGCTGGGGGGTTATGAAGGGTTGACAGGTACTTGTCTGGCAAGAGGTATCCTTTGGACGCCAGTAAAGTTAGCCAGACTCTTACTGATAACGCAAATATAACAAGTGGGGTCAGGGCGTGAGTTTCTGTATCAGGGAATCATGAATTATTTCGGAGAAGTTGCTATTATAAATGATTGTGGATAATACTGGGACACTTATAGCAGAAATAATATATTGATATTTAAAGACAGCAACCATGTACTCTGCAATCAACCGTTTTGCACGGTAGCTTAGGACTTCGTTATGTGTCTTTTGAACTGAATATCTCCTTAGAAGATCACTGGAAAGGGACATAGATTCATGTGGAAGCAAAAATCCCATAAGACCAGATAGTATAAAAAGATGAGGGAAAATGTTTCTACGGTAGAATGGAAGTACAACATCGATAGGCTTGAGCAATGTTATGTTTGTTGAGAGACGAACATGACCACAAACGAGTTATCTAGACGAAATGTCCCCATGACGCAGTTTCAGATAATATAATCGTCCGGGTTAAAAAAACACATGCCTTTGTCAGTTTTACACCAAAGGAGAGATGTTGCAAGAGTCATTTTCAAAGAACCTAACTTATACATCTACAAATTCATGATGAATAGGTCAATTCTGTCCGAATGCACCGACCACGTATATCTCAAGGTATTTGTACTTTGCCTGCCGCGCTGACAAACGACATGTCCACAGCGGAGTCGATCTCGAGTAGCTCTCATATGCGCATCGATTAACTGGGACGGTCACAGGGTTATCACTAAGGTTATCATCATGACTTCACACATGTTCAGCGGTTGCTCAATTAGGTAAAATAGATGGCTGTGTCGCCAGGTAATCATTGAGTGATGCGATCAATATAAAGTTGTACGTGTGTTAGTGCCTACCCCCGTGTCTACCCACGGCCAGTTCCCTCGCCCTTGACGGTTGTTGACGATCTAATCTCAACATCTACAGTGCAGACATGAAAGTCGAGAGTAGTAAACTTCTCAGACGTTGTGAGAGGCGAATTGTTTTGGCTAAATCTACCCTAGCCCTACAGCACGTCTACGTAGACTAATGAAATGATACGTCCGCACAGGGGTGTATCTTCCTATGAACGGCCTGTTTTTTTACTTGACGTGTATCCTACTTTGATCATGTGTAAAACATGGACATCTAATAAGTACTGTTATCAATATGACATTCAAATCATATCATTTTCATTGATGTATCATACATGCATGTGGTATGAGTAAAAGTATGAATAGCATTGCGGCGTAAGCGGGATCCATCTTCGGCGCCGCCACTTGACACCCTTAAAGATATGGACTACAAACTTCTAGTCCTGGCAAATCGAGGTCCGGTACCAGACCTCCAGCCATAAGCTGACAAGTAGAGGCCGAATTAATCCTGGACTGGTAGAAAGCGCATTTCAATGTCTTTGTTGACATTAGGGTAGTTAATGTGACAATTGTGGACATTAAGACAGATTTAATGAGCTTTGAGTGTTGTTTTACGCACTCGAGCAATGTCACAAACAACGTGGTAACATCGCGACAAGATACAGCACAAATGTCTAGCCTTAACGGAACAACATTCCATCTGAGGTGTCTTTAATCAGCAATGACGGGATGTTTAAAGTGCCCGCTGATAGGGCTGTTACAATAACCGGATTTAACCCCATCACCGTACTGGGTGGTTTTATGAATGTGTTTCTCCCTATCAAATCATAATGAAATATACATTCGAAAAATATATAGAGTATCTTGTTAAATAAAGATTTCATGGTAACTTGATTTTAACCCTTTAACGCAATAAAATATTAAATATCGTACACATACATCAGGGATTAGGAAAATCATTAGCAACAGCGTAAGCTGAAGTTGACACAAATGCAGGTGACATTCATGAAATGAAATACGCTGTGAGGTCGATTGGTCCGGAATTGCCGTTTTGGGCCCATGTGATAAATATCGTCTTCAACAGGTGAGACAATTTAAAGTCGCATCCTGAAAACATGTTATTTGGGAAGATTATTAATTTACCGGGTGATGAGTTAAGACTCGTCCTACACACGTAGGAAGATACCGCAGTTAGCCGGGAGTTAAGAGTTGCCCCCCCACCCCCGAGTAGCCGCGCACGACGGCAATATAAATATATACCGTCGTGCGCGAGGCTATGCGCGTCGTGCGGTGAGCGTTTTATTTCGAGTGCACTCAGCTTCCCATAAATGTTGTGTACTGACGTATCTATATATGTCGAGAATTTAGATGAATAACCTTTGAACTACACTATTTAACATTGCATATATTGTTGTTCTCGCTTGCTAAGATCCAGACAAATTGTTCCTGAGTGCTTTCTATTTGGGTTTCCATGTCTGGCATGTTAATTCCTATAGCTTGATGAAGTCTGCACTTGCACGTGTTGTTGTGTACCGGATGATGTTGTTTGTAAGCGAAATTTATATTAGCGAAGTTTATCTAGCTCGATTGGTGCATGCTGTTACTTAGCTAGGGTTGACGTTAGCATTGTGGAGTGCAACAAAACACACACAGCTCGTTGCTGTCATGGACTGGTGATTTTTTTCTATTGTGCGTTGCCCATCACTTTGTGGCATTTTGCTAACAAAGCTCCTTATTGCAAAATCAAGATGCAACTGTCTACATGTGCAGAAGAAAGAAGGCATGTGGACTGTGGCGCTTTGGACGGCGATAGATCATCGAACTCGGTCTGGCTAGAAGACAAGCGCCAACGGACTGGCTTCTTAGTAGAAACGGACCCATTTTGCTACATCCAGATGCAGGCCAAGAACCGGAAATGCTACAGTATCAACGGCTGTCTCAGTCCTGAATCGTTACCCTACTATTGTGAGCTAACCTCATGTCTGTTACATTCGAAGTTATTATGGCATACAAAAAGTGAACACGATTGTCGATAATTACAGGCACAGATAATGTATGTTTGCTTACGCAGTTGCCCGTTTCATGAATCAACTGGTGGACACGGTCGACTTGAGACAGGAAGCACGAAGAAAGCCTCCAGCCTTCCATTCTATCCTCTCAAGCTTGCCCTGAGCCGCTCTCACATTGATTACTTCTCACTGGTTGTGAACGGAGTGAGATGTCAATGCTGCGCCCAATTCCTTTTGAATAACGGACAAACTACTGAGCGATAATAGGTTGGCATAGATAGACATAGACAACCTTCCCGATAGCAACGAACGTTTAAAGGATGAAATTCATCATATAGAGCTAAAAACAAAGATAATACAGCCCAAAATAAACCGGCTGCATGCGAACGTATTCTCTGGTAATGTAGCACATGGGTGGAGGCACTATTCTCTTCTCTCATGCTTGCCCTGAACCGCACCCACATTGATTACTTCTCACTTGATGTGGAAGGAGCAGAGATGTCAATACAACGCACAAATTTTTGATAAGTTGGATATTACTATATTCACCATCGAATACAGCCATCAAGATAGCAAACAAGAAATGGTAAAGTTTATGGAGAGCAAGGGATATGTTATGCATGAAAGGTTGAGCTTGAACAAAGCCGAGTTGACGTACTAATGTGATGACTACGTGTTCGTGAAGAAAGGTGTTCTAGCGGGAATTCGATAATGTGCTGCTCAGTATGGCGTTATTGGTATATTTTATTAGTGTTTGTAATCCTCTAGTGTGTGTATTTGGTTGCTATACAAAGCTACCATCGTAGCAAAATAAACTTTGTCCCGTGCGTTTGGCATGTTTTATTCTTAATGTTCACATGATCTCATCGCCTATAGCCCAACCACTTCTAGGTCAGTCAAGTAGTGATGCGTTACATCGATTCCCGCCCTTTCGTACCTTGAATTCCTGGCGTGGACACAATGGGGTGTTCAAGGTGAACTAGAACCTGTTTGTACTCACGGTTGTATAGACAAGAGCCAGGCTGCATGCACTTGCAGGCGCGCATAGTTCTAATAACTAACAAACACAATGATCTAATTCGTCCTTCTGCGTACTTCTAACATTGACAGTACCCACACATGACTGCCTTCACTCATTAAGCATGCAAAGCTAATGAAAGGGTGCTTTATCAACAGCCTCACCAGCAGGCGTAGCACAAGCAAATCTTCAATATTAATCGTAGAATGGCTTAGTGCGATATCCATTTCTGTAGGTTACAATCGCTATTCGAGTGGCACATGATGTCACTATTGCAATCAAAGATTAAGTGTAGTACACCTGAAACATGAGTATGGCGGTATGCTGTTTTTTTGGTGCACCTGACAATAATTTTCTCGAGTGCTGTGTAAACAAAACACAGACAAACATATTTTGTTACCATGCACCATCTCATAGTTATACAGCTGAGAGTTGACACTTTGAATGAGACCGCCTGTGCTCACCTGGTTAGGCCAAAGAAATTAACAATTACGGTTCTCTTCATCGATCACCATTTAGTTCCCTCCCGCGCCACTACAATTAGTTACAAATGAAAATTAGTTCCAGCGTTTGCTTTTTTATAAACCGTTCTTTTTTTGGTTCTTTAGATCCGTTTCAACGCTTGTCCTGTTGCTGTATCCCCCGGGTTTTTATAATAATTTTCGTATTGCGCGCGGAGCACGTGGATGATGTTGTTGTTTGTTTCAATCAAGTGTGAAATGGGGCGTTCTGTCTATTGGATACAAGGACCAATAATGTTTATATTGCGTTAGTTAGTCATTGAATTCCTATTTTCATGACCATGGTTGAGTAGTTATATTTGACATCGAGGCAATGTTTGGATTCAGAAGCTAAGTCATGTTGTTTATTTTTGTTTTGTTGGTACAGATGCCGAATATTTTGTATTACATTTGATAGGACAAAGATTTAATACATTTCGTATTCTAGTCCTGTGAGTAATAGGGTTTTATTTTCTTCAACTACTATAGGCCAGAATATGGAATAATAACACAAGAGTGCATATGAAACACGCTGGACATTAAAATCATCAGCAATAAAATGTTTTGAAGGAAAGCCATCTAACTTTACAACACTGCATCAGGCACGGTGGTCCCTATTCTACAACAGCATTTACCAAAATATCCTTCGAGATAGTGCAGTCCATCAGT
This sequence comes from Urechis unicinctus, assembly GCA_034190875.2. NCBI lineage: Eukaryota > Metazoa > Annelida > Polychaeta > Xenopneusta > Urechidae > Urechis > Urechis unicinctus. Next base: position 33,677,272 of record CM067357.1, on the reverse strand, counting down.
CTATTGGCAATGATCTGTTAAGATCTACGTGTTGCTATGAACATACCCTAGATTGGATATGCACTAGCACAAAGACATTTTGCGCGTTCATTTTCACAGAGTGTAGTCCCTGAATTAGACTTCACACTACTGCTAGACTCCGCACCAGAGAGATCGTTGGTAATGAATAACGACAACGCAGCTGGTTGGTCTCTCTGGATTTCCGAATTCCGAATTAATCCTGTCCTCAGTTCTTGAGGTCTTTATATACCATTTCGCTTGGCGTGCGACCAAATGGGCAGACGCCTCATTAATTCATCATGAATTCACTAAGCTATATGTAAGGCAATTCACCTTAAACTTAAATGGCCTTTCAGTTGGCCAAGACATTTACATATAAACATACGATTAACATTACACAGGAGATTACATATAATGTGACTTAAACTGAAATGGCCTTCCATTTGGCCCCAGAACATTAACATACATGCATAAATTAGACTGACCCCCAGCAACTATTTCTTAACTTCAAAGGGTTCGGCAACATCAAAGAACACTCGTCACGTGACCTGGCGGAGGTCAACATTATCACTTTAAACCGTTATGACTTTAGACCGCCACATTATGACACATGGTTCTACTCCACAGGGGGAGCCTGGCCTAAGCCGTCAATCATACCATTACCTCCCTCTCTTTCTAAGTTTTTGGCAATTCAACAAAATTGAAAAACTTAATACAGGTCCCTAATTTTCTATATAACATATATTGGAACTATGTTCTACGGATATACACATTACAACGCCAGTACATTCTTCACAATCAAGCGATTAAGTCATATTGCATCAACGCACATACATACATAAAGGAAATATATGCAATCAAACGTAAATGGAGTAAACACATTAACTACGTACAATGAGACTCGGATACATTAAAATATATATATATATATATATATGAGAAATGTTCATCCACGCATAATGAGTCTTTAGTCCATATTACATGTCGGACACGATCTTCTGCAATGCGGGACGGGCGGCAAGGGGCATCCATCTTCCATTGATGCGGTAACAGCCCTTGGTGTGGGGGCAAGAATCCTTGGAAGCGGCTAGTGTCAATCACCATTGGGTTTAGTGAGATAGCGTGGCATGGGCCAATGTTATCCGTAAAGTTCATAACTGCATTCCATTTACTCACGTTACTCCATCGTTATCCATTCAGAATTAGTCCTCAAGTTCTGGGGTGGTGGACACAGGTATAGCATACACGTAAGTGCACTGGGAGGTAGCACGCATATCCGGAAAGTGACATTAGTTCGCGGCCATATGCATGGCATAGGTGGCAAATAAGTTCACCTTCATGGCATGCTGGATAAACCACAGGGCACGTCAGGCACAATCGTAGGTTCAGTAGGTACTAGTGTGGTTGTCGGGAATTCTGGGCGGCAACACGTGATCGCACATCAAGTTTCTCGTCCTGTCCTTCCGACGTTCGACCCGGTGCTTCAGAGTCCAGTCACAGGCCGTGCGGCAGGGTGACTAGCAGCGGCGGCGGTGTCACACAGCAATGGCATGGAGAAGCAGGGAAGGTATTAGATTGTCTGGTGACGGCCACACTCTGGTGGTGCAGGATGGACCGAGGCCACAGGCTGGCGTGAGATCATGGACCCACGGAGACTGTGTTGGGACGTGGCAGCGGCACGTGGACATCATGGGTGGAGGCCTGGATGTCAGCTCAGTCTTACTGCACGGGTGACGGCAACTGCTCCCACACCTCTCGTCTGGCAAGCTGTCGGATCTCAGGACCATGGGAGTGATGCATCCAGAGGCGGGCTGGCTGGAGGACTAGGAACGCTCGACATTGTTGGGTTTTGAGTTTGTTTGCCTGTTTACTATTCCTTCATATCTAAGTTGCTACATTAATACTAATCTTAAACAATACCTATTCTACAAAAGAAAGTTACCTAGCATCAAATTACAATAAAATCACTCCACTAATAATTTCTGCATTATATACTTAACACAGGTCATACATTAACAAGTCCTGTTCTAGGCCATTGGTGGATCTACCTAACTGGCCTCCTTAAGACCAGGGCACCGATCTTGTTTAGGATTAGTTCCCTGATGCATAACATGGACCTGTGGCTAATCCGAGTTACTAGTTTTTGAACTAAATAACTCTTTCCTGAGAGTGTCTTGAGGCGAACAATCTATAGGATAAACAAATCACTTGCAGAACCCTATCATGCCAGTTAAAAACACAATACTGACCCCAGTAATCAATAAACAGAACAAACATGGTTTTTGGTTTTGCGGCGTATTTCTGTCTAGCATTATAAACATGTGATTAGATTTAAGGAGGGTTGACCGAATATAATAAATGAGTTTGGGTAATACGTAGATCATCATATGTATTGTTAATCACCTGTGCCAGGTGGGGGTGGGATGATTAGAACGGGAAAATCTTAATAGGTTGGAGAGTTGGGTATGTTACGGTAGCCTTATTATGGCAGTGGTTAGCTTTGAGTACCCTGGGTAGTTGGCTCTTATGTGTGCGCAGGTGAGAAGGCGCGGCGAACAAGACTTAACCATTATTCCCATCCTTTGTTAACAAAACTGTTGGACGCAGTCGGGTGTGCGTGGACATGGAGGGTTGAAGGCCTCGTTGGCCTGATTTCTAGGGCTCACTGCGGCGGCGGTGGCAGGCGTTTTAATGTGGGTGATTAGAGGTTGGCGGAAATCGGGTCGAATTGGCCGTGCATGTGCGGGGGGAAGAGCGGTGTCTTCAACTTTCCTCCGTGCGGATGGAGGGTCAATCTCATCATAAGACTTTGGTTGCGGGATGAGCCTGACATTGCGTTGATTTTTGCGCGGATTTGTCTGCCGGTCTCAAGATCCAAGAGGGTGAGTCCTCCCTTGTAGTTGCGGATAACCTGATACCCTGGCTGGTACCTCGCTTGACCTTTGTGAGGATTAAGAACCGTAAGCTGACAAAAGAGCCACATGGCAGCTTGTTATCTCTGCCGGCATCTTCTGTAGCGTACTTCTGCTTCTGCTTAACTCTGGCTTCTTTAAATAGCGTTTCGGCTAAGCGGATGGCTGCTATTCTATCTCCTTCCTCTAGGCTGTTTTGGTTAGTGCGGGGTAGTCTTGGTCTCTTGCCGTAAACAGCCTGATAGGGCGACAGACCACCCGGGCCCTGGGAAATTCTGTACCCATAAAGCGCCTGGCCAAGATATGTGGACCACTTCCTTTCTTCTCCGCCTGTTAGTCGCAATAGGATCCTCTGTATGGTTCCGTTGAACCTCTCTGTCATGCCGTTGCTCTGCGGGTGGTAGGGACTGGTCCTGCGGTGCTCAACGCCAAACTCCTCCATCCATTTCCGGAAGGGTTCGTTGACGAATTCTCCTCCATTATCGGTGATAATGATGGCGGGTACCCCATATCTCGCAACAATGTGGTCCATAAAAGCTTCTTGTACTGTTAAAGCTTTCTTTGAGGCGATGGGCACGACTTCCGCCCATCCTGTGAGATGATCCACAGCGGTGAGCAGGTATTGTCGCCCTCGCTGGTCACGTGGAAAAGGTCCCACCAAGTCAATACCCCAGGTATGGAAAGCTGTAGGGGGTACTGGCATCTGCCCTCGGGGATTCCGCTGCTGTGGTGGGGTGAGTGTGCGGCAGCGTGCGCATGAGGCCAGGTAATCTCGAACATGGCGGCGCATGGCAGGCCACACATATGACTCCTGGATCCGGCCTAGGGTTTTAGCGAAGGCCGCATGACCTGTATCTTCATGGCATCGATCAATCACTTTCTGGCGATAGGCGTGGGGCAACAACAAACGCAAGTACAGCGGGGAAGTGGGAGAGGGTTTAGCAGTGGTGAAGAGCAATCCTCCTTCAATGATGTAACGTGTCTCATCAGTGTCACTGGCAGCCTCCTGCATCTCTTCTAGAAACTCTTCTCGCTGTTGTTGAGCTAACTCCTTGGGGTCAATGTGGTCAGTACGCCAGTCATCGGGTGAATCCATGGGTGGAATGAAGGCAGGGATGGGGGTGATAGCGGCAATTTGAGACACAACATCTGTGGTAGCGGCAATCCGAGATAAAGCATCAGCATGGACATTTTTCTTACCAGGTATGTGTTGTATAGGGGCGCCATACTCAGCAATTTGAATTGCCCATCGCTGGAGCTTGGTGTTCTTTATCTCTGATTTAAACAGGGACTTGAGAGGCTTGTGATCTGTGTAGATGGTGAACTCTGAACCCCAGAGGTAAGGATGGAACTTCTTCAGCCCATAAACAATCCCATAAGCCTCCTTTTCAATGGTTGGCCATCTCAGCTGTGGTCCACTGAGCTTGTGTGAAAGATAAGCTACAGGCCTGTTGATACCTCCATCATTCTGGGTCAGCACGGCACCGACAGCCTCATTGCTAGCGTCTGTATACAGCTGATATGGTCGCCTAGGGTCTGGGTGAGCTAAGATGGGGGCTGTGGTTAGGGCTCGTTTGAGCTTACAGAAGGCTCGCGCCTCCTCAGGTCCCCAGCGAAATGGTTCGCCCTTCTTCTGCAAGTTAGTCAAAGGGGCTGCCAACTGAGCATAGTTCTTAATGCACTGCCTGTAATAACCTGCCATACCGAGGAAACTTCTCACCCCGGTGACGGAAGTAGGAGCGGGCATCTCAGAAATTGCTTTAACTCGATCACTCAAGGGTTGAATTCCCTCACCCGACACTCGAAAACCCAATAACACAATCTGGGTGAGGCTGAAATGACACTTGGATGGCTTAAGCTGAAGGCCAGCGCTGCGCAATCTTTGAAACACCTGTTCAAGGTGATGCACATGCTCGCTTTCATCCCGAGAATAAACCACTATATCGTCAATGTACACCATGCAGATTTTTCCTGTCAGACCAGAGAGAATTTTATTCATGGTCCGCTGAAAAATAGCGGGGGCATTTGTCAAACCAAAGGGCATGCGCACAAATTCAAAAAGACCCAGGTGACAGGTAAATGCAGTCTTAGAGATGGAATCTTCATCCATGGGAACCTGCCAATAACCTGACCTTAAATCAAGCGTTGAGAAAATTGTTGCTCCCCGCAATTCATCAAACACGTCCTGGATATTGGGGAGGGGGTGACTGTCCATCCTGGTGACAGAGTTCAATTTCCGGTAGTCGACGCAGAAGCGTGTAGTGCCGTCTCGCTTTGGTACAAGGGTGATGGGCGAAGCCCATGGGGAGTCGGAGGGACGGATTACTCCATCCCGCAGCATCTCATCAATACATTGTTCAGTTTGCTGACGTTTTGCGAAGGGCAACCGGTATCTCTTTTGCCGAATTGGATCCTGGTCTCCTGTGTCAATCACCACTGGTGGCAGTGACTGAGCAACTCGAACTGGGGTAGTTTTGGGGCTAAAAACATCCTCGTAAGCTTTCAACACTTGGCGGATAGTCCCATTCGGGGCAGTAGGTAATATTCCTGTGGCCATCAAAGGACAAAACCTAGTCTCCAGTTCGGTAATCACGTTGTATTTCTTATCTCCTATGACGAGAATATCTTGGTCTAGATCTAGAATAGTTCCCTTCATGAAATTAGCTCCCAAGAGTACTTCTACTCCCAGCGACTCACAGATTAACACTTTGGTTATCTTGCCAGCTAGTTTAATCGTGCACGCCCCTTGGATGGGGAGCTCGTGATCTGTGATGGAAGAAGTGATAGTGGGCGCCTGGTGGAGTGGGGTTAGTTTGGGAAGTCTTTCATAAATAGCGCGCGTGACAATTGTATGTGTGGATCCAGTGTCAATCAAGGCAGTAGTTGGGACACCGGATATATCAAGGCGGACCCTAGGGCGTCCGCTTCCTCCTTGTACGCCACAGGAGCAACCACCGCGTTCGGTGGCATTACCTGTGGCGGCCATTAGTTTCCCCGGGTTCTGATTGACAGGTGCTTGGACAGATATCGGGCGATTCTCGGGACAGTCGTAAGTCCAATGACGTCCTCCACAATAGCAGGGCCGATTGGGTGGACCTGCGTGACAGTTTTGGGTCTGGTGGTCAGTGCGCCTGCAGCGGTCGCACTTAATCACGGCTTGGGGTTTGGAGAGGTTCGTTTTGCTTCTTTGGCAGTGTTTGCCTGCAGTCGGCGGCTAAGTGCCCATATTCGAAACATCGGTAGCACCTATCATCTCGGGTTGCTTTACGGCGCTGAACAGGGAGAGTCTGTGCCCTGGGGGCTGGCTTAGGGCGTGGGGCATTCATGGCAGCGACCTCACACTGCAATTCCTTATGGCTTTTTGCTATATCACATAGTCAACACGGTCATGGCCTCCAATGCCTTTGTGATGGCGGTAACCTCGGGTGCGGAGAGGCCAGACACCTCCGCCGTGCGCCCCCTCGGCGCAGATTTTGGGATAAGCAGCTCACCCACCTTTGCCCGTTGCAGAGCTAATTTCATAGCCGATTCGAGGGTGTGGATGCGACCACCCAGTACCAATTCTTCTGCCATGCCACGGTTGGCTAAGTTGGATAGGTACAGCCGAACAAGGTCGGACTGGTCGTCAGGCAAGGCCGGATACCCCTCCTTTACTAGCGCCAAGAACTCGTAATTGTAAGTGGTGATGGGTTCACCAGGCCTCTGGGTAAAAGCGCGCAAGGCATCACGCTGATGCTGCTCAAATCCGGCAGAAATAAAGGTGACAGCAATGTCCCTTTTCACGGCAGGCCATCTTCCTTCACACTGTTTAATATGGTCTAAAAGGGGCCCTTCAGCGGTGGCTTTTGCCAATTTTAGGGGGCAGTCCGTGGCGCTCACTGTGCGTAGCCACTTCAGGGTTTTCTCGGGGTCTGCACCATCGCAGTTGCCCACTTTCCTTATTAATTGCTCAATGCGGGCGCGATCGCTAAACAGGGAACCAAGTACACGGGCTATCTTCAAATCCTCCTCGTCTGTCTCGTCTTCTTCATCGTACCTTCCAGGCGGCCGGTACCGGGGATCCGGGATAGGGCTAAGAGGCCTGCGGTCATGGGGAGGATTCTGGGCTGGGTTAGGAGGCCCATGATCGGGTTGGTTGTCTTCATGAACTTCGGGAATTGTTTGATTATGAGTTGAACTAGAGCCAGGGGCAGGGGTGTGATGAATGGGGCCGTTTTGTGACATCTCAAATAGCGGGTCGGTTTCTGTGACAATGGGGCTTTCCCAGTATCTTGTTCAATTAAGGGGCTAACGGATGTGTGTCACTGAGTGTTAGGTGGTGTGACTCCACAAATCCCTGAGTTAAATGCTCATGTTATTTTTAAGTGAAACACAATGGGGTGGGTGAATACAGCACAAAATTGCCATTAGGTGGAGCTCAATTACACAGTGGGTGCCAATACCATTAAACCACTTATACAAACAAAGGAGCGAATGCACGCAAGTACACGATACAACTGGATGGACACGGACCATATTCTCACAAATACAAACAGTGGGGAACACGAATGCCGCCGGGAACGCTAATTGGTACTCGTGTTCAAACAGCTAGCTGGCGTAGGTGACGCCGCATGGTATGTTAATTGATTGACGCTCGTTCGGGCACCTGGTTGGCCAGCAGATAGTTAGCCACGCCCACGCGTAATTTACAAAGATATGCCTAGAGAAAACGTTGATTGTTGTCACCGCGCCTAGTGGATCTGGTTTTACATTTGTGCTCGCCTATCATTGTATCTGTACTCGCCACGTTTACTCCGAGAGAGAAAAAAAACTCTAGCCTGCGCTAACCTTACTTCATCTACAACCTCATCTTACGTCTTTCAACAATACCCAGTTAACATGGCGCTTACGATATAACAGGAATAATAACTTTTGCCTACCACAACAATGTCTCCTCATCTTACGTCTTACAATAAAATCCCAGTTAACATGGCGCTCATGATAAAACAGGAATAGTAGCTTTTGCCTACCACAACAATATCTGAGCGGTGTCCATTTTGTCCGTGTGCCTGTGGCTTGTCACGCGTCCTTGGGTCCTTCCTGGTCTGTGGGCAGCGGATGATCGGTCCTTTCATTTTCAGCAATCACGTCGGGGGGTCACCACTTTATGCTATGAACATACCCTAGATTGGATATGCACTAGCACAAAGACATTTTGCGCGTTCATTTTCACAGAGTGTAGTCCCTGAATTAGACTTCACACTACTGCTAGACTCCGCACCAGAGAGATCGTTGGTAATGAATAACGACAACGCAGCTGGTTGGTCTCTCTGGATTTCCGAATTCCGAATTAATCCTGTCCTCAGTTCTTGAGGTCTTTATATACCATTTCGCTTGGCGTGCGACCAAATGGGCAGACGCCTCATTAATTCATCATGAATTCACTAAGCTATATGTAAGGCAATTCACCTTAAACTTAAATGGCCTTTCAGTTGGCCAAGACATTTACATATAAACATACGATTAACATTACACAGGAGATTACATATAATGTGACTTAAACTGAAATGGCCTTCCATTTGGCCCCAGAACATTAACATACATGCATAAATTAGACTGACCCCCAGCAACTATTTCTTAACTTCAAAGGGTTCGGCAACATCAAAGAACACTCGTCACGTGACCTGGCGGAGGTCAACATTATCACTTTAAACCGTTATGACTTTAGACCGCCACATTATGACACATGGTTCTACTCCACAGGGGGAGCCTGGCCTAAGCCGTCAATCATAACACGTGTAAGCTGGACCATGACATGTACATACCACAGTGCGGATCGGATAGTTACTAAACCGAGGTAAAGTCTGAAGGATATTAAAAAGGAGGCGATTTTATCCATTAAATTATCCAAGGCGTCAGTGGCAACCTGTTATGAGTATTTCTCAGAGGTTCTCACATTGTGGCGTTTTCTTCTGAACCAACCATACGACATATGCACCCAAGAACGGCCTGACATCAAACATGTTGCATAGGTGATCCAGATACAGAAACGTCGGTTCAGTTAAAACCTGGAAAACCGCAGAATCAACCATTCCACCTTTCTCAATAAAATTGTCCAATATCACCGGCGGAACGTTGTTCCAAGGTAAGCCTCTGCCACTCCCTCAATGCCCATTTATTGTCATGTTCACCACAATCAATAGAACATTACCGCTGTTCTACTCCCGTCTATGGAAGACCGAGTTTGCAGAGCATTATCAGAACTCTGCATGTCATACAAGATAACCAGCTGTACTGATTGCATGTGAGTTACTACTAATGAACGCGCCATCATGATGACCCCGTGACTCGGATGATCACGTTAAATGGCGGCCCAATCTCTTAAAGGGGATGCACCCAACCCGGTAGCTCAAAAGTACCATTCTGGACCTTCGTCCCAGCGGCGTGGGTTTCGCAGTCTGGTCAGGGCAAAGTGTATGTGCCAAGTGGGCACTGGCACTTAAGGGGAGCTGTCCAAGCAATACAATCATCTTCATCCATCACCATCGCGATATCACCTCGTTGTTGAAAGTGACGTTAGAGCCTGTGGAATGAGAGATAAGTGACGCTGGGCGTTCAGTTCTATAACTTTTCGAAACTAATGTCAAGCTCTCTTGTTAGCCACGTCATAATGCGCACATATGTTTTATCATCATAGCGTCACTCACTCTTGAAAGCAAGAAATAGTTCCGATATCGTCTTCTTCAGCAACAAAATGCACCGAAAATGACTGATTATCTTTAAATGGGACACAGTATGTACACTATACGTAATCAACCCTTTGATTTACCATGCACTAACCACGTGATGATATTTATTTATACATCACCTGGATGTTTATTGACGTTCCAATGGGTCTAGATTTACACCAGGCTTAGTCGCATATGATGGTATATGTAATTGGGAAAATATATGTAGCTGTATTATGATGTGATACCATTTATCATAATACAACGATCTTTGTGCTAATTGGTTATTGCGTAATTTATCGTCATAACGGTGTCATCTTCCCTACTAATTTTTCAATCATTACATTTCTTGGCATCTCTGATGTATCATGGTTTTTAATTTACACTCATAAAATCGCCAAGAATTGCATCTTTTGAATTGAAAAGGATCATATTGATAAACAAAAATGAAAGGAAATAATAAGCACGCCGTAGCAATACTTAAAAATGTAGCAACACAGATACTGTTGATAACATTCGAATATCAAGTTAAAATCTTGAAGCTAAATCTTGAACAAGAACGAACAGTCATGGGTTGAATGTCGACTACGGCTACGCGTCCTTTCAATGACTACACAACCCATACATTGGCAAATGCGCCAGTTACCCAGTACAAATGTTTCAGTTCATATCAAACAAGGATAATTGTAACAGCCCTGACGCGCTGGGACTGACAAGGCTGGGATATGACACGTCATGGGGTCGAAACTACCTGGGTGCCGAATGCCGGATTTTCCAACATAATAAATAGTTATTGATGTTTTGGTGCGAAATGTATTTGATGTAATTGAAATGTGAGCTGAACTATATATGGTTGAATATATTTATTAAGCCAGTATATTTGTTGAATCATGAGCGTCGTCGTTGTGCTCTCATTTATGTAAATCGGGCGATAATATGTGATAAACGAGAACAAAATACACCACTTCTATGGCAAGCACCCGACAGCCCCAATGATAACGCTTTTACCCAGGACAATCCATGTAAGTCAACAGTGGATACCCACAAACACATTCCATATGATGCTGTTTAGACTGTAGTAACATCTAGGAAATGTCTTGAATATGGTAAAACCAAAAGTACAATCGTTGACCTCCGTGTTACGCACGATATGTGTGCAAACGTATAATCGGACGCGCACAATTAAGCGTATGCAGAATCCTATGCCTTAGGATTACATGTAAACCTAAATCATACACGTGAACTTATTTCTCCGCCCAGTGTTAGTTTGACATTAATAGTTGGCGCCTGAGCTGAAAGCGCAGGCACTAGAGGTTATGGAGTAGATCATATTTAACGGTAAGCTCAATCCCACTCATTGTAGCTGCATTCCATTGTGCGTACATGGTAAAGGCACGTTGACGTCAACGCATTAGATAGATGTACACCAACTGGACTTAGGCCCTAGCGCAGTAGATTAATGGCTTTGTCGCCAGTCTTTTAGTTTCCGCCAATTCTCTGATCTGTCCGATTGATATACTGTACATAGTGGTACGTATCGTCGCGCCTCACCTGACGTCCCGGGCCGCGGTTACAAGTGACCCACGCCAGACACCAGTCAATATAAATACTGATACTTTAACAATCAAGCGAGTCAATAGTCACGTTTGTAGTAATGTGTTCGACATTGGCACAAATGACACTCATCATCTGCCTGTCTGAGTGAAGTTGGATCGTCATTGGCCTATATCACGTGGCCAATCCAGACAGAGAACGTATCCGTAATATAACACGATACACAACCACTTAACACTGTCAGAGTCATTTATGGGACATGGGTTGGTATATCAATCATTGATAAGTGGGTGAAGGATTCCCGAACAAGTTCGAGTATACACATATATAGTAAATCGCCACTTCTCTTTGATTAGGCGGTGCTTCAGGAAATCGACTTTGCTCTGTTTTGCTGACCGACGCCATTGATAAACAATCCAGAAGCTTCTACTTATAGAATGTCGTCTTCATTACTTAGTTGGTTATTGAGAAACAAACGTCAAGTCTAACAGCGAATTTGAGGTACAGTATATAGCATATCACTGGATTCGTATTCAATTCGTAATTGATTTGCGGCATTTCGTTTGATGGGTGTTGTATATAGACTCAAATGTATCGATTGTTCTGTGAACTGTCAATCAATTGCTGCGAGCCATATGTGTTTAATCCTGCGATGTTGATAGAAATCCATATTCACACAGCAATGTACATATGTCTTTGAACTGAAAGCTAAGTCGATTTTATTAATGGGCTAACATCTTCGCTCGTTAATGCGTCACTGATAATGGCTTTTGACATACATGCCATTTGGTTAACTAACCACCCTTCCAACAGTTTCAAACATAAATCCCTGGAAATTCGCTGATGTACCTGCCTGATATATTGCGTATCATCATATATTCCCGCAGGGTCCGGACACCCCCATGTCTCTGCTCCAGTGGGTGCCACGTGAAGCAACAGTCGATGTCAACGGAATAAATAAAAGTCGGGAAAATAATTATTTCACTTAATTGATTCCATAAGACCGTTCGAGACAGAAAGCTGGCGATAACACAGCGCATTTGGCACGCATCCAAAATTACCAAGCTTTCTACTATCGTTTTGTCAAAGTCTTAAGTATGCAGCATATTATCAACCGACGTGTGCATTTTGGTTACAGTCCAATGTCCTCACATTGATGCTCAACTTAAAGAGACGAATTAATCATGGCGTAGTTTGCTGAGAGTCGTGTTGACGCTATTATTGTCTGCCGTCATTACCTGCCGAGAATACAAAGAATATATCAATATATCTGAATTCAACACTTGCCCTTTTGAAATTTGATCGTTGCATGATTGATTATATACCGTAAGCAATCTTTCAATCACAACTAAAATATTGTAGGCAGTTTCAGTAGATAAATTACTCTTCCCTCAATTTGTATGATTCTCGCAAATATTTTCTGACCCGTCGTTCACGACAATAATATGATATTATGTGGCATTTTTGTGTCCTAATTATGCAAGATGACAAGTGGTTTTCAAAATGAAAATGAAACAGGTTTCTGTGCGATTGTAGCAATCACGAAAATATGTTGGGATGTCATGGATTAGCCCTCAGTCTCCTTGTGCTCGCCTGCTTCGCTGTTGATATACCGCCGAGGCCGGCGTAAGTTCGACGGACAAGTGAATATGTGGTCTTGTCTTCATTGACTAAATCTAATGGTCGTAGAGTGAAAACTAACGTTGAAGATTATTCCATGTCGTCTAAAATAATATAACCCTAATATGCAGAGGTAATTTTCTCACTCTGCATGATGTGACAGACAAATGCCACCCACCGATTGTACCAAGACACAGTATCACGACCCTGAACGAGACGTTTGTCTGGACATATGCGGTGCTTACAATGAGGAACGTTGTGGTATAGAACAGTATTGTAGTTCACGGGTAAAGTGGGCTGATGGATGGAGTTACCCAATGTGCCTGCATCACTGCTTCAGAAAATGCTCTGAGGACGAGTACTGTGACCATGAGACCAGCCATTGTCGACCTTGTGAGTTGTTATGTGACGAGATGGCTACTAAGGAGTGTCGGGTATTTTGCTATGGTGAGAATAATTTGATGTTAGTTATATTATCCACTATTCTTACAAATTATGCAATCATTGTTGAATTACTTGTACAATGATGCCTTAAGTCTATGTAAACTTGTTTTAAGTTTTACCGCTGGCCACTTTATCCCTTGAGAAATCAAATATTTTTAATTCAGATGTATTCCGACAATTAACAACGCCTTTGGAAACCACTTCGACAAAGTTGATAAAAGCAACCGCAGCTGAAACAGTATCAAATAATTTGGGTGCGTTGTCTTCTTCGAAAACTCATGGCTTAGAGGAATATTTCTCCTGGATGAGCACTTTAATGGTGCTAATCATGACATTACTTTGGTTAGTACTTCTAATGAATAATGATACATCACAAGGTAATTTGTGAAATTAGAAATGCAGGATTTCGTATTGGCTTACAAAGTGTGCGGTGATGAGAACCTGAAATCATCATGCCGTGTAAATTAGTGGTTCGATGAAGGAATGAACACTGTGTTGGTTCTGTAAAGCATCATCGGCCTCATGATCTGCTGTGGTGGCATTCTCCTTATGAAGCATCTCAAGAATAATGACAAGCCTCAAACTGGTTAGTTTATATTTCAGTGAGTGGTCAAACATAATCACCAGCACAAATTATCCATAGAATCACTGTTGTCAAATGTAATAGTAATTTTGCGTTGTAAAGAATGTTATTTCTGCAGAAACGGACCAAGCATCTTCGCGATTAGTGTCCACGCAACAACCGCGCGGTGTTGCTTAGCACATATCTACAGAGTTAAAAAAACGATGACGTCAGATTCAAGTGCTAATTCTATCTCGAGAATACCAAACTTACCCATGTATTGCATTTATTTATTACCGACGTTTTGCATATATAGTAATGAGTGCAATAATTATCGTATGTTCTGTTGGTAGTAATTGAATCGCATTTTGTATGCTAATACTGCAGACATCTTTAAATATCGACTGCAGACTGTTTACGTAGTCAAGTTAATGGAACCTTATATAATGGATGTTTTTTTACAGTAAGGACACCACTGTTACGTGCATTGCTGAATAAAGATTATATGAGCAATGGAGGCAGTATTTGTACATAAATCCTGTTGTTAATGATGTTATCACAACCGCGTATGTAACGTGTCATAGCAAATTGTCAGTTATGAACAATACTGATATATAAATGAAACATTCGTAATCTAACCTTCTGCGGTCGCACGCAATACCCAGGATATTGGGACTTATTTCCACACATAACATAAGGAAGGCGTCGGTCGATTAAGAAAACAGGACTCCAATATTGTAGATGATATGCCAGCAATAAGTGAGAGTACAACACTTATTGGGTATACCATCAACAGGGACCTCGAAATTGCTTAATTCCCTGGTGGACGATAACTATGAGCCGTACACCTTATATCACATGTAGCGTTTGTAGGTCGAAGATTACTACACGCAGTACACTTTATACCTTATATGTGGCGTCTGTAGGTCGAAGATTACTTTAATCCGCACACTTGTGGTATTTGTTGGTCGAGTATGACTATAATCCGTATACCTCAGATATGGCGTCTGTAGGTCGAATATGACATTTATCCATACACTTCATACCTCATATATGGCGTCTCTAGGTCGAATATGACTTTTATCCATACACTTCATACCTCATATATGGCGTCTGTAGTTTGAATATGACCATAATCTATACACTTCCAACCTCATATATGGCGTCTGTAGGTCCAATATGACTTTTATCCATACATTTTATACCTCATGTATGGCGTCTGTATGTCAAATATGACTTAAATCCATACCGCTCATATATCCTATATGGCACCTGTAGGTCCAATATGACTTAATCCAAATACTTTTTTCCTCACATGTGGTATTTGTTGGTCGAAGATCACTTTTATCCGCCAACTTCATCACTGATTTACGGCGTTTGTTTCCGCGATGTTTGGTCCACACAATAATTATTCGGGTTTACACGTAAGTATAGCCTTTTCGCCTCTTCAATTCTGATTCAAAGGTGTAAAATATCTACAACATATGTTTAGGATATCTGATATCATCAGGAGAATAATTGATCGCGGGAGAATATTAGATATCTGTAATCTGCAAGTACATGCAATAGGTGTAACAATGTTCGCTCCTTGCTGGCGATTTGGAAAAAAACCCCATCAAATATATATTGCTAGCTGTCGGATTCAAAGCCAATTATATCCTTATATCACATAGACGATATAGTTGGCTTGTAAAGAGGTCCCACACTTTGTTATCTCTAACCTGGTGGCATTAACAACTATTACACAGATATGTTTGATGTATCATTAAAGTTTACAGCATTAAGGTAAACTGGAGGTTACATCAATATATTAGCTGTTATAATAGAGCCCGTTGTGCAACATGTCAACATGCGTAGATGATCGCTTCCGGTTTCAATGTGAAATGAAATTCATTTAAAAACGTTAACAGTACAAATTTTGTACATTCAAGTTTCATTTTCCCGCAGAAAAACAAAACGGAACACAACAATTGGTAGCTACTGAATCGGTAGTCGACATGGCATATCTGTCCTTACAGCACCCACTTGTTACTTTGTACAGCATTTGTAATCCACTACGCGGCAATCAGTTGACGTACCCCTCCCTACAGTACCCACTTGTTACTTCGTTCAGCATTTGTAATCCACTACGCGGCAATCAGTTGACGTACCCCTCCTTACAGCACCCACTTGTTACTTCGTACAGCATTTGTAAACCACCACGCGGCAATCAGTTGACGTACCCCTCCTTACAGTACCCACTTGTTACTTCGTACAGCATTTATAATCCACTACGCGGCAATCAGTTGACGTACCCCTCCTTACAGCCCCCACTTGCTACTTCGTACAACATTTGTAATCCACTACGCGGCAATCAGTTGACGTACCCTTCCTTACAGTACGCACTTGTTACTTCGTACAGCATTTGTAATCTACTACGCGGCAATCAGTTGACGTACCCCTCCTTACAGCACCTACTTGTTACTTTGTACAGCATTGATAATCAACTGCCTGGCACGACCCTCTAGTATTTGTAGAATTAGCGTTCTCTGTCTGGTGATCAACGAGGGTATTTGGCAATATATCAGGTAGGAATCAAATGTCATAATTGAAGTAATGTGCACATTGGAGTGGTACGTTAAGTCAAGCATGACAAATACGTATTACTTGTAGGTCACAGTGCTATTGTATAGATTGAAATAACACGATTTTTGGCATAAACCTGACATGATAGATATTTATAATGAAAAGAATGGAAAAGGCCCAATTCAACGTTTATGTTAAGACATATTGTATGACTAATTCCCTTTGTTACTACGTCAGTTTGTCAGTATATAGCAAATTGTCAAGTAGATAGGACTAGGCATCGCGAATTGTCGCTAGTGTATGTATGCTATGCAATGGCATTTCACTCGCTCACGACTTGCTTCGGTATAACCATGCAATTACTAACATACCATCAATGTTCCTGTAGTAGAGCAGGCGCACAACTTCTACTATACATGATGTTTTATTGGAGTGGTGATGAGACACATAAGACACAACTTGCTGATAAACGACAGCATGAACCATGTTGTAAGGGTCGCTGAATGTATTTCTTTACTATAAAAAGAGCAGTATCATGATTCACTGAAATAGTGCCCACGCGTAGCTATGATCGAATAATTCCTCAGCTCCTTGCCCAATGTTGGCTTCTATCCTGTTCTATACAAAGCACATATAACCTGTGACATGTCCCTTACGTATGCATTGAGGGCTTAAGTTGAATTCAACCACCTGTCATTAATTGATGAAAATGATGGATGCTTCAATTGATGTTCTTTTGTATTTGTTACTTTTGTAAATGACATAGCACCAAGTACAATTTATAAGGTAGTTCAGATCCTTTATGATGCCAATTCTTTTCGTATCATACCTTTTTCAGAGAACTTCACACTATTAGTCGTCTCTCAACATGTTCCATAACATAGGTCATTTTGTTATTTGCAGAAAGTACCAGCCGAAGTCGGCTTTGTGAAGGAGAATAAAGAATACTTCTTAGTTCTTGATTATGTTATGATACTTGCATCATGTAAATTACTGCAAGGTAGTGGGAGCTTATTGGTTGCATAATCAATGAAATGACTGCAGAAGGCCTCATGCATAACCCATGTGAGTTAGCGGTCAACGTACATGTGATATCGATGGTCGACATCGTCCAACTCCACCACCAAACAGCCGGTGTGTGTCATGAGCATGTTTTCATGGCAAACTTAGTCATTAGGGTGATAGATATGGCAATCTCGTTTGGATCCGCTAAACTATGCTCGGCCATTGACGTCTACCTCAAAAAAAGTTTTGTCTGTTTAATGACAAAGACCAATTAGTCGATTACTTTATTGACGGTGTCACTGCCTGGAATAAAAGTATATCTTACATAATAAATATCTCGTTTGGATCCGCTAAACTGTGCTCGGCCGATGACGTGTATAGCAATAAATGGTCTGTGTCAGTTTAATAACATAGACCGATTAGTCAATTACTTTATTGACGGTGTTGCTGCCTTGAATAAAAGTATATCTTACAAAATAAATATCCCGTTTGGATCCGCCAAACTGTGTTCGGCTGTTGACGTCACGAACCGTGTGTCTGTGGCTACAACTGATTGACTTCTTTTAGACTCATTACTTATTTCATCGCCAGCACAATCCATACATGTGGGAGAGGATTTACCGGCGCAACGAATACACGTTGAACAGGGTTGTTTTATTCGCTATGATATAATTTTATTCTCGGCTGCTATCTATTGCATGTTAACCACCGCGCCTTATTAAAATCCCCATCTAACCAGCCACCTAGACAGCAAAGTTATTGAGTAGAGCCTGTATCGTCCTTAAAATAATGTTGATTGCCCAAACCATATGAAAGGCAGTCATAAAAGTTTATATATTGGTGTTTAATTCTTATCATTCCATCCCGCTACACGGCTGCCATGGAACGAGTGCACAATTACTCAAAGGAACGCGGGTGGTAGACTAAATTTTTGTATGTCTATAGTTCCACTTGGTCCAATCAGTTCCGTTGGTAGGCTGGCCCTGGTGCGTTCGTTCATGTAGCATGCCCCACCAGGTAGACATTCAGCCGTCTGACACAGAACACGTTCAGGCTCATACATAGCTCCCCACAAGCATCTCTGTTGACCACGGAATATAGGATATAGCTGTCGTAATCACTTTCTTATCATCACAGGCGTATCGGCTACACGGTTGCTTTAAACAATGTCTTCTCGGTCACATCAAAAATTATCATGCCGATATTTCACGTTGTAAGTAGGCTTGGGGTATGTATGCCAAATGCGTGCGTTCGTTCAAGTGAGTTTGACCATGCATTATTGCCCCACCAGGTAGACATTCAGCCGATCTGACAAGCTAACAAAACGCTGATATAGGACATGAACACGTTGTAAGGAGGATTGCGTTAATAAAGCACCCGTCGGAAGTGATCCACGTCATTTATTGTGTACCATAGCAATGATCGATTACTTATTCTGATCATTGTCTGTCTCGGTCTTCAAAATAAACCATATAAATAGCGGGACAACAATCAGTACTCCAGGAATAATATATCAGCGCTTCCTGTGCAAAGCGCGGTTTCAACGTTTGATGATGAGCGGTACAAATGGCTATTAAACGACAAGGTAGAATTTCAATAGGCCATGATCTATGGCGCACTGCATAAATAATTGCAAAGATACAATAGCATCGTGTATGATGACGCTAGTGGGGACTGCTTCCTCGCCCAAAATGGTATTATAATAGATACCATTTTTTGCTATGGCTTATTGACTCGGCTTTCGCTGTTTGCGCAAATAATTTTGTTGAACATGAGAAGTGTTTCGATAATTGTAGGATCACTACGCAGTTTTAACTGCCATGGATGTTGATACTATTTATGTTGAGTCACTGCTGGTATGCGCGATTGATTATGCAACAATGGCAGATTAAGAACTCTCCTCTGAGGTTACCAGTGCATGACACCGACTTGGTGCTCAACGAAAACATTTGGACAGAGATAGCAGCAGATAGCTACTAGTTTGTAATGAAATGGTGTTGAAATGCTTGAATTGTGGTCAATACTAATCAGTCACCCCGATTTGTTTCTTACAAGTGAATAATGAGGTTTGCTCATATTGCAACCTCGCTCAGCCCAATGGTATTTGCTTTAATCAAAATACAATATATTGTTAAAATTGACAAACATTGCCTACAACTGCAACACCTTGATATAAATATCTCTAATTTTTCTTTTAACACAGGGTACTGTTATGGACTTTATCGAGGTCAGACTGAGTCGTGTATGAATCATTGACAAACCTCTTACACACGTAGCCAACACCGCCGCGACTGACTCACTCAATATCAGCCAACCCGTGTTTAATTGACAGCGCCAAACATCGCTGGCTGGGCGCCGTTGTGGGGTTTATTTGGTCCCCAGTTGTGTAACCGTCATCTCTAATTGGTGATGACTGGGTTGGCCCACAGCCAGCATCCCTCATGGTGTTCACTGTTTCCTGATATGTAAACCATCTGTAAATACACCAGAAAACATTGGACTTACAGAACCAGGTTGACACCATCGTTATTCATCGAACAAATAATGAATATTGAATAAGGATTACACCTCTGAATAACACAAGGCGTTTCTATTGACTTCTTTGTTTCCAAAGACTCGTGTTCAAACTTGGTAGATATGTACACTAAGTCAAACTGCTCTCTTCTATTTCCCATCTTTCGGTGTGGTAGATGATAGAACACGCTATGAATAAATAATGGTGCGACTGGAGCTATCTATTGTTATTTTCAGGCCACTCAAAGCAAAATGCACCAATTGCTTCCCATGTAACATGTTTTGGGCAGCATGCCATGCTGACAAGCGGGGACAACAATATTCAAATGATACACAACTGTGCAGAGATATAGAAGAATATGAGTAAATGCCATTATCTCAATCAACGCAATAAAAACACACATCCAATGGTTTGCCTTAAGAGAGAACACGTACTATCTATATAGGAGAAGAAGGACATGCTGCTGCCTAGATATCAATCAGGATGTTACAGGGCACGGTATATTGAATAGATTTGCTTGTGATGTGGTAATGCGTATTTCGCCAAGAAGCAGGGACAAATCTATTGAGAATCGAGTGCCAGTGATCCGAGCCTATTCCTACCTTATTCCTGAAAGATCATCAACTGACCAGGATGTTATTTGCCAACTCGCTTTGATCACCATAATCTATGCCGGCCTCAACAAGCAAGCAATTTTAACGCATTATCTGATTGTTCAGTGGGCTGGCTTTAGTAATAGGGAATTAATTAGCAGTGCACAAAGATTTCAGAGAACTATCTGTATTAATACATTGA
>CM067357.1:33576593-33651593 GCA_034190875.2 Urechis unicinctus | reverse complement strand
CCAGCTTGTAAACTTGGGAAGCTAATGATGCGTTGTTTTTAAAGTGGCCTCTGCTTCTCCAAGTAATTTTTACGTCAAAATACTATACAATGCCTGTGTATCCCTAACCTCAGATCCATTTGAGACGGTCAGACGCGCAAATTGTACTGACTATGTATGTGACGCTAAATAACAAAAGATTTATTTATTCATTGCTTGTTCTGTCATCAACCACACAGAAAAATGGGAAATACAAGAGAGCAGTTAGGGCTCCGCTCTTTGACTTAGTGTACATATCTAGCACGTTCGAAACAAAGAAGTCGACAGCAACGCCTTGCGTTATTCAACGATCCCTTAATCAATATTCTGTATTTGTTCGAAAGTTATGGTGAAATGTATTGTCGTTTTTCTATTTACAGCGCTTCACGGTCGATATTCGTTATTTCACTAACATACACTCACTCTTACTCACTAACTAACTCACAACTCATTTACTAAATCGAGCACTCACATGTACACTGATAATCTCACTTTATTCTCAGTCAACCTAGCACTTACTAATTTGCTCACCTGGACACATACTAATTTATATACTATTTCAAGTACAGCACTTGACCACGTCCAAAATCACCTACACACTCACTCATAGATAGATAGATGAAATCCATTTACCGATCATGAATTGTTTCGTCCTTTGCCTTGGTTACCATGGAAGCGGAATGATCAATGAGATACCGTGAGTGTGTTATGGACAGAGACACCGAATATCAGATATTTTCATCATATTCAGGTTTGAAAGCTAACCAGCACAATACACTGAAATGTCCAAACATATCTGTCGCGTTCTATGTTTCGTTCAAAAACGTGCAATCAGTAATAGAAGTGGGGATTTGGGGGTGGGGGTGGGTTGAGGGATAAATAAGCACTTGCCTGCATTATGTTTCTACGCCAGTATACGACACAAATCTTACTCACACAAGAAGCCTTAATCGATATTGAGTGCAAGGATAAATAGAGCATACTTGCTAAGAACATTTAGGACAGGAAGTATTGAGATGGATTCTGTAAAGAATCCTACACTCCATGCTTCATCTAGCATGAATTATGATCATGATCGTGATCGGGGTAGAGGTGAAGCACAGACAGGGCGGTGAGTGAATTACAATATCTGGCACGATTCTCCCTTCCCCCGGGTCACACATGTGAACGCTTTACATGCCACGAAAATAATAGGCGTCGACGTCAAACATGTAAAAGGTGATTTCCGCTCATTGCACGAACTGACACTGATACAGCGGAAACGGTGTCAGTGACTCGATATAAAGCTATTTACCATTTTAATGTGGAATTAGTGTCCGTGATACTCAACGAGTAACACGATATTAGAAGCAGTTAGTATTTATCCTGAGCAGAACTGCCGCGAAAGACAAATGTAGACCAGCATGATTGTGTAATGATAAATCAAGCCATCGAGCAATCATTTATAAGGATCATTTTATTTATGTTATCACGAATCTTTCTAGCACTGCAATGTCATTGTACCCAGCGGATTCACACAAGAGCAACAGATGACAGAAAACCCCACTGCATCATAAATACGCCAGAGATCCACCATAGATAATACACTCACATTCGAACACACGACCGACATATGCCACACATTCTTCAACTAGCAGAGAGC
This sequence comes from Urechis unicinctus, assembly GCA_034190875.2. Classification (NCBI taxonomy): domain Eukaryota; kingdom Metazoa; phylum Annelida; class Polychaeta; order Xenopneusta; family Urechidae; genus Urechis; species Urechis unicinctus. Next base: position 33,649,933 of record CM067357.1, on the reverse strand, counting down.
TATCATGACAAAAAATCTTCACACAAAGCACATTCACTTAGCGTCAGATATCCATCATTCAATACAATATGATATTAAAGGTGTGCAATGACTGAATATGACACCAATTGATCACCCGGGTTATGCCGTTCTTACCTGCATGATATTATAAGACATGCACGAAGTTACGGGGTGATTACCTAGTGTTAATGGGTGCATGGGTCTTTGTTTGTTACTCTAGGGGTGTTTTAATAAGCATCTTGCCATGGTAGGAGATGTAATAAATAGATCCTGTAGTTCGGCACCTGGAGGCTTGGCATCTGTAGCCCCGATGGTATGAGTTCAGTGCGCACTAAACACGTATTATCAGCGCATAAATATTGTGCCAGCATTGACACTATATACTCGGTACATTCAACGGATAAGTAGCCCAAAGAAACCTATTTTGCAAGTTAATATAATTCGTCAGCGCATTTAGCGGAATGACATCATCTGAATACATGTTTCCCAAAGCATACTACATTGGAAGTTATTGATGCTTAACGTGAACACTGCCTGATAAATCTTGCCAAGTCGATCTACTGTACATTGCCTGAGCAACAGTAACCTTCAGTTCCATATGTGGCCAGCATTGTAAATTGTCCATAATATTTGCACCAGACATCGCATCTTATTTGAGAGTAAATGTATATTAGAGTACAATTATGTCCTTGTACATATCGTACATCATCACATTTGGCACATTAAGGAAGAATGTTGTTATTTAAGCCATACATGCGTGTTGCGGCAAAATTAATCTCTATCTAGGATAAATGCCTACCCGACTGCTTTGTCTCCATCGCAGCTCGTGAGAGAAACTCAATGTGGCATACAGAACCGCACTCCATCAAGGAGGGCAATGGCAAACCTATAAGATATATTACACCTGGCTAGTTCGATCATCACCTCCTCGTCAGCTCATGGCATCCTTTGAAAGGCACGGCAACGAATAAAATATTGAGGACGGTGAATGTGCTGGTATCGGCAAAGTGTGTGTCATAGGCATCGAACATAGCTATATAAGAGTGTGAGCGTGAGTGCAGACACCAAGTTCGTTGAACAGCCACACAGCATGCAATTAGCTCTGTTTACTGTTGGCATTTTGTGCTGCTGTGGTGATGACGCAGCGTTTATCACACAAATCCATACAAATGTCCAGTTTCAACTTCCAGGAGTGTTACGCACTCTAAAAGTAGATTCGACTCTCGAATGCGCAATAGAGTGTTCCCTGGTGGGTGACAGCTGTGGAAGCTTTTCAATCGACACCGAGCAGATATGTCGAATCAGCTTTCTCCGGCTGACATCACCGGTACATAACACTAGCCTGGTGTTCAACGAGGAATATGGAACGAAGATATTTGGCAACATGTCGGGTAAGAATGCTTTTCCGATAGCGTTATGAAAAGTGAAACTCATAGAAACATTTGCCAGTAAGGTGTGGACATAATACTGTAAATCGCTTACCAGAAATTTACAATTGGTATAGATGAAGTAAACATCATTATTAGCGACATCAGTGAATACATATTAAAATGACTCGTTCTAATTGCTTATGTCAACATTTCCGCTGTTCATTTATGATTACTCCACGAACAGTGCCGATGCCAAGTGGGAACATAGCGCTCCTTGACACACTGGAATCTTCGTACATCATTGGTCTGAGTCCTGTCACGTGGCACCTTGCTCGTGACCTCTGTCCTTTGTACGGTCACGGTTTCCAGTTGGCATCTATCGTTAGCGCTGATGAACAGAACTTGCTTCGATCCTGGCTTCAAACGCTCGATCAACAAGTAAGTCTTAACCTGAAGCACGAAGCATGTCAATGGCAGACAAACATCACAACCGCCAGCACAGTAACCCTGTAATAGCTCGTCAATAACAAGGAAGGCAGATATTTCTTCTTACTTCCGTTTTCTGCGTAAGCATTATACAGGCTGTCTGCATGGTGTCTTTACCAGTAACAACAACTGATTGGGTTTGTTATTCTGTGTGATACGATTGGTAGGCAGATTATGTCTTCGTGTCAGGAACCGACGAACTGCACGAGGGATGCTGGTTATGGGCCAATCCGGGCATCTCCAGACTAGATGATGGATTCACTGATTGGAGCCCTGGGGAGCCTAACAACTGGAATGATGACCAGAACTGCATGGGATTAAATCCCAGTTTGGAGTTTCATGACATAAAATGCCAACGCCCGAGACAGTACCTTTGTAAACGTTCGGCACGCAGTGTATCAATCATCCAGCCTAACATCGATGACGTACGCAATAGCAGTCTGTGCTAAATATAGAAAAACAATTGAATTATTTAGATGAACCACCTACAACATAGTTATTAAAAGAATATGTTTGTTACTTTGTTTTATGGTTGATAATACGATATATCAACAACTTAAAGTGTTTTCCCGCGTCGCATCAAATATTTTACCCTGGGATTAATGTGGCTTCGCTATCAATATTTAATGCAGAACTATAGCATGATCTGTTGTTTGATTGTGGCGCCTTAGAGAATTTCTATCATTCCAATAAATTTATTTTGTTAATGATGGTATTAATTCATCACCTCATATTCCGTTTGTTCTATTTGTCTCCATCATCTTAATACCTGACATATTATGCACCGTGCAACGTTTATGTATATAAAACTCTGGAAGTTCTGTCCATACTTTATCTAGTACAGAAAGACCATCTGTCTCAGCATCCAAGGCAGTTGGTCACACAATTGGCCGACTCATGAATATGTGATTAAGTTGCTGTTGCAGGTGAAACATCGTCATGCGCGCTATGGTTTTTGACTTGAAGCTACAATAAGTCTCTAGAGGAGATCTGAAAACAATCGAATTGATATTTGTCCGTGATATTAACAAGCCCAATGCAAAAGATTTGCTCATGATACCTTTTATAACACCTTCAAATACGATTTTATGTATTAAATATATCCGCAATGGAGATGGCATATGTACACGTACGAATGTTCTATGTTCAGCTGGATCGCTGCTTTGTCTCGCAAGCTACCTGTATGCAAGCGATGCGCAACACGATCAAAGCAGTAATTAATGCCCAGTGATAGATACCTTGGCTAGTTGTTGATAAGCTTTTACCGGACGATTTTGCCATTGAAAAACAAACATACATGACTGGAAGCCATGTTAAAAGAGTTTGCTGAGATAATAGAAATACTAATAATCAAGAGTGATCAGGTTATATCTCGCGCATCCTGCATATTGCATTCTAAATTTGATGCGGAATTTGGATGAAACGAAAAAGTCAAGCAGCTATGACTAGGCATCCTGATCTGTCTTTGGTGAACTTAGCATTGTAATGGCGGCCCCGTCTTTTATCCTAAATTCAATTAAGATTTCTAACCTGGAATAGTGCCGAATATTCGCCTCGCGAACTATCAACACTAGCTGGTGCCATGCGCTTGTGACGTCAGAGGGAGAGCACTCAGCAGAAAACTTCAGTGAGATATTATACATGTGCCAGGGGTGAGATATTATACATGTGCCAGATTTCAATACAAGCATATGTGATTTTGAATAGTAGCATAGTGTTTGAAGTCTATATTTTATCAACTGATTTCCCATTGTGGAATTGCACAGAATCATTACTTAATCAATAACTGTAAAGGCTTTGTCGATCGCAGCTGTATGCAGAATTCGCTAGACAGGGGCCTAAGGCAGGGAGTGACAACATTCGCTCTTCACAATTCTGGAGTGGGCTGCCATTTTGGCCATTTGTTTGCAGGTGCACTGTCATATGCTGACGATATAATTCTTTTGGCACCATGTAGGTCTGCCCTTTCCCGTATGCTGGATCTCGCAGCTGAGTGCGCGGTGAGTCTGAGTCTCAAGTTCAATGAAGCTAAGTCTCAGTACATCTTGTACTCTGCTCGAGGTCGGACGCGGGCTGGGGGTTCTATTGACTTTTGTGGTACCAATGTCACTTTGTCGGAGAGTGCTATTTACCTAGGTAATCTCATGTCCACAAACTCTAAGTCTGCAACAATGCATCGATCTACCACTGATATACAAAGTCGGACAAATGTATTGTTGTCACATTTTCATTTCTGCCCTCCGGAGGTTCGATACAAACTTTTTAAATCGCATTGTGTCATTGCCCATGGATCTCAACTTTGGGACTTTGATAGTCGCTTTGTTGATGAATTTTTCACATCTTGGCGCAAGTGTATGTGACTGGTCTGGGGGATCCCTAACATCACCCACTGCAACTTACTTCCCGGGATCTGTGATGACAGAGGCATTCAATCCCAGCTATTAGCAAGATCTCTTTCGTTTATGCGTGCTGCCCTCTCATCTACAAACGTTTTATATAAATTAAGTGGCTGTCTAGCCCTAGCTGGCAGCGGTTCAGCCGTATCTAATACGATTAGTCACATTGCTAACCACTTTTCATGGTCCCGCCATACAATAGGATATGGGTCCCTGAAGATTCCAGATGCTAATGATGCTATTGACATGGTCACAGCTACTGCAATTCGGGAATTCGTAAGAATGCATCACGTTACGGTCGGGGTGGATCGTTCCAATCTGGCGAACATAATTAGTCTTCTTTGTACTGAGTAAACTGATTATGAAAACACGATTCTATCTTATGTTCTCTTATCAATTAAGATTATATATTATGGCCATCACGATGTAAAATGATTGTATAGACATTGTATTGTATGACTGATTGACTTTACTATATTGTCATATTTTTATGACTATATATTTTTATGATGAAATAAATAAAATATATTGACAAGCTCCTTCTGTCTGGCCTCCAGCGCTATGGGAGGGGCATTATCGAACTTTTACTGCGGAACAAAAATCTGTCTTTCAGTCTGAAGGAGATGTCAAAAATGAATCTGTTGAGAGACCAAGTAGAGACAGGCAAAGAATCCCAATTTACCATATTCAACATCTACCAACCAAATAACTGCCGCATTTTGTGCTTCTAGCTCCTGGTAGCTACAATAGTGTTTCTTGCTACTATTTATTAAGTTATTTGTGTGTGTTATATGACGCCTAGAAAGGTTAAGTTTGACCTGATTAAGCAGCCGCCTTCTAAGATAAATGGAAAAAAGAGGGACATACAAGTGGACGATGTTGAAAAAGATAAAAATGAAAATAGTATCCTAGTGCAAGTCACCACCAGCCAGTTGACTGGATAGGCCATTCCAGCCTCTCGTCTAGATGAAATCCGGGCCAGAGTGGTATGTTGCAGATATGGCCCTCAAAAGGACCACTCCACTCAACCACCTGGATCCCAACCAACACAAGTCGCAACCCACGGCCAAGAGGTGGCCCCCTATTAGTCGCCTCTTACGACATGCAGAAGGATACAGTGGATCTATTCTACCCCCGGACCCATAGGGGGATGCAGGAGGAGACAGGGGGCCTATTCTACCCCCGGACACACAGCCGTATTTTCTTTCATCTCTCGTTTATTATATAACCTAGCCATGTGTGGTAGTAGGTGGTACGATGACGGGTAATGGATTGGAATGAAGGGGAGCGGCAAAGGAGGTGGAAAGTTAGGTGGCGGGTAAGTACGCCAGTCTGTCCGTGTGTGTGATGAGCTCTGATAAATGTATACAGATGTATTGGCATATTTCACAACTGCTATTCAACAAATGCGATAAAATGATTAATACAAATTAGATGTAACTCCAATGCAATGATAGCAGTCTCTTTTAAAACACATCTGATGAAAGACGTTTTCTATAATTCAGATTGTAAGATGTGGAGAGTTTAGCCACCAGGATGTTCTTAAATGGAGCCCATATAACCACAGGGCTGTTTTAAGATGGAATCAGTGTACCCATAAGTGTGTTATAAGATAGAACCAACGTAGCAAAATGCTGATATCACATGGAGCTGTACAAGGCTGCTGTAAGATGAAATCACTCTCGCCACAAGGCTGTTATAAGATAGAACTAATGGTGCCAAGGGTGTTGTAAGATGAAACCAATTTAGCCACTGTAGCCACAGGGTTGTTTTAAGATGGAACCAGTATAGCCATAAGCTCTTATACGATTGAACCGGGGTAGCTGCAATCTTCCAGGGCGATAGTCCCAAGGCAAGCCAGCAGTTAGTCTTGGTTAAATCCGGGCTAAAGTTGTGTGTTGTACGAATGGCCCTTGCAAGGAGCTCGCCACTCAACAACAATGATACGATTGTCCATCGACAATTCGCAACCGACAGCTAACAGGTTGCCCCTATTAGTTGCCTCTTATGACATGCAGGAGGACATAGTGTTCCTATTCTACCCCCATACCTGTGTCATCAATTAACAGATGATTGGAAATGTCATTTAACACACTTCATACGATATCATAGCCTCACATGATATGTACTGCTATAGCATTTCTCACCTGACTAATTAGACTGAGAATACAACACAACAAGGGAACATGTACTGATTTTGAAATATATTGTAGACGATTCAGGTACTAGCCAAACAAGTAAATAAGTAAACATGGGGTTACGCGGCACACCAAAACTAACGTCTTATATGGTGCCTGTTAAGGTGAATAAATAATGTTGACCTGATTAAGCAGCCGCCTTCTAGGATTAATTTTGTGATAAAGAGGGAAATCCATGTAGATGAAGGTGAACGAGAGCAAGAAGCAGAAAAGACAGCAATGCATACGATTATCTTAGGGCAAGACACAACCAGCCAATTGGCCCATGCCATATCAGCCTATCGTCTGGGGGAAATAGGGCCAGTGTGGTGTGTTGCAGATATGGCTCTTGCAAGGACCACAATACTCATTCAAAAAGATCCCTCTGCCCACCGATATGAGTCGTAACAGACGGCCAATTGGTTTCCCCTTATTATTCGCCTCTGATAAGAATCAGATCGCCACATTTGATGAGAATGTGCTTGACATTGTGTGCGCTTTGGCAAAGAATGCATTCAGGGATGGTTCATCCTTCAGCAAACAAACAAGAATTGTATAGGATTTACCTATACAAGCCAGGGCAAGAAAACCTCTTTCCTATAGCTCTCTGTGTAGCTATGTGGCCACTCTCAAAGTAGGGGCTGAATATCATGAAGTTAAGTTGGGGTTGGATTAATTCCTGCAATTTGTGCTTAAAATATCTGACGATCATAGTTTTCAATCATTGGATCTCTCATCAGTTAAACAATATGTTGGCCATGCTTTGCAATAGTGGGACTATTCTACCCCAGACCTACAAGAGGAGGGTGATGAGGGTAAAATAAAATCCAAGGCTCCAAAACATAGCATCTTGGACAGTAGCAAAGTAATGATGGGTGAACCAGTCTACAACAAGGACGTTGCATCATTCGAACCAGATTTAAGAAAGACTAATTAGGTTGTCTATGATGCAGTGTAGTTTATTTCATTATCGGATTAGATTGGTATTTTATCTGCCGAAATAACAAGATTTGTTGTTGAGAAAGCTCGAGAACCACAACTTTTGGTTGGCTATTGAGGGCCAACAAAGCATCCATGGATCTAGCCACATTGCTGGAACAGCTGGTAGCTCCTTTTTGTCATTAGACAAATGTGTTTACTACTGGTATTGGCATTACATTATCTTACATTTTGTTTCTTAAGCAAAGCCAAAAACGAATAGATCAAAGTTGGATGGACATATCATATTGCACACTGTGTGTGTCTGACATAACGGACACATAACAATAAACAAAATCACATTTTTCTCAAAGGGAATAGATGCAAGCATTGTAGTTTATCGTAGTCACCTCAAGTGACAGAGTCTGTCCACTTCCAAGAGGAAGTTGCCCAGGTGAAGCGGCTGAATGTTTTTTGCAACCCCAGCCAGTCCTTCAATATCTTGTCGAAAGTGAAGAAACCAACATGTTGGAGAAAACACACAAATCTAGGCCATGAGGAGATGTATGGATTGAATGTTGCTTGACAATAGTCAAGGAAGGCTTCTACCGACCCTATACAACACCACTGGGCCAAAGCTGTGTTATGTAGCAGGTTAAAAGCTTGTGAGGTTAATCTCTGGAAATAAGCAAGTGGCAAAAACACATATTCTTGATAAATCACCATGTCGTAAAGATATATGGTCAGTGGCTTGCTTTGTATTACTTTGGTGCAGTACAGCCCTCCAAGCAAATACCCAGGTGCCTCTGGTGCGACAGTCTCTTAGGACGGGGAAGTTATACCAATTTGTTTCTCCCAGGAACAGTAGAAAACCATCCAACTCTGGTAGATTCAGTGGTGGACAAAGCCTATACCATAACAGAAGTCCTGATTAAAATGTGCTTGACGAGCGAGTGTTTACCGCTCCACCTCAGCTAAAGTTGGTTGGCACGAACCATTGCTCGAGTCACTCTATTTCAAGAATTAAAAATAAACATGTTTGTTGAAACTGATGAACATATGTGCCACAGTTGGTTTACAGTGGCAATATTCGTAGAATTGCACAGCGAGCTTTATCAGTGTTACAAAACGATAATGTACATATCAATGACATATTAATATTGTATTTGTTTACTGAAACTGTTGGTTGATTTGTCAAGACTCACAGAGGTGAGATAAATGTTGTAATTCATAGAGCTTGTTAATAGTATTCAATTCAAAGTTTAAAACGGTTGGATTAGCATGGTTTTCGGTGGTTTGACAACATAATGGATTAAGTTGGTGGACTATTTTTAGTAAACATGGGTTGACATAAGATTTATGGTGTATTTGGTGGGTTGAAGATTTATGAGACTGGTGGAGAACATGTAGAGGTTGTAACTAGTGGTAGAAATGGGTTGACTGTGGTAGTTGAAAGAACTTGGTTGGTTAAGCAGTGGGTTGACAACTGATATTCAAAGGGCAGACTTACTTCAATGTTCAGAGGCTGACAACTTCAGGTATTATGATGGTGTAAAATTCCGTTCCTAGTATCAACACCAGCATCACCGAACCGGAAGGTTACGAGGTCAAGGTTGGCAGAGTAATATCGGTTTTGGCTATGCAATAAATGTCTCAGCTATTACAAAATCTATCCTTCCTTTTTGACGTAATTAACGGCCATCAAGTCATTTCAAATGGATTGACTTATTTCAATTTACATTCAGTGTAGGTTCTGAATGGGATGACCTATCATGACAATCAGTGGGTTGACAGCTGTGAGTATTAAAATGGTTAACAAAGTATATTTAAATCCAATGGGTGGAGTGTTCTAGACATAAGATAGATTGACACATGGAAATATTCCAGCAGTAGACAACGTGGGTTGACTAATCTATGGAGCAAATGGTTGACAGCTCCAATTAAGTGACATTTGAACGTTGAGCAACGGCAGATTTAACCGGTTAGATATTTCTTCCAGTGGCTGAAGAAAAAAACAAACAAGCCTTTCATGACTTAATTTAAATTTTAATTGGGACGCACACACGTTTTGACGTATTTCGTAAATGTTGTACTGTGATGATTTTGCAATGTGTCTTTTTTTTACTAGTGGTAATCTTTATGGACCTCCCTATCTAGTGTGATTTGTTAATTTAAAATATTATTGAGCTTTCAATAACTGTTACATTTTTGGTTTGTTTTGTTGTGGTCAGTCACACACTTACAGTACATAAGATGGGCATCGGCTCATCAGGTCAGTTCGAGTATGTTGGTGGACACATCCTCACTGGTCATCAGATCTGAGATAGTCTGACAATTTACACGCTATGTTAGATCTGTTTAGACAGAAAAACACTGCATTTGGTCATTACTATTTGTGGTAATTAATTTTTGGCTGCCACATCGTAACTTTTGAATTTCGTCCAGATTGTAGATATATGCAGAGGAGGGTATTTTGGCGCATAATCTATAGGTCGTTGTTAACTTAACTTTCACTAGTGTCATATTAGTCGTTATTTTATACAGCATTATTGGTTGATAAAAGTAGTTTACATTACATGTCACAGTTGTTTTACTCAAGCGGTCTGCGTGTTGAAAGTGAGCTTTAACGATCATAGTAAAATACTGGGTGCTGTGATCCCCGAGCAACCTGCCAGTGTTCACATTACATGATATTGCACAACGTTTTGTGGCTCCAAGGAAAAACAGTATTCACTCTGTTTTCATTGAAAACATTGGGAGTTGGCATATAGCCGAATGCAAGTATTCACCATTGTTAAGGTTTCTTAGCAAGCAATTCATTTTAGGAACCTGTTAAAACACTGATAATTTTTTTAAAAAAATAACAGCTACAAATACGAAGCAATAAAGATAATTCAAAACCGACAGAATCTCAAAATGTCTACGATCGGCAACAGAATTTGAAATTGGGCCTCTTTTATACTATAATATTGTATAAATTCACAGTGTTCTATGTTCCAATGGGAAAATGCGAGCATTGCCATATTATTGAAATTCGACATGCACGCTATAGTCATTCATACATGTATTTTGAATGTAAGTGCTAGTTTAAACGAGTAAGGCAGGCACCCACTCTACGGTAATCGTAAAGATGGCGGCTACCAAAGACATCCATGCTCAGGGCTCGTGCTAAAAGTCGGCACATTTATGACAAAATCGGACGAATCCCTGGGTTTTGTTCGATGATCATTTGACTTAAATCATTTCGCTTGCCGTTTATTGTGTATTTGTAGCTCTGTTACACAATTGTAATCATAAAAGCATCAATTAAGCTGAATTGACACAAGTCACTCTAATATCGCTCACCGCGTGTTCGACGTGTTTTGCTGGATTAATCCCTTTAGCAATGGATACCAGCATTTTGTCTCGCATCAGCGACAAGCAAGACGAAGGTAGGGACAAACTTCCTCACAGCCCCCCAGCCTCAGTAGTCGCTGACGACGACGATTGTTGCGAAAAATGCAAGGGGAAGAGTACCCTGCTTGAGTGCGAGCGCTGCTTAAAGTGGCTATGTGCTGCATGCCAGAAAGTGCCGAAGGCAATGGCAAATGCACTAGCGAAGTATACGGCACTCCACTGGTACTGTACCGAATGTGAGGCATCAGCAGTCGAGGCGGCAAAGGGCAAGGCACCATGCAGAGAGAACGACCCTCCAAACGGCGCGACCCAGACAGACTCCAGTGTCATCCCTGATCATGCTGATTGTGTCCTCACGAAGACGGTGCAGGAGACAGCTGATAGGATCTGCGCTCAAGTGATAAGCAGTGTCGATGCACTACTAGCCGAAACCAAACTGCAAGTACGCAAGTCGTACTCCGAGGCAGTAAGGGGCATGTCAGACGTATGTAGCATCGCGACTAAGGCAAGGGCATCGGTACCCAAACCACCCTCTGACACAGAGACCGACTCGATGGACTCCAGCATGGTTGCAGCCACCGAAGAGTTGCTGGAAAGACAGAAACGACGGGCAAATCTCGTTATCCACAACATGCCAGAAACGGGATCCACAGAGGGCGACTCTAGTGCTTTCAGCGCGATCGTCCGGGATGACCTGCGATTGTCAGGTGTGGAGATAGCCCACTGCCACCGGATGGGAAGATACCAACCCGAAAGAGACAAGCCCCGCCTCCTCATGATCTCCCTACACGACCCTGACGTCAGGGCCGACATCCTAAGGCAGGCACCCACTCTACGGAACATCGTCGACCGGAACAGGATCTTCATCCACCCTGACGAGACGCCAAAGGAGAGAGAGGCTGGCATCCGCCTAAGGGCGGAACTGAGGACCAGGCGCGAAAATGGCGAAAGGAACATCTTCATCCGAGGCGGTAAAATAGTCCTCAGACGAGGCACAAATACAAGCCCCGCGCGACAGAGCACGGTATCCACTGGCAACACATCACCAGAGACCATCTCCACCACCAACGCTAATCAAATAACTCAGGCCACCCCTGCAGCAGCCGAGGCCGGAACAGACATGGCTGGTGTCACTGTCTCGGGCGCAGGCCAGGATTGACTCCCGCGTTCACCTGACCCGCCCCCCGCCCCCTTCACACCAGCTAGTCAGTCTCGTAAAAGGGACAAAAGGGACGACCTTGCTGATGTACATTTACGGTGCTTTGGAGGGCTAACAAAAAATTCTTTCTGCGAACTGGTAAATGACATTGAAGTTGAAAATGATGAAAGTAATGTCATACAAGTTATAAGACACTCCCCATACTATGATGACCATGCACTTGAATTCCTAGCATCCCAAAAAAATACCTTTACTATTTACAGCTCAAATATTGACTCAATTAATGCCAAATTTTCGGAAATTACAATATTCATTGAAACACTAAAAACACACAACATAGAATTCTCTGCCTTATGTTTTCAAGAATGTAGAATAACAGAAGGAGATGACTTGTCGCTCATACAGCTACCTGGTTACACATGTATACCCCAAGGCAAAACTTGTGGTAGCAAAGGTGGCTTGATAATATATCTACTGAACAAATACAATTACAAACCTAGACAAATATGCATACACTCAGAGATCTGGGAATCCCAGTTCATAGAAATCCATAGTGACACACTATCAAAAAACATAATCTTGGGCAACATCTACAGACCCCCTCGCAATTCAGAGGAAAACTATAACACTTTCACAAGTGAAATTTCATCTTCCTTAAAAGTACTTGAAAATTACAAACAAGAAGTCATACTTGCTGGCGATTTCAATATCAACTTACTTAAAATAAAGGAAAAAAATATCTTCAATGACTTCTTTGACACCATGATCGAACATAGTTTTTATCCAAAGATAACTTTGCCAACAAGATTCTCAAACCCATCTTCAAAAAAGGGGATAAATTTTTATTTGATAACTATCGCCCAATATCACTTCTTCCATCCATATCAAAAATATTTGAAAAAATTATTTTCCAACAAATATATCAGTACTTCCAAACCCATAACTTATTCTATGATAACCAGTATGGTTTCAGGAAAGGTCATTCCACTGAACTAGCAGCAGTAGAACTGATCGAATCTGTACTAAATGACCTAGACCATAATTTGCTACCAATCAGCATATTTCTTGACCTCAGCAAAGCCTTTGACACAATAGATCATAACATACTGCTTTCAAAACTAACTTATTATGGATTCACAAACACCAGTAGCATAGTAATTAAAAACTATCTACAAGACAGAAAACAATATGTAAATTTTGAAGGCACTCAGTCTGACCTCCTCCCCCTTACAACTGGAGTGCCTCAGGGATCAATCTTAGGGCCCCTTTTATTCTTGATATATGTAAATGACATCTGCAATGCATCAAATTTATTCAAAGTCATAACATATGCGGATGATACGACCCTTACAACCACCCTAAACTCAAGAAATTCTACATACAATATAGACACATTAAACAATGAACTTAATAATGTCAACAACTGGCTTATGCACAACAAGCTGTCCCTTAACACAAGCAAGACCAAATTCATGATTTTTCATAAACCACCCAAAAAATTCCATTCAAGAATCCAGATCCTTTAAATAACACAGAAATCAAACAAGTGCAAGATTTCAACTTCCTGGGCCTCAACATCGATCAGCACCTCAGCTGGAAAAGTCATACTGATAAAATCCATAGCAAACTTAGTCGAACAATGGGCATTATCAATAAACTAAAACACCTCCTCCCCCTAGATATTAAAAAAATGCTCTACAACTCACTGATATTACCACATCTAAACTACAACTTGTTACTTTGGGGTCAACATGGAAATAGAATTGTAAAACTTCAAAAAAAGATCATTCGGATCATTACCTGCAGCTCCTACAATGCTCACACTGATCCTCTTTTTAAAGAACTACAGATCTTGAAAATTGAAGATCTATTTTCACTGTCCAGATATAAATTCTATTATAATTACTGTCACAACAACCTACCTTCATATTACAATAACATAAACTTAATAAATCAAACATCTGACATTCATAATCACAATACTAGAAATCAAAATAATCTTTTCATCCCAAGAGTAAAACACTCTTTTGCAGTCTCATCCATTCGATTCAGCATTCCAAAATTCATTAACAATGCCCCTAATATCATAGTAACAAAAATATTCTCTCATTCTTACACAGGATACTGCAACTACATAAAAAATTGGTTTATCAATAGATACAGGTATATGTGCACCACTCCAAATTGTTATACATGTACTTGCCCACATTAACTAGTCAAGCAGGAAAGTCATTTTGTTATTGTATAGATTCAAAATGTGTTACTCATGTCACCAAATTCCGGACTTTGCCAAAACCCTCTGTCTATGTAAATGTTTTCTGTACCTTCTTACTCAGGTAACATGATGCTGTGACCTCATGTACTTATTATTATTATTATTGTGTACTATGCTTCTCTTTTGTACATAGTCTACCTTTTGTGTGTTTTCCTTTTTTTTTATATTATTATTTTTATTGTCATTATGTTTGGGTGGCTCCAGCAGCAGCGGCTCATCAGCCTTAGTTGGAGTCTCCTTATCAATTGTTCATTGTTTATATGTTCAATTGGTTAATAAATTGATCTCTCTCATTGAGTAGAAACAAGTGGAAATAACTTTCCTTCGCAATCACGACCGCTCGCGGCGAGGTTCAGCCCCTACCAAAATAAGGCCTCAAATAAAGGATAGCATTTTTCATTATATTATCGTTCAGACTACGCAAACGGAAGTATTTCGATCGCATGCAGAATTTATTAATGGATCTTACCCAACACTATAGTTTAATTTTCATAGAGCTCATCTTAGTAAGCGTTTTAATTACATCAAATGGGTCAATCCACGGATTTTATGGATCAATATTCTTCACCTTGATGTTTACTTGCGTCTCCAGAATAAAATATTTTGCCCCCTGTAATTTCGGCCACACAACCTTTCACATCCGAGCCGTATTGGTCATTGTGCGTTTTTGCCTATTCCCTGGCCTTCAAACTGCATCATGGATGCACAACTTACCGTTTTAGGAGATCACTTGCTTGGTATGTTTTACAATTTTGGCAAGGTAACATGTTGGATCGAACAAATATATGTCATTATCCAAACGCAGCATGGCAACTGTAATTCGTGTATTATTTTGAGATCAAACATCATCTGATAAAGCAGTAGAATTCTCACCAGAAAATATGATAACAAGAAGAGATTTGTGCGCATAATTGAAAAAATAAACTGTTCGAAAATGTTAAATTTAGCAGCAAAATAAATTCATGTGTATTTCTTAATCTTCAGTAGTACCAAATGGCATATTAAACGGCGCTCGGTCTCGTCAGGAGATGATGATGCAACTTCATTACGCACAGTATTGTTAACGTCTTTTCCAAAACATTGATATTGGCTTTATTAATTTACTTTTTTTGGATCTAAAGGGATAATTATTTCACGCCTCTGATTATAGATATCACAAATAATTCCGGATTTGAGCCAACGTTTGTTCAACCGGTTATTCACATACACACTTGAAAAATGTCAGATGTCGTCAATTAAGCAGTTAATTGTTCAAACACTTTCATGGATAAATCAACTTCACCAATTAAACACATATGATTTATTCGTTCATTGTGTCGCCAATACAGAACACACCTGCATGGCTTGCAAATCTACTTTCCTAGCAAGATCATTACAAACACAACATTACACTGAATATTACCAACATTCATACAAACATGATTAGTCAAAATGTGTCCAAATCGATATGTTATGCTGCTGTTTTCCCCACAAAATAATTCCCTCCGCGATACTGCGTTAAAATCTCAATAAGTAAAACAATTATTCTGTGGAATTTAACGACACTTTCGATTTCAGACCGCATAATAACGCAGCTGTTTTATTTATTGAACACCGACCACGCACCCGGCAATAAGATTACACAAGGATACAAGGGAACATAAACTAATTCCATTGGCTATAAAGAATTCACTGGAAATAGAGACTATTACGCCGCAGATAACAAAACGGAACATTAACATTGTTGTTCTGATCACAAGGTAACAACAATACATGTTGTATTGTTCAGAATTATTTCAAGTGTGCGATGTAAGATGGGTAGTGTGATCGCATTCACTTGATTAAACAACATCGAGTTCAATCATAGCAAGGATCAAGGTAACAGATATGTCCATAGCAATAATTATTGGGCAAATGTGAATACATTCTTTGAGGCATTCAGTCTATTTATATGTTTTAACTTCCTGTATCGTTTACATCACACGACCCCAATTGGCAGCTATTATTGGCAGACGGCTTTATGCTAAGAACCTACCGTTTATGTTTATCGAACGGCACGAAAAGAGGACTGCAGTGAGATGAATTATCACCCGCGCACCTTTAATTCGAATACAGATTGTCTGATCTCAGCAAATGATCTTACATTGATACGTAAGGGACATATCTCATTTATAAAATTAACCAAGTTGTTATCAAACAGGTCATGTGGGTTTAAAAATACTTACAAAATATGTTCATGGCACTATAGTGTGCGCTGAATTGACCTATGTAAATTCACACTCATCCCCCAAAATTTATACATCACAGCCATACACAGCATTAGCCACCATAAAGTCTCCCAGTAAAGGCTAACTGAGTTTTCTGAGGCTTAACTTCGGCTTCGTTTGTACCGAAATCTTTTTTAGAACGAACTGTTCGACCACACTTTCAAAAGTCGAATGACTGATCGATTTCTAATTCTTCTAACCACTAGCTTCTCTTGCCACACTCTTAGCGTCCTCTATATATACTTAATCCAACGAACATTCAAGAAGCATCTACAATTATCGCATCTCAAACATTCAAAACGTTACATTGACATATTAGATAGAGTACTAAAGCGTGCCGCTAAGATCATAGATGGTATCTCTAGGATAGGTTACGAACGAATATTGCGCTGGCTAGGAGTGAAAACTTAAAACACGGCGTCGTGGTCACCATGGGAACCCCATACAGGTATACACCATGTTTAATGTAGTAGATACTATTAGTGGTTTTTTTGCTATGGTCAGAAAAAAAAGATAATTTCATCTGCATATATTGACACTTGGTGATTAAAAGCCGATTACTTTCCGCCATTTATTTAAAAGTCGTCGAGCGCAATCAGTGACCCATTTAAAAAAAAATTTGTGAACTACGATCTCTGATTGGGAAAAAAAGCCGTTATCAAAATACGGCACTGGGAAGTAAATGATCTCGAAAACATGTAGGACCAAGCCAAACAATACAGTCGTCGCAATAGCTTACGAATTCTAGGGCTGTTCAGTAACGTCGTCACGGTTCTCCTTAATAAAGTGCTCGATATTGGCGCTCCATTGAACCCCGCGGATATAGATCACGTCCACAGACTTGGATCAAAGGCTTTAGACGAGAAACAACAACGTCCATGCCCCTGCATAATAATATAGGCTACGTATACAGCACAGGAACAAATCTCTACAAGAAGAACAATATTGCGACGCTGTTCAGGTCTTCCTTTCTTGATAAATGAAGAGCTAATGAAAATCTGCGCGCAACTCAATTGGCAAGCAAGACACCACATTAAAATAGAAAGCTGATCGACTGCTGGACACACGATGATAAGGTACTAAATAAATTCAAGGAAAAATCACCCACTTGCGAAGCTCTCTTCACTTTGACAGCATAGTAACGAGATGTAACTTAGGACTTCGCTACCCCTGTAGGAGACAATTCCGATACTCACCGAGACTGATCAAGTTAGTGTCACACTAATATTGTAGTTGGAGTTGTATATCCGCCCCAAACACTCGTACTACGGATATTTCTAAAAACGACGTGAGCCAGACTATCATTATATGTTATTTAAAGGAAATTAATATAACATGAGAGAAAAAACAGTTCCAAAAAAAATAAGGTCAGAATTTCTCAACAGTTCAGTATTAATGGTAAAATTGTCGATGCTAAAGTTGTCATAGCCAACAAATTAAACCATTTTTACCAGGATATTGGACAGAATCTTGCGAACAATATTCCCCGATCAATCTGTTATTAATAACCCAAACGCTCAGACATCATAAGGAATACAAATGATACCAAGTTACATCGTGTCTTTAAAAATGCCGACCCTTGTTGTGACGATATTAATAGCTCTATTATTAAAAGTACATCAAACTATATATTAAAGCCACTGATCAACAGTCTAAATATATCTCTGTAGACAGGTGTTGTCCCAATTGAGCACGTGTTAAACCTAAAAGTGGCCTGTCAAACTACAGTAGCAGGTATTGACCGGTGTCGATTCTTCCCTGCTTTTCATAAGTATTGGAAAAACCCATCAAATCAGACTCAATGAATCCCTGAAAAAAATTCACTTACCAATTATCTAGTCTTATATACGTAACTGATCTTGAATGACCATTAAACATCAGACAGGTTAACATGCAATAATGATATTATTGAATTATACATACGTAGAATAACAATAAATGTCGTAAATAAATATGAACGCATAATATGTTAAACGTCACCACCATTACGATTCTGAAAATGTCGAAACACTGAAAGACTTTCACAAATGTCCTATTTTTAACAGCCTATTTTTATTTCCACGGTTTAAAAACGTTCCACAAATGTCACATTTTTAAGGTTTTTCACCAATATGCGTTCTCATATGTTGTTTCCGACTACTTCCACGAGAAAACGACTTTCCACAAATGTCACATTTGTAAGGTTTTTCACCAGTATGCGATCTTTTATGCTGGGTTAGAAAACTTGCATAAAGGAACGACTTTCCACAAGTGTCACATTTATAAGGTTTTTCACCAGTATGCGTTCTCATATGCTTGGTTAGATCACCTGCATAAGCAAACGACTTTCCACAAGTGTCGCATTTTTCACCTTTATGCGATTTCATATGTTGTGTCATATGGCTTCCACGAGCAAACGTCTTTCACCACAAATGTCACATTTGTAAGGTTTTTCACCAGTATGCGATCTCATATGTTGTGTCATATGACTTTTTTGACCAAACGCCTTCCCACAAATGTCACATTTGTAAGGTTTTTCACCAGAATGCGTCATTTTATGTCTTTTTAGGCTTCCTGGAGCGAATGACTTTCCACAAATGTCACATTTATAAGGCTTTTCACCAGTATGCGTTCTTTTATGGGCTTTCAGAGCGCTTCGATAGCTGAAGAACTTTCCACAAACGTCACAATTGTGAGGTTTTTTTTTCTCAGTAAGCGCTGTTGTGTGTCTGTGTGGAATGCTTTCTCGATTGTAAAGCTGATATGTTCCTGCTGCAGTATGCGTGTTCATATGCCTTATAAGGTGTGCATTCCGGCCAAAGGCCTTTACATTTGTGTTACATTTCTCTCCTGACTGCATCATCTTACAGCTTGTTAGATTGTCAACACAATTTAAAATATTTGTTTCGACATCACGTTTGCTTTGTTCATCTGGCATAAGTCCAGGATGTTCTATAGTATAATTCACCACTTGGTTATCAAGGGCACCAGACGGAGTGAAAGGGATGCCAGGAGATCCCAATTCATGGCGACATTTGGAAGAAATGTCAATGTCGAAGGTGCCACAATCAATGCTCTCCCTTTTATAATACTGGAGTAATGCAGATCTGTCGGAGTCTAATTCATCTTTCATACATAAAGATCCATCGCTGACATCATCAGGGGCCTCCAGTTTTATCACTTTTTTAACGTCTTCCATTCTGATGTATTCGGTTCCATCAGATAGAAACTCCCTGTAACACATGTACATGAATTAATAGCTGTTTTTGTGTGATCGTTTAAATCATTGAAAACATTCATGCGTCCACTTGAAACCAAGGGTGGTCTTGAATGGGTAACGCACTTCATTGTAGAAATAAGCCATATTTCCCAGTAACTTTGAGGCAAAATCCCATTCCCTAATGAAACAATGTGTTGGAATGATCGCTATTTAGAAGTACACAGTTGCGCATAGTCATTTTTTTTTTACAACATGTGTATATGTGGGCGAGAACCCAACACTCAACCACCTAGATTCCACTTTCTCACCCACACGAGTCGCAACCCACGGCCCTACAAGTCGCCTCTTACGACATGCAGAAGGATGTAGCGGGCCCCCCTGGGGAGGTGGGGGTCCTCACTATGTGGAGGTTAGTGGGGATGTGCCGCCAATTTGGGTCGGTTTTTTGGCATTTTGGTATACAAATGGATCGTTATTTCTTGAAGACAGGTATAGCAATGGGTCGGTTTTTTGGCAATGACCTGGTATACTAATAGGTACGTATTTTTGACAGCGAGTATAGCAATGGATATTTGTTTTGTGATGGGTATCCAATTTGATGCTCAATATTGGGTGTTTGCTCAAGTCCCCTGGGTCAATGGTGGCCAGCCCTATCAGTCAGCATGGTTGCGTTGTTTCAAAGACAAGTTTTATGGCATGATAAGCAAACAGAAAGGTCTCCTTCTACGGTTTCCTGCAATATCGTCTACCTCATGGTCAGGACGTCCTGGGGCGCTCGTTGATAGCTTGCGGGCCCGAGTCACACATCTGTTTATTTAGTGGCCGCTATTTAATTAACTGCCTGGCCGTTACGAACCAGAGCATCTTTGGGACTGACCACGGTATCAGCAAAGTTTTTTTGCAGTTGCGAAGCTTAATAAACGTACTTTTTCATTCTGAATCGTTAGTTTGGTATAAGGATGGGTCCCTTGTAGCTCCTCGAGAGGGTCTAGATATGACTTGGGATCATTAATTTTGGTATATGTATTGGTGACCCGTTTAAAAAAAATTGTATATGAATGGGTCTTTTTTCAGAGGATTTGGTATGTAAATGGTTCCCTTTTCTCACTTTGGCTTGGTATAGATATGTTCCGGTTTTTGTTTCCCATGGCGGCTCACCCCTACCCTTTTCCAAGGAGATAACCATACCCCCCCCCCCCCCCCCCCCCCCCCCCCCCCCTGACGCACAGGTGTGGGAGAATATGAGAGTGGTCCATGTGTATTTTCAAGCCAACATTATTGGGTTAACATCAGCACATTGAGGTACACACTGCGCGAGTATGCCTCTAAAGCTAGAGGCTACGACAGCCTGGACAACAACGAGACAAGAGGCCCATGGAGACGTGGGAGAACTTGGCGAAATGTACCAGAATTTTTTTTAAATTTCAAAAACGGCCCAAAATTGACTAAGTTACTATGGATTTATCGATGATCTAATATTTCCCTCGATGACCTTGACCTTAGTTTACATCAAGGTCAAAATAAAACCTCTGGGTTCGGAACATCTTTGACACCTTCAATTAAAAAAATTAATTACAAAAATATATTGAAAATTGCGTTCTGTATCGCAAGACAAAAAATAGTTAACAAACATTGATTCAGAAGCTAACAAACGTTAAACGATATAGACATTCTGGAACGTTTCTGTCAATTCATTAACTTGTGTCACTGATTAAAGTGGTGTCCTGGCTGACAAAGTTTGCGTGAACGCGTTGGGCAGCGGCAGAGTTATTGTTTTCCGTGCGAGAGGCCGGTGTTCCAATAACGGATCTGTCCATTTTCCTTTTGTTTCCAATTTTCATTCCACTACAATATTTTCATCTGTGTTTTTGAGAAGGCTACCAGGAATTTGCAGCTGCATGTAATTACTTATTTTAGTCAGAATTGACAGCACCTAGTCAGCATGAAGACATCAACAAGTAACCTGGGATTCTCTATCCAGCCAATCTCTACTTAGCCAACAAGTACCGTGGATTCTGTCAACAAACACCCTCATCACAAGCAGAAAACCAAACCAAGTACCTACTCCCCATACGCCCAGGTAAGAAACAAGACATTCAACAGCTGTCACCGAGCTATATCACTCAAGCCACTACGGATAGGTGACCATGTATGGATACAAGCTTTAGATTGTTCTGCCAGTCATTAAGTCTGACAACAACAGATTGTCCCCGATGAAAACTTTAGTTGGAACTGTAGGACACAACAGAACAGCACTTGTGCACCACCTAAGTAGCCAGTGTTACATGCTGATGAGCCACAGCCACAGGCAACTCGACAACCACAAATGACATAATGCATTCATCAGAATGCCAAATGGGGGTCTAATCAGGACTTGCTGTGTTATTGTACAGTCTTAAGGACTAATTGACCATTACGTTTTATGTTAGTGTGATTTCACAAATTACAGTATAAGACACTTGGGTGGTGATGCAGAATAACAAACAACATTTATATTCTGTCGAAAGTTCCTGATGTTGTTCAGATTTTGGAATAGATACATACATTTATATAATGCTGAAGGTTGGGGGTCTGCAACTGTGTGTAATCTTGGGGATAACCGAACACTTCAAAACAATGTGACCTTGCAACATCAGCTGCGATGTATCAATAAATAAAGGTGTGCCAACAGTCACGAGTGAGATTATACATATTTCGTTGGAAATGAGATTGCCTGTGAATTGAAACCGCATTTATTTTGTCATTGCAGCATTCACTGACTAAGACTCAGTTGTATATACCAGCCGGTCCTCGAGCCATCACAACCTCGGCTTGATAAGAGATTATCAAACAGTTTTTATAAATAACTCTTTAGACCAGGTTGGCAGACATTATTGTAATTAACTGATTATTGTACCTGTCCATGTTTTCATCTTAATATAGCAGGCAGATGAGAGAAAAAATCATCGAATTCTTCTTGCATGGCAATGTGAACATTGATTTTGATATCACCACTTAACATCTAGGAATAGTAATGGGAATATGGAGGTCAAGGGTCACTTTCAATGATGGTACCATCGAGTTAACGTGTGGGGTCAAGAACTATCTCTCGATTGACCCCTCCCGTACATTTGGCTGAATTCGGGTTACCCTGTCAACAAATCAGCAAAAATCCATCATCGGGTGGCAGCCGAACTTCGTCGCAGGCAGCCGGGATTGTAACGCATACGCGGCTGATCGCTTGGGGCCAACAAAGTCGATTTTTATTCATGTATCAATCCTACCACTAACATCCATCTCTATACGGGGGCATTTCAAGTATTATGGAACACTTAGGTCAAGTTTATTTTCAAATCGATTGGAACCCTTTTGTCGAATTTTGAACTTGACAATGATCGATGTTCATTAATTTTTCAATCTGATATAATTTCTACGAAACTGAAGGTAGGATACACACCATTATAGATATCTTTTTTCAATTTGTAGCAAATTTGACGGCAATCTGTTGCATTCGACTTAGTTAATTTGGAAGCGGAATTCGGGTTACCCTGTCAACAGATTGGCAAAAATCCGCGCCGGGAGACCTTATAGCTTGCCTTCACATGGCTATATCAGCATTATGTCATATGAGAAAACTTAATATCATATGGTACTTAATTTATCTATTTGAGGTTGTAGATTTAAAACATTATCAGTTACAGGCCGACTATCTCGTCAGAAACTTCAAAGGCAATATGCCGCTGGCGCGTGGGATTTCCGCATTTAGGGTTCAAGGAGTAGATGTTGAGCTGCGACAGTTACGCGACCTTCGGACGAGCTGCTCGTCGCCAAGGGCACCACCCACAATGAATACATCAAAGAGATTCTGTTAACCACGTTTGGTGTCAGATTCGGTTACCGAGTACATCCCAAGTTCACCCCAGCCTTATATAAGCTGCATATTTTCACACAAATATTCATAACCATGAAATGTGGAAAAAGTCTATTTCGATCACATTGTTCTAACAGTTAATCCTTTAATTGCCGATCTCGGTTATCCGGGAACCTCGCACCACCCAGAATTCCCGGCGACCCTGGCAACGCGCAGCGCAGTGAAAACAATCAATGTGTATTGGATTAATTTCACTCAGCGATATCAACATCGGTTTAGTTTGCGGTTATTAACGTCGATAAAAACATGCCGAAAAGTTGCTGTGCATTCGGTTGTTCAAACCACAACATGATGAAAGAAAGAATGTCGCTCTTTAAGTTTCCGAAAGACCCAGAGAGAAGGGAAAAGTGGATCATTGCTGTGAATCGACAGAACGAAGACGGTTGGTTGTGGCGACCAACTAAGAACTTGGTTTTTGTGGACATCATTTCATCACTGGTAGGTTCTACACTTTTGTAGGGTATATCTGTTACACACTACTTTATTCTTAATCCAATTTGATGACATTTAAGTAAATACGGTTAATTCTGCTTGAACGACTTCATCATTCATGTCGCCATGTTTGTATGTGTTTTTACTCAGTTACTGTATGTAATGTCGATGAGGACTTTCCATTCAACTGTGATTTCAATTTTGCTATTCTATATTCCCCTTGTATCGTTTGTACCATTTGTGGTTAGAAACATAATAAGTCATTATAATTCGTTCCTCTAGGGGTGGTTAACAAGGACCCACTTTACCCAGACTGGATACCCTCTATATTCACACACAGACAAGATGGCAACAAGCAACATGACCGCATGAATCGTTACAAGAACGCCAAGAAACGTTCTTTACAAGGAGTCATTGAGCATTCATCCAACAAAAGACAGGTGAATACTTTTGGATAAAAGTAATTGATTTTGGCAGTATTAATTTGCCTGCTTACTCAATAATTATAATGAATCTTGATAATGATAATGAATCTTTGTACTAAATCTGCCTATTATAATAATGAATGTTTTTGCACACAATCACACATGTATAAACATTTCTACTTCTACAATGATGTATGTATATATTTTACCGTGTGCTCTGTCTTTAGGTACTGAGTGAGATTGTAGTGAATCATGATGATTCAGTCACCAGAAAAGATGGTATCTCTCTTCAGGACCAGCTCTTCCTCATTCTGGTTAAACTTAGACTTGATATGCATTTTCAGCATATTGCACATCAGTGTGGATTGGGAATGTCCACTTTGATCGAAATATTCTGGCGGTGGATCAATTTAATGTATGCAGAACTGAGCTGGTTGATCAAACGGCCAGACCATGATGCTGTTTTCGAATCTTTGCCACTAGCCTTCAAAGAATTGTACCCTCGACTCACTTCCATTGTAGACTGCTTAGAGTTATTCATTGGCCAACCCAAAAACTTGAAGGCAAGGGCACAAACTTACAGCAATTATAAGAAGCACTGCACAGCCAAAGTGTCTATTGCATGCACTCATTTGTGTCAAAGGCTTGGGGAGGTAGAGCTTCAGATGTTCAATTGTATGACAGAATGGTTTTGTAAGTGCGGACCTGCACCAGCATGGTGACCAAATTCTAGCTGACAAGGGCTTCACAATACAGGATGATCTGGCAACTGTCTGTGGAGCTGAGCTCATCCACAATCCACTACCTGCAGAAGACGTGGAAGTGTCACGTAGGAAATCCTCTGTCCGCATTCACATTTAGAGAGTCATTGGGTGTGTAAAAAAACAGATATCAACTGCTGAAGGGGACCCTACCTATCCGGTCGGTGAACTCTCTGAAGGCTGAAGCCAAAGATAATGAGCTCTCTAGTGTGGACAAGATGGTCACTGTGGCTTGTTGTTTGTTAAATGCTGGGGGTAGCATTATTGTACGAGACAGTGATTTGATTGACTGAAATAGTTCAAATTACATATTATGTACACAATCGTAATAAAGCATTTATGAAATGTTCTGGTGGTTTCTTATTGTCCATGCCACACTTAAAGACTATCTATTGTGATATTTCACATTTCTCTTCATCCAGAATTTGCATTTGATTGCTGTTAGTCACATCACATTGTAAATTTCATAGTGGCACAAATTAATTTAAGAAGAGGATAGAATTTGAGAATAAATTTTATTTGCCCAACTCATCCACCATATAACAGTCAAAGACATCAACATAAGTCTATAAAAGGAACATCTTATAAACAGAAAGGTTGGCTCAAGATATATCTCTTGCAGACTTGCAATACCAGGCACCCTTTGATACTCTTTTGATGCCGATGCATGAAAAATGAAACCACTTGTATTTACAGCATGGATTGTCACATCCAATCATATCTTCACCAGAAGTACATGCACCATCCTCTAATCTGCGTGTCAGAAGTTCTGAAAATACTGCTGACTGCCAAAACATACTGATCTTGTTACACAACTCCAAAAGAAAATCACTGTCTGATCACACACTCCCCAGGAGTCCAGTAGACAAAGTCCCCATATTCAGCTCCTGCAACGTACATTTGACACTGGATCTGGGTGTAGTATTGGTCAGTTTTTGTATATACCTCTTTCGTGCCACGTTGGGTATTCCTTCCAAATACTGGTAAGCCATGATTGTTGAGCTTCAAACAAATCGGCCGGTTTGTAGCTTGTCAGCCATGGCTGATTTTATATCGCCGAGTTTACAGCTGTCACTCGTAAAATGTTCTTGTTCGCAGATCAAAGTATGCTCAAGATCGTTTCTGATTATTGAAATTGTCTTAGATCTTCGTTATCAGCTACTATTTACCGTGTCATTGACGAAAGAGCGCCACGCGCACGTTAAAAGCGTCGTGTCTTCCGCGCAACCAACAAGGTGTCAATACGCTGACAGCTGCTTGTATTCACCCCCGAATCGTTGCTCCGGGGTGACTTCCGGCGGAAGACAGTTAGCCGATATCGAGAATTAGCTGGCAGAAAACGAAGGCCGATTTTAGGACTTCAAAATTAAATTTCTCAGTCTGTAGTCATCACAGTCATAATTTTGGTGTCATATTAAAGGGTTTTTCAAGAACTTTATGGTGATACTAATTGTTTGATAATTCATTAACTTTTTGTCCCCATACCTTCTACAAGTTCAAAACGATAACTGACTGGAATGATCCGAATACATAAACAAGTATCATTACCAGTCCTACAATTTAGACGCTCTTGATTATTGCTATTTGAATGTGTATATTGGTTTTGTAGTTGGTCAAAATGAAATTTCAAGCAAGCATCGCCCGATTTCGACCGAAGATTGCGCTTTAAGATGGCTATTTTCACATATTATCGCTCGGACAACACCGAATATAGAATACATACCCAGTATGCGAGTTGTCGGCCATGACACCTGGCGCCGAAGGCCCACCGGAAATCGGTGGTCTACAAAATCAAAACATTGGTGCGTAATGGCTTCTCCTCGACGGAACATTTTTGCGCTTCGTGAGATTCAGCTCGCCAATTGCGATATATCACCCGAAAATGCCGTGCGATGTAGCTCAGAGAATACAGAAAGTACTAGAGCCTCATTTAGTTCTTATACTGTGCAAGAACTGAAGCAGTATTTGGGAGAAAGGCGACTTAAAGTGGAAGGATCAAAGCAGGAGCTTGCAACTTTGGCCTTTTGGGCTTGGAAACTCAACCTTCCCAAAAACCCTACAGGTATGGAGTTATTATATAGATATGTATCTGCTATTTTGTGTTTTTCTTAGACCCAATGTTATTTGTATTGATTTTGTTTTGTTATACTGCAATAGGCGTATGATTAATTCGGTTAGGAAATCAATTGCTAATCAACATTCTGTACTCTTGGGTGGTGATTTATCCAAATTTATCAAATAATTGGTGTCACATTTGGTATTGCTCTTGCCCTTGAATTTTGTTGTGGTCAATGTAATTGTTTTTTTTGTATTATTCTGAAGTCACATTTGTTCCAGAAATTGAAACCCAGCAGCTTGCCAAACAGCGTCTTGACTGTATTCTTCAGCTTGATGGTGAAGCCTCACTTCCCCATCCACAATGTCTAACAAACTGGTCGTCTGACCCAAAGTTGGTCCCACACATTTCAGTATGGGAACCTCTACAACTATTTGATTGACACACCAGGTAATTTTTTTTTTTTTTGTTTAGTTGCTTTTGATTTCTTATCAGTCATACTTGCTTAGAAATGTTTGTTCATATTTCAACACTACTTACTATGAACCTGTAGTATGAAGTTGCCCTTCAATTCACTTACACTGCTATTGAATTATTGCTTCAGGTATTTACAACAAGGATTCTTTGGGTGCATTCAAGGCCCTGGATGCCTACAACTATGTTTACTGTGGCTGGGTAGACCAGCTTCGTGTTCACACGACGGCAAGCAAGTTTGTGTTTGTGGCAACAGCTGTCCGTCCATCTCAGCACACCACAATCGCCCCGTATGATGTGTGGGCCCTCGTGCACCAAGAAGGATGGGTCAAGGGAGCAAGGTGCTGCTGCATGGCTGGGCTTGGGGAAGCATGCAGTCATGTTGGCGCCTTGTTGTTCATGATGCTGGCTGTGAATGACCTTGGCCTCAACAAAGCGGACACATGCACAGATATTCCTGCCCAATGGAAAAAGGCCTTCAGGTAAGTGTATTGTTAAAAAGTACATAGTTACCACATTTGTGTGACGTGGTCATCATGCCAATGACTGTCATGAGTATATAAATTACTTATATGATTCTTAGTTATTCATTTGTTGTTTGTCCCTTTAGGACCGATCTTGTCCCCATGAAACTACAGAATATCGACTTCTCAAGGCCCCAGTATGGGAAGCGGCATGTGCGTAAGAAGCAACCCAAAGAGGAGTCAGATGATAGTGATGAAGAATCCCTCTGGGATATTGTAGCTGAGGCTGCACCGAATGCAGTGATTCTAACTGCCATCGACCCAGTTGGACACCATCAGAATTCCATTGGTGAGTTGGTACACTTATGGTTACAGCAAATCAGATCTCGTGGAACTGTTTTATTTATGCATCTCCTTACTTGAATAATCTAATTAACTGCTATTTGTCTGTTCCTCAGCTGATGTTTCAAGTCATGTGATCATATCACAAACATCTGAGTATGTAGCCCCTGCCCCAACAATTGCTTCAGTCATTGCTGACAATGCTGATGTGGACCTCATTGGCATCAAATCCAGCATCAACTCTGCCCAGTCAGACCGGTTGTTCCAGTCAACAAAACTTCAGGGGAGATCACAGTTGTGGCACACACACCGCAGAGAACGTATCACAGCCTCCAAAATGGGAGATGTGTACAGGTAATACTACAACAGTCAATTTGCTAAATCCTAACTATCAGTCAACCATTGTTAACATTGTCACTGTCATATACATTTGGTAAGCATTACAAGTTAATGTGTAAATTAATGCAATTTACTGATGTAACTGTTGGTGTCTGTCACAGAACAGCATCGAAGTCATCCGGGCTGTCAGTTCATCTGTTGTCCAGAACATACTTTCCGACACCTTGAAGCCAGGGCGTGCTCCAAAGCCACTTCAATGGGGTTCAGATAATGAAGAGAAGGCCAAACAGGCCTATCTGACTCATATGGGAACTATTCACCCGAAACTTACTGTGACTCCTGCTGGGCTTTATGTCAAGCCAGGAGAGGCCCATCTTGGTGCCTCTACAGATGGTGTAGTATCCTGTGAATGTTGTGGGCCCAGACTACTTGAAATCAAATGTCCATATTCTGCACGTGATACGACTCCACGCACGCTGCCTTGGACTACCTTACTGGTGCAGACAAGAACGGCAAACAGTCCCTCATTGCAAACCACAAATACTATATCCAAGTACAGGGACAAATGGCCCTGATGGGGTTCACGTCTTGTGACTTTGTAGTATGGACTCCAAAGGGCCTTATTGTTGATCATGTTCATTTTGATGAACCATTATGGGAAAGTGTGAAACCCTTCCTGGACCGTTTTTACTCAGACTATGTGTTGCCCTTGCTCAAGAACAAGGACACTTCCCCTGAAGCAGAACGGGTGTTACCAGAAAAAGCCAAAAAACGCACAACTTCCTCCCGCGGCCATCCTGGCAAAAAGAGACAGAAGCTCGACAGCCTCCCACAAAACGCCCCTCAACCCAAAAAGTCTGGGCGTACAAAGAAGGTACGCTGGCCATGTCCTGTTTGTGGTGACAGTGCATGTGAAAATAGTGTAGCCTGCGAGGGCTGTGATAGATGGTTTCACTTTTCATGTGTCAAGTTAACAGGGTCAGAGGAATTTCTAGCAGACAACGACTTTGTTTGCACAGATTGTGTAGATGTTTTGTAATAATTAATTCAGATTTTGAAGTTTGATGTGCATTGCATGGAAAATCTTTTTTGTACATGTAATTCGTACATTAGGCACATGGCTATACCTATTGTGTTACTTATTATTTGTTTGTAGTCAAGATAATGCTTTTTTATTCCATACTGTGACCGTATGCATAGAACAACTGTTTCGCTTTCATTACAAAATATTGTTTATTTTCATAAATCACCAAATTAAAATGTGTAATCATAGTGAAATATTTACATGGGGCAATTGATGTAATAAATTACATTGTTTCCATATATTGCGTACTGTTATCAAGTCAAGTTTCAAGGTCACTATCTTGTACTAAAGGAGGGAGGAGATTTGTTATGGCACAAACAATTGTCATAATATTGTCAAGCTGGCTAATCCGACTCAGGGGGAAAACACCTTGCAACACTCTAAAGTCCTTAATTCGCTCTATTGCCCTCTCAACGTGAATCCTGAGGCTGGACACTTTTCTGTGGCGTTCGACTTCACATTGACTAAGCTGTGTTTTTCCTTTGGTGAATGGCGGTATATTGAGCGTGACACATCTGGGGGCCAGGAGATCTGCTATGTCGAAACCCCGGTCTGCCATAATCTGGTCGTGTGGGTCCAACTGATCCAAGAATTCTGCTCCTGTAAACATTTTGAAAAGCAAATGATATAAATGGGTATATGTACATAATATACAGGCAAGCAACAAGTTAAGTTACACAAGACCAGTGATACTGCAAAGCTCCCTTACCTGAGTTTTTTACAATGTGCTTGTCTGAAGCCCGACCGCCCCACATCTTACTGAGTGTGCACACAGCACCATTTGGTGTTATTCCAATGAGGGCTTTGGCTGTGTTATGGTGCTTATAGTTACTCCAGGTCTGTTGCCTGGCTAGTAGGTTGGTGGGACGTTGGACGAAGATCTCAGTGCAATCAATGATGCTGCGGGTCTTGGGGTATGGTTTGAAAACCCGAGGTAGGTTTTCTCGCACCTTATCAAACACAATTAAATTGAATGAGAAAACAAATAACCAAAGCCATAGTTGTGCCAGCACACTGACTTGAAAATTACAATACCTTGTGTGCTTTAGGCATCACAATGAGTTTCTTGAGCAGGTTGGCCATGAGTGGGATCCACTTGTTGATGATCCTGCTGATGGTTGTCTGGCTTACGCCAAAACGATC
This sequence comes from Urechis unicinctus, assembly GCA_034190875.2. Lineage (NCBI taxonomy): Eukaryota > Metazoa > Annelida > Polychaeta > Xenopneusta > Urechidae > Urechis > Urechis unicinctus. Next base: position 33,618,881 of record CM067357.1, on the reverse strand, counting down.
AGCCAAATCTTTTCCAGTAGACCAAGTCGCAGGGACATCATGGTTACCAGAAATTCATCCTCGGAACAAAGTTTCCTTGCAGGCCCTGTACAGAGTTAACCATACAAAATGATTATTTATTTGTAATGAAGTATACTAATAGGGTGATATTTATTTTTATAGAAACATACCTGGTTTATTATTGTTGTGCCTGTACCAGGGATTCCTCTCTTCTTCTTGTTTGACAGAGTCAGTTTGTGGGCACGCTTGTGGAAAAGTCTTTGATACAATGTGTGGAAGCACTTCCAAGTTGAGAACCCTGTACAATGTGAACACATGGGAATATTAATTTGGTTGTTTTAAATTATAACCTGTATGCTGGGTTCCATTTAGAAGAGCATAATCCACCTGTATAAAACCGAGTTCTAGCATCGTCGTCAGTGATGTCTGAAACCCCCCATCTCTTCTTCTCCTTGGCAGCTAATTTCTGGCGCAGAATTAGGATCCTCCGTCTCAGTGAAGCAATAGTAGCATTGCTGGAGATCTGTTCTTTAAGTGGACTGAGCGTGGTGTCCATGCTAGCAATAGAAGGTTGTTCATGGATTTTCTGTGTCTCAGCAGAACCATTGTTCGTATCCATGTCAGCAGCAGTAGGTTGTTCATGGATCTCAGTAGTGCCATTAGGTAGTGGCACAGATGCATAGGTGTGCAGATTGCTGATGGTTACAAAATCAACATCTACTTCCATACAGTCCATCTCCATGATACTGCTGTAGTCAGGTATAGCTGGATCAGGTACAGCGGGCTCAGTGGCTGTTGAGTGCTGTTGAGGTGAGGCTTGGGGCTCTATTACAACAAAACAAGAAATGATGCAATAAAACTAAGGTACTACAGGTGAAATTAAACAATATTTCGTCATTTTGTATTGGACTCTTACCCGGGGGTAAATGCTTTGACAACTTGAGCCTAGAATCATATATTGGTTTTAATGACACATGTACACATACGAAGTGGTACCAGAGCAAGCACCCTGAACACAGAATCCATTTGCTTTTTTTTTTTTGTTGGGGCCGCAAGCAGCTCTTCCATGAGGCACATGTCCGGGTAGCCTCATGGTCACCTAAAGCGCATGCGTCTGGCGTGCGAATAAGGAATCCTCAAATTATTGTTCGCACGCCGGCGTGCGAATAACCATTTCGATAAGTATTTGGAAGTGACCTTCCCCGACCCCATACGCGTTGATTCTCATTCCAAACGCTGCCAGGTGCAACTAATATCATAATAGTAGGCATCACACATTGTTGACCAATGAGTCATAACAGAAATTTATTCGTATAACGTAATAATAACATCCACAGTGTTAAGAAGTATGCGATTAGAGCAACTTCATTGTGTATACATTGATAACACTACGGCAAAACAAACAATTTGAGTTAGGAATCAAACATCGAGGTAAATCAACGGGTTATTAAATTTGGCAATAGTCTACAGTATACATTATCCGTGCCCATCATAGTGACATCGGTGGAATTGGTAGGATGGTAGCAGAACTAGAGGCTACAAGATAGAGTTAGGACAATCAGTCGACTTTTAAAGCTTGGGTGACTGTATGTGACCCGTGCTTGCTAGTAATAAAGCGAACAGCGCCTTAACGCTTGTTAGTGATTCAGTTGGGGTGGGGCATAAGCTAGGACAATAGTTATAGCATAGTGGGTGTGTTGTAGGCGCTTGCCAACCAGTACATTTATCTGAATCGTCCTTACACCGCTGGGGTCTGGTACAGCAACTTCTTCTAGCTTGCGCTCTCAACAAAACACCTTGTCGCGCACGCCCACACGTTATTATCACAGACAACTTCAACACGAGAAGTAACAGCTGATGAACGCATGTACCTATTCTTCTGGCCTGTTGCTCGTTATATAAAGCTGCATATGTGCAATATTGCCCGATAAACCTAGAACTAATTCCTCGATTATCCTTATGCACAAATAAATAGCAGCGTGTTCCTTATGTCTTTTTTTAATTTGCGATGAAAAAGTGATATTTCCACAAATGACCATGTTCGTTGAATTGACCATTACATCATTGACTAATTTGTGGCGTATAATTAAGTAAAAGGCCTGGCTGCGTTCATTTGGTGAAGGTGCAACCCTTCCACCCCGAACCCAAACGACATGAACAGCACGCAATTCAATATTCATATTATGCATATTCTTGATAAGCAAACAATACCACACAAGTGTACTGGCAAGATAATTATATGGCTGTATGCATTGAGTTTCCATCCAAATTAGCTCGATGTACTTGTTTATTCATTAACAAAATCAAGTTACACCATTCAATAGGTCAATAGGTCCTCCTTGCCTTCACCACCATGTGAAATCGACATCTTCATAAGCGTATTATGGCCGACCTGAAATAAGTTTTCATGTATTTGGGGTGTGATTGCTAATATATTCGGGAAAAAACGACAGATTATCGGATCGGGCAATATATTAGCCAACTATTGAAACTACACGATAGTGATATGTGACAATGTAAATATATGAAATAGTCATGGGATTCATATTTTAGTACTGCTATCTGGGTGATATACATCAACAGAGAATTTGACTCTGATAGGCAAAAATGATGTCGCTAGTCTTATTCACGAGCATGGTCTTCATGACGTCCATGCCGAGAGACATCCCCCAGCAGCCCCCTTTAAGGAGACCAAGGTAACAAATGGTAATATAGGAATAAGGGACGCCGTATTTTTTTATATGAAACTACTACTGAGATTGTACATCGATGCTTCACTGTGTATCAAGCGATTGATTCGGTCTAAATTGGAAATATGGAAAATACCGCATATTATTTGTATGTGCTTATATCATTATAATACAGGAGCGCATACAAATTGTTAATTTGCGAAGAGTTGAGCGCAAAATATTTGTCACTGGATGCGTTCTCTCCAATGCGTTGCTTTGCCTCACTTTAATTCCCCCATCCCAGTTCTCCATTCTGTACAGAATACCATACATTACATAACGGGGCAGCAATGCACCATGGTAAAAGATGGATATTGAAAATTCATAACGCACTTTTCAATATGCTTACAAATTGACATAATATAAAAGTCCATCAAAGGCCATACATGACAAAAATTTCATAAAACAAAGAGACAAGCTAAAATCGTAATAAAGATGATTCAAGAAATGTCGGTCACATGGCTATGAAATTAATTATTTATTGCTGCATACTGTAATATTATAAAGCAATAACCGGAGGAACAAATCAGTGCTTTATCAAAGGCCAAATATTGTAAATATAAACAACTGCGTCATCATCTGGAACGTCCGGTTTTGAGAGTAAATACTCTAACAATGAAGTATCATGTAATATCTAGCCACTTTCTAGACACGTGTTTTTCGGCGAGTATTTTTGCGTTAAAACCCTTAATGAGATCAAACAATGCGGTCGCATTTATAATTTGACGATCTAAGTAGACCACACGATGAGTAGATCGTCTAAAAACAGAATTAACCTATTTTTCAGTAATATTTTCAGAGGTAACGTGTGGAGTGTTTGTGTACCTTGGAACCATGTAAACCCGCAGAGTGAACCGGGCCTTGTGAGCGCGCGATAGCGGGAGGACAGATTATTTTGAATGGGGGCGTAAACAAATCAGTAGTCTCCGGACAACTTTGTCATAACGTGAGTGCCCAAATCTCGCACGCGGGAAGAATAGCAACGACGGTTATTTTATGTTTTAGATAGATTAGCAAGACAGATAGAAAGACAAAAAATATTTTTTTCTTCATAATAACTCTCATTCGATGCTGCTCCAATCTTAAGGTACCGGGCGAAACAGGACTGCTGTTTATCGTCCATTCAACAAGAAATTCCCCAAACAATCTTACTCTTTAATTCTGATAGTGAATAAACCGGACCAATTACCATACCAACGTCATACGTTAACTGGTGCTAGCCCATTTACCTCGTCCGCCAAGTATATTGGCAACCTTGAGTTGTCTTTCTACCAAAATGAATTTCTTTTTAAACCTGGACAAATAAACTCCCCTACCAGATACAATCACTTAACTGTTAAGGGTCATGTTGCAATGTTACTACTGCGCAGTCCTGAATTGCTATTGTCAAAGTTTGATACATTTTTTTTAAAATCAATCCAAAAATCAATCGATTTAAACGAATCACTTATTGATAGCCATCATTGAAGAATACCGTTTGAAACTAATTAAAGTCAAAATCAGTCACTGAAACTAGGACATATGTGGTCGCTTCCATGCAAGCCAAAGATGGACTTGTTTTATATCTTTGCGTTAAGTTCAAACAGGTATCTAGGCTATATTTAGAAAAACTCCTTCCCCGTCGTGTAACAGCATCGTTAATGTGCTATTTAAGTTTTCGGGATTTTTTCCAATGAGAATTTGATGCAACCCCCAGTAGGGTTAGTGGGTTGATATATGCATGAAGGTCTTTTAGGTGTATAGTAGATAGCCTGCGATGCAAAGTGGCAGCCGTGTGTTGTACATAATTATATGCGGTATGTAATTCAAACATATGTGACGCACTGTGCACAAACCATAGAGGTAATCATGAGTAAACCACTCGCTTAATCGATTCTATCAAGTCGTTCATAATGATTTATCGAATAATGAGAACAACAGCACCTGAAGTGCATCTGGCAATTTATGTTGATTTATTATGGGAGATAGTGCACACTATGGCGCTATAATTCACAAGAAGGCAATTGAAGGCCACACGTGTAAGTATGGTATCAATGGGGCAAATGATGTAATAAAAACCGCAGCCCAAGATATTTTAAAACAATTTTGTTTACAGATACCTAGTTAGTCCATAATTGTTGGCTTCTGTTTCATCACTGTACTTCATGGAATTCCCGCTAAAGCCCCTTTCTTCACGAACACGTAGTCATCACAGTAGTACGTCAACTCGGCTTTGTTCAAACCAAACCTTTCATGCATTACATATCCCTTGCTCTCCATAAACTTCACCATTTTCTGTCTTGATGGCTGTATTCGATGGTGAATATAGTAATATCCAACTTATCAAAAGGAATTGTGCGCAATATTGACATCTCTGCTCCTTCCACATCCAGTGAGAAGTAATCAATGTGGAAGCGGTTCAGGGCAAGCATGAGCGAATAGAATGGAAAGCAGTAGGCGTCATGAAGGCTGGGGGCTTTCTTCGTGCTTCCTGTCTCCAGTCGACCGTGTCCACCAGTTAGCAAAATGCTACAAAGTGATGGACAACGCACAATAGATAAAAATCGCAGTCAACTTAACATTCATGGAAAACTTGAGAGCTCACGACAGCACCGATCTGTACGCGTTTAGTTGCACAATACTAACGACAACCCTAGCGTGATTAGTTCGAGCATACAAGGAGCTAACAGCATGCACCAATCGAGCTAGATAAACTTCGCTGAACTAATTATAGCTTACAAACAACATCATTCGGTACACAACAACAAGTATATGTGCAGAGTGGATCAATTTATTGGAATTAACATGCCAAACCCAGTTATTACAAACGGTAGTGATTCGCTATCTGGGCGAACTGTGATTTGAGCGCACATATTGAAAGCCCGAGAGAATGATCAGCGTGACCCGAGTCGGTTGAATGATACAATTCGCATTTCGTTCATCAGCATTGACGTTAATGAAATGCGTACACAATGTTACTCAGCTTTGCTTTGAAGGACAAGAGGCCTTAAAGTTGATGGCCGTTCGCTTAAGCGTTATGTACCTCAACCTAAATGAGAGAACATGCTTATGTAGACAGCATTACGGGTAACACGTGCGGGCTAGTTTGACAAAGGCCGATTTTAGAATTCTGCAATCTTATATCATGTTATGAATCCACAAATGCACAGTACGTGACGCTTGGAAATGAAACAATACATTATACATCGTCTCAAACTTTACTGCAAACATTGTTTCGAATTTTGAGTTCATAACGTCACATAACGGACAAACTACTGAGCGATAATAGGTTGGAATAGACAGATATAGACAATCTTACCGAGAGCAACGAGCGTTTAAATGATGGAATTCATCATATAGAGCTAAACAAAGATAATACAGCCTAAAATAAACTGGCTGCATGCGATCGTATTCTCTGGTGATAGAGCACATGGATGGAGACTCCAGTGTGCTTCTCCAGACTGGGGCAGTCTGATCTATTTCAACGAGTTACATTTTATGCTGATGTACCCTGAATATAAAGAAATCTTACATTCATGGAAATCTTACATTGAAACACAAATATTACAGGACTAGCCACTCAGGAACAATTTGTCTGGATCTTAACAAGCGAGAACAACAATATATGCAAGACAGTTTGACAATGAGATCAATTAGGCTTACCACCTACAGATAGATATTTCTCAATGTGTCACCGTATTTAACTGTATAAAGTGCACACGTAATATTGTTTTTCTTTATAATGTCAATTGCATTGGTATTTTTCGTTCACTGTTGTTCAATTTAGTAGATTATAGTCTTCCATTTATATCTTGTGCAAATGTTGTGAAAATCAAAGCCTCGTACAAATTGTGATTTACTGCTCCTAGAGGGTAGTTAAAGGTAGATCTGGTAGATCTGGTAGCGTAACCTATATCCACATACCAACTTAACCTCCATCTTCATGGTGATTGTTATGTCCTACACCTTGATGGCAACTGTATCCCCACCGGTATGATAACTTAGCCTCCATAATCATGGCAACTTTACAGCCATCCTCTACATGGCAACTGTACGTCCATCTACACGGCAACTGCACCCCATTATAATGGCAACTATTCCCCATCTGTGTCATTATCTTCATTGCGACTGTACCACCATCTTCATGGCAACAGAACATGCAATGTATTGGCAACTGCAATACCTCAATTTACATGGCAACTATACCCCATCATAAATACAACAGATCGTGAAAGTGCTTCCGATCACTTTTAAGCAGCCGCCTTCAAGGACAAATGGAAAAAAGACAGAAAACTCTTGGATGACGATGATGAAGGATAAATATGCAAACGATTATCCCTGGGAAAGTCACCACCAGCCGATTGACTGGACCGGGCCATTCGAGCCTTTTGTCTAGGCGAAATCCGGGCCAAAGTGGTGTTGAAGATATGGCCATAACAAGGATCACTCAAACACCTGGATCCGATTGCCCCGTACACGAGTCGCAACCCTCGGCAAACAAGGTTCCCCTTATGAGTCGCCTCTTACGACATGCATAAGGATACGGTAGGTCTATTCTACCACCAGAGCCACAGGGGATTAGGCCGACGGAAGATATGTCATGCCACTATTCAACAAATTAACCCATGAAGATACAAAATCTCATAAACGTTAATACAGAGAAATCTTTTGCACAGATGCGAAATTATTTTCTTGTACAAGAACAGCCGCAGACGTTCTGCAGTATTATAAAATTAAATGACCAACAATATCGAAATATTGTTTGATAATTCAACATGCATAACTTTCCAGAATGAGACAAATAGCGGTTCTTCAGCGCACTGGTCGCAAAAGTAGGCACACGACAAATAACGACAACAATCTAATTACAATCAAACGTGGAGTATTCAAAGAACATAAGACAATTGCATGTTTCGGGTTTCATTAATTCCAAACATCACCATTTCAATCAAACACTTGAAAAAAATTTACGCTCAACTCGAATTGTATCGATACGGTTGCCTGTTTGTGATTATTATCGAACGTGGCATTTATTGTTTCAAATCGTCAAACGATGAAATCCTTATTTCGATTAATGAATAACTTCCTATACTCCAAGTGGTTATTTCCGTCGTAGTATAACGGAACTGATGTGGGACGAGTTTGCGGGGTGCATAATTGTGAAAGCTTCAAGTTTGTTTACTATTTTGATCGGAATCGATGACGGATGCAAACTCTGTCGTTTTGGTAAGATCGATTGATCGGCAGTATATTTTCATATTTTCTGAATATTATTAAGCCAATTAGGCATTGTTTGTTATTAAAGTTATAACTTATTTCCCTTCAAATAAATAATTATAAACCTTCTTTGCATGGACTTGAGCGATATTCCAACCATCTAATGAATTTAGCCGTTATAGATATCATAACGCGATGTGCTCTATGATTTTGTTTAGTACACTTCAATATCTAGCCTCTGATTTGAGCCACATTAACATTGTTAGATGAAAACATGTCTACATGACATAGCAATATTCATATGATTTAAAGTTATTATTAAACACAAGTGTATTTTGTCGTAATGAAAGTGCACTGGGTTTGATTACAGATTAGTAACTTTATGCAATGTGTGTATAACTGTCACATAGAAACCACCCCATCCTTAACCGATGGATCAATTGCCCATAAGTACACATTGTATGATGCTGTTTGATTTTAATAATCACAACATACATGCATACAAATGGATTATTGATGCTACTACTTCATCAATCCTCACCATTCAATAGAACATACAATTGTCTGTACCATCCATAAAAAGTTTGTCCAGTCCATAACATTATTTGTTGCTCTTTATTGTGGATATCTATTAAATTCTGTTTTTGCTGCTATATGCCATCATTATTTCTTCTGTATAATTATTGGCAATATTATTTCCTCCTGATTAGACCCTCATTTGGCACCCTAATGAGTGCATTATGTCATTTGTGGTTATGGAGGTGCCTGTTGCAGTGGCAGCCAGTTCCTGTTGTGTAGTGGTAAACTGCATCACCATTCGACCCACAGGTTGTGGGTTTGATACAAAGTTATTAAAACCTGACTGTTTACCTGAGTCGGATGATCACGTTAAATGGTGGTCCCATCTCTAAAAGTGGATGCATCTGACCCACTAGCTCAATAGTACTGTGCTAGATCTTCGTTCCAGCCGCGTGGGTTCCACAGCCTGGTCTCGGCAACAGGTTTTGGACAAGTGGGCGTTGGCACCTAAGGGGAGCTGTCCAAGCATCACAATCATCTTCATCCATCACGGCCGCTAACACCTTGTTGTTGAACCCCAATATTACAATAGCCATTACTGTGGCAGTGGCTCATCAGCATGTAACACAGGCTGTTTAGGTGACACATAAGTACTGATCTGTTGTGTTTAACAATTCAAATTGGAGTTTTCATCATGTACAACCTGTTGTTCAACACTCAAGAATGAAGACAAACACTTAGCCCTACATACTGACCATACCACCAGGTAGGGAACAAGACATTCAACAGCTGCCACCAAGCTGTATCACTCAAGTCACTACGGATAGGTGACCATGTATGGATACAAGATTTAGATAGTTCTGCCAGTCATCAAGTCTGTCAACTTTGGTAGGTGGTATGGTCAGTATGTAGGGCTAAGTGTTGTTCTTCATTCTTGGTGATGTGTTGTTAATGACAGCAGGTTATTTGGTAGGTGTTTTCTGCTTGTGATGAGGATGGTTTTTTTTACAGAATTCACTGTACTTGTTCATCTGTTGGTCATGCTGCCTCCTACTGCTGCTGCTGTGTGTTTCCTGATGTCTCTGCTTGGTGTGTCTTTTGTTGCTTTAGACAACCGCAAGTCTTCCTCATCTAAAGAGATTGGCTAGACCGAGAATCACCTCTTCATTATTTTATCTTGGGTCTGAAATCACACATCAACCACCTCAGATGTTTATGTTTCCTTGCAAACTTAACATCTACCTCTGCATGACATTTCACCTCTGAGGTATTGGGGTATGACTTATAAACATATCTCCTGTTCAATGTAAACCCAATGGGGAATAAAACATATTGCTTTGACCTCTGAGTGATCGATAAAAAAACTGCCGAGAAATCCCCCGTTCAGTGTTTCCTCAATTGGGAATAGAATCTGCTGAGCAATTGGGTCAAAATATTAAGTCTGATTGGACCTTTAATTAGAGAGGTTATCAATGACCTTTACCTTGATTTTCAGGTCACAGACTTAAAAAGCAGAATCTGGTACATTTGAGTGGCACATTTTGTCAATATGGCTTGTGGAATGTTATTTATACACATACATATACTTTTAAGGATGAAACACCTTAAATTAGTAGTCTGCGTCCCAGACTCCTGGGGTTCCGCTACGCTTCTTGCCCTAGAGTCTAAGACAAGACAAGGTCTAAAATTGGCGTGTCCGAATATTCATTAGACACGTTCGTTAATCTTCGTGACCAATCAACGCAAAGGTTGTGACCTGATTGACCTTAGTTGCGCGCGTCGGTTTTATGTGACATCATGTGCATTGTTGTGGTCTGTGCCCGGGGGGGGGGGGCATGTCTGCCCCGTCGTACAAGGTATTATGCGAATGTATAACCCCTCGTCCAATGAGAACACATTAAATGTCTTTTTAAATAATGGGGCGTCTCACAAGTTCAAATTGGCACCACAACAAGCGCTTTAATCGCTTAGCTGCATGATAGTATGTTTACGTAATACAGTCAGTTAAAAAGAACCATTTGTGTGTCTACTTCTCTCGCCGACTGTGTGATTAACGGTGCCACTCAGCGTGAAACAACAATCGGGGTGTTGTAGAATGTGTGCCCGGCTCATAAAAATCACTTGTCCGGTTGGATAAGTTGACTTGGCAAGTCACTTGTCCCGGCAAGCGGACAACCATTGGTGTCGAACCCTGACCCATTCCAAGCATTGCATCGAAAGTAGCAGCTAACAACGTGTAGCAAAATGTTTCCCCGTCCCAGCAGCCACATTCACGAAACAATCACGACCCATCAAGCAGCCGAGCGAACAAGTCTTTCAAAAGGAGCGTACCAATACAAATATGGCGCCGAATCTTCGGAAAATGTGACGCTGACCAATGAGAGACAATGACGAGTGACTGAGAGACTCGGCTTGTGTTTGGAGCATCCCAAATCTGCCCTAGACTGATGGGGAGACTATTGAATATCAGTAACAAGTAAACAGCGCCCGCAGCCATCAGGCTAGGGGACATTGACTATTAAATTAGAGAGGCGATCAGGTTTTTTTTTACTTTACTATAAGGTCACAGCCACTAATACGGAGTGTGTGAAGCTGTATTTTAGATGGCACATATTCATATATAGATATCCAGCAACCCCAATTTAGACATTGAGCCCCTTATGTCAATGGCTCCTTGCTAACTAAAAAACAACCCTACCTGACCTTTGACCCCTTAGTTATTGTTAAATATCTTGTTTGATGTAAACCCATTGAGGAATGAGTTTAGATAGGACGTTTTCTTATATAGCTAGCTAGCAGCACCAAATTAGGCATGGACCTCCTTATGTTGATGTGTCATCGCAAACTGAAAATATGCCCTGATAACTTTTGACCCTTGAGTTATTGTTAAATAACTTGTTCAATGTTAACCCAATGGGTAATAAGTTTTGATAGCACGTTTCTAATATAGCTAACAATCCGCCCACAAATACACGTGGACCACTCTTATATGTCTGGCTCTCTCAAAGTATAAACTAATCAGCCCTACATGACCTTTAACCACTTTGTTATTATTGGAAAATTGTATGTACAACTTGTCCAAAAGGGGTTTTAAGCAATCAGCAGACCTCTTGTAATTTCTTTAAAATCAAAATAAAGCCTGTTAAGATTTCGAATTGGATAGGTCATCCATGACCTTGACATCATTTACAAGGTCACCCTGTCAAGTAAGGAATATTTGGTACATTTTCGTGGTCTATTTTGTCAACTAAGGTTGTAGAATGTTGTAAATGTGCTTTCCAATCTAAGTAATTACATCTTTTGTGTTATTCAATTTGGTGGCCAATGTGGCTTAATTTGAGGCCCCTGTGGGTCACAGGCTGTGACCATATAAAGTGTAATATAATGTAAGCCGTTTTAATTAATCATAAACAAAAGAGCTTCGCGGTCTTTTTGATATAATGTAAGCCTATAAACGTTACTATCAACATTTTTAAAAACCACATAAAGGTCATATGGACGTTTAATATGTCTATTTTACCCCTAGTTTATTATTGAAAACAAAAGAGCTTTGATTGCGCGGTCTTTTTCAAATGTCTCGTTTTTTTGAAACTGATTGATTTATCATTGACAAAAATTCACTGTTTTGCAACTTCTGGTGGTCTGTTTTTAGCTCTGCTGTTCTGCAGAGCTTATTATAAACATCGACTTCGCGTCCGTTCATTTCCCAACTTTTGGTGACATGTTTTCCTATACAGCAAGCTATCAGCTTCAAATTACACATGAACCCCTCTCATGGGCATCAATAGTCACCGTATAACACACTAGTTATGATGTGCCGTTAATGCTGTACTGACCTCATGAGCGTCAAATTTTCAATAAAAAAATTGAATGGTCAATCAGATTAACTTTGGCGGCACTGTGACTATTGAAGTGTGCAACACTGAATGCCCTTATGTCCGACACTGTCTTGAAATCATATATCTACATATTGGTGTATGGCTGCCCGATGAAACAAGACACATGCACCCCTACCCCTCCCTCTTCCGTCCACAGGCATCATACGTCATTTGCCCATACTCGTTCATACCGCCGGTATGCTGATCACTGGGTCGACTTCTGCAAGGGCGTCAACAGCGTCGCTTTGCTCTAGGCCGACCATGCCAGCCAGATCTTGTCAGCAGCAATGTGGTTAACTCTTTACCTTTGTTTGCTGGTGACCTTTGTGCTAGCGTTCATTGGTGGAATCGTAGAGTTTATGCTATTCCATTTCCAGTAATCAACTGTCTAATTATTCATCTATCAGTAACAGTATATTAAAGTCGTCCATATTAACTAGGCGTGAATCACAATTGCCAAAATATGGTTTGGTTCTCGCCCACATATACACATTTGTGAAAAACATATATCTATGCCCAACTGTGCACTTCTAAATAGCGATCATTCCAATACATTGTTTCATTAGGGAATGGGATTTTGCCTAAAATTTACTGGGAAATATGGCTTATTTCTACAATGAAGTGCGTTACCCATTCAAGACCACCCTTTGTTTCAAGTGGACGCATTAATGTTTTCAATGTTTTTAACGATCACACGAAAACAGCTATTAATTCATGTACATGTGTTACAGGGAAATTGTAGCTGATGGAACCCAATACGTCAGAATGGAAGACGTTAAAGCAATGATAAAACTTGAGGTCCCTGATGATGTCAGCGATGGATCTTTATGTATGAGAGATGAATTTGACTCCGACAAATCTGCATTTCTCAAGTATTATAAAATGGAGAGCATTTATTGTGGAGCTCCTGGCATCCCTTTCACTCCGCCTGGTGCCCTTAATAACCACGTGGTGAATTATACCATGGAACATCCTGGATTTATGCCAGATGAACAAAGCCAATGTGATGTCGAAACAAATATTTTAAAGGGTGTTGACAATCTAACAAGCTGTAAGATGATGCAGTCGGGAGAGAAGTGTAACACAAATGTAAAGGCCTTTGGTCGGAATGCACACCTTATAAGGCATATGAACACGCATACTGGAGCAGGAACATATCAGCTTTACAATCGAGAAAGCATTCCACACAGACACAGAACAACGCTTACTCGTGAAAAAACTCACAATTATGACGTTTGTGGAAAGCTCTTCAGCTATTGAAGCGCTCTGAAAGCCCATAAAAGAACACATACTGGTGAAAAACCTTACAAATGTGACATTTGTGGAAAGTCGTTTGCTCGTAGAAGTAGTCGGACACAACATATTAGAACGCATATTGATGAAAAACCTTAAAATGTGACATTGTCACATTTCAACCAAAATATTGATAATTCAGCAGGAAGAAACGCACAATGACCAATACGGCTCTGATGTGAAAAGTAGTGTGGCCGAGGGTTCCTGGGTGCAAATTATTTTATTTTGGAGACGGAAGTAAACCACGACCTCCCTATTTCGGTGAAGCATATTTATCCATGAAAACCGTGGATTGACCCATTTGATGTAATTAAAACGCTTATTAAGCTGAGCTCTACGTAATTCAACTATCGTGTTTGGGTAAGATCCATCAATGAATTCTGCATGCGATCGAAATACTTTCGTTTGCGTGGTCTGAGCGATAATATAATGAAAAATGATATCTATAGTGATTTCCTAAGCCCGCTTACCTTTAGCTGTCGTAGGGCGGTTGGTTACTTGCTGGATCTTCTACTTGGCTGCTTTCTGTACTTCACTAGCTTCTTCGTGGTCACAGTCACTTGTATATTGCTTTGCCGCCTAAAAGGCCAGGGCGGTTCCGGGGGACGTGTTTTACTAGCGCTGACACGTTAAGGGCCAAGCTCCTCAGAGGTGTCATACGCTTTTAATGCAACGCCGTCACGTTAAAGCCATTGGACCACAGCGGTGACGTACGTCACCACACCCCCCCCCCCCCCCCCCCCCGTATGATGATGGAGTTGGACCCCACCCTGGACTTTCCCAACCCCCTCGGACCGATATGCCCCCCATCACATCTCGTAGAGTCGACAAGTATTCAGGGCATGTTAATAAGCTCCACTGGATCCTTGCCGACTCCCCGCGCCACCAAAGCCGCCACCACCCCTATATGGCTGGGTGATGGGCAGTTAAAATAGGGGGCATCTGTCTCTAACAACAGGCGATCCCGGGGGATGGAGCGCAGGGCCTCGAGCTGGCAGGTACTGAAACCTCGCACCAGCCGAGTGAACCCAAAATGGACGTTCGGAAACTTCGACGCCCACCGGCTAACCACATCCCCAGATCCTGAGAAACAGTGGAGGTGAATCCGCTGCTCTCTGGGCACCTGACCAAGCAGCTGATACAGGGCACAGCAATATGCCTCTGTGTCGTCATCTCCCTTCATTCCCCGGATGTGCAAAACCAGCACATGCCGGGGCTCCAGGAAGGACAGCACATGGTGTAGGGCATGCTGCTGTGTCCCCCATTCAGCAGGGGGGACTGAATGGTCTATGCCAACCTCCCCAAGACCGACAACTTCGGACCGTTTGAGAAGGTTGGACATACCTGCATTTGGTCCGATGTGCATTTCGCTGCATGCTTGGGGTGAAGACCAATCGCGACCCGTATTTTGTGCTGCCCCAGGCGGATGATTTCCTCGACACTGGGGTAAGTGGCGGGGTCGCAATAGTTGGCCACAGCACCCCCAACGTCGACAGCGAAGGCAGACTGGGGCTTGGCGGCCATGAACAATTTACTCGGCCCAGACTTCCGTGATAGGCCCAGGGAAGTCAGGGCCCTGTCCATGTGGAAGTGGGAATCGAAGGCCACAGGAAGCTGAGGTTCCGGTTCGGCAGGCCTCTGCCCCGCCCCGCTCCCCTCGACCCTACCACACTGTGCAGCCGACGGCCCAAGTCCCAGATGAGCTCCCTCTCACGGGGCCCGAGCCGGGACAGCAGAGCCATCAGAGGTTGCCAGTGGAGGAGGACCGCGGGCGAATTTGGGGGCTTAAGACAGAAGCTATTAGGAACCGGATCCTCGTGGACCCGACAGAACTCCCGCATTGACTCCTTCAATAATCCTGTCGGTTCCCTCAGGCTTTGGCATCCAAAACCGCCTAACCCCTCTGCGAGGTGGACCAAGAATTTTAAGTCTCGGCCCGGCCCCAGCAGATAGTTGGCAATCACATGGAGGACAGACAATCGTTGCCTTGTCACATCCATGGGGTCCAGACCTTCATTAAAAACCTCCGGGACATGTTTGGTAAAGCTGTGCGTTTTTGGAGACGCATACGAATCCCCACACCCAGGAATGGGACATCTAGGTGTGGACTTCCCCTTGAGGCCGCCCATGTCCCCTCGGGGCGTCTCGCTTACAGCCCCCTGGGACCCACCCTGCACCACCAGGGGTCGTGAGTTGGCTGTTGATTGGGGGTAGGGGTCGTTGCCGATTGTCATGGGCTTGTGTGCCTTCCTCGACTTGGATGACCCTGCACCCCCCTTTTGCTGCTTTACAGGCAAGGTGATTGTCAGCGCTGGCACTGCAGTTGCCTACGCAGCCGGCTGTTTTCGAGGGCCTGTATGTGTTGTTTGAAGCTTGATCCGAGAGCCAGGACGTCATCCAGGAAAGCCAGGACAGTGTTCCAAATGAGCCCCCAGAGTACCAAGTTGATCACCCTAGCGAACGGGCATTGCATAACCCGAATCCTATCTTCACGTGTTCAAACAGGCCGTATTTGGTTATGAATGCAGTTTTCTTCTGGTCCTCCGTCTTGATTCCTATCTGCCAATATGCCGAATTAGCTTCCAATTTGGAGAACCATGTATTGCCCACTAGGGTGTCAAGGCAGTCATCCACTAGAGGGAGGGGAATACGTCTTTGGTGGTTACATTGTTCAATAACCTATAGTCTATACACCAACGTACCGTCCCATCCCTCTTCCGTACAAGCACTGGGGCTGATGCCCATTCCGATGTCGATTCTTGGATCACGCCGGCATCCAACATCTTTCTTTGATGAGCCTCTTCCTCCGCAGCGAATCCTTGTGGGGTGCGCCTCATACGGACCTTGACTGGCTTGGCTACTCCGGTGTCAATGGAATGCTCTACCTTTGTGAAGTTGCCTAGGTCGAACTCATCTCTGGCAAACACATCCTTGTATGTCACTAGGGTTGTTTCCAATGCCTCGTACTGTGGGTCTGTTAAATGCTTGCGGGAGGCCTGCATCATCTCGGTGATATGGTCTGGTGTGCATTCTTTGGCCTCCCCCTCTGTGGGTGTCCTGATCCCTTGTATTCGTGGTCCTGCCGGCTCTGGTGGGGATACGTAGTTCGCGATTGGCATAGCTCTCCCCAAGAATTCTCCGGCCTTCAGGGTACAGAATCTGTGTGAGGGATTCAGGAACAACACCACCAGTTCCGTTCCGCCGTTTCTAATTGTACGAGGCACCAGTAAACCAGTTTCTGTTTCCGGTTCGACCAAATAGTTGGGCATAATGACACTCACATCGCAAACGATCCTGCTCATGGAGTTGGGAGGGTGTCTGTTGCCCTCCCATTATTGAGATTGACCACTTGATTGTCAAAGGCAAGGGTTGCATTAGCCATATCTAACACAGCTTGCCACTTGTTGACGAGGATGTCGAATCCCAATAACAGGTCTTGTGCAATAGGTGCAACATATACTTCAGCCTGGTAGAGCTTATGGCCCACATTCAACTCCACCGGTCCCACAACGAACCCGGACATAGCCATGTCTCTACCTGCAGTCGGTAGCCTGACATCCCTGACCTTCCGCGTCTGTGGGCTTAGCTGGCGGAAAACACGGTCAGACATAATCGTGGCTTCCGCAGTGGTATCGACAACAGCATCTACAGTCATACCACCAATCTGCACTGGTAGGGTAAACTGAGACGCGGATAGGAGTTGGCACACCAGTACGCTTTCATTGGGCACCTCATCGGTTACCCTGTTACTGGCCAACTCCGTCACCGGTCCCTCAACCCGTTGTGCATCAATAGGCCCCCTGTAGTTGTCCAATGGTCTCGATTGTGGTGACCCAATGGATTGAGGAGCCATGTTTGCTTCCTTAAGTTTGCTTCCTTTTGCTCGCTCTCTTTGCCCTTGTCTCACTTACCTACAACGGGTAAGGGGAGGGGAGGTATATGAGGTGGTCGCCATGGACATTCCCCCTGTGGCGCCAGATGAGACTACCTTTTGCTCGCTCTCTTTGCCCTTGTCTCATTCGTGCCGCACTACCTACAACGGCAGTGCTTACATTCTGGGGAGGTACTTAGCTTTGTGGCAACTTTTGGTGCATCGGCCCCACGAAGTACACAGGTCGCCATGAACCCCCATCCTAGGCCCCTAGACCTGCTTACCGAAGCATCTGGTACTGTTGCTGGACTCCACTCCATCAGGTCCTCCCCCAGTGCCTGTGTGGCTTGGTTGAACTTGGCCTGGGCGATCTCGTACAAGTCCCCAGACCCAAAGCGGTGTTCCAGTTCATCCATCACGACACCAAAGGGAAGACCCAAATCATCACCAATGATGGCGGAGTGGATAGCTGCCGCCTTTCCCATCATAGCCCAGCATAGTCATTCGCTCTTCTGATCCTCAGACCAGCCACGTGCGAATGCATATCGCTCAAATCGCTACCGGAAAATCTTTCACCCCTGGACTCCGTCAAATGAAAGGCCCCTAGGTAGGGCCTTGGCGGGGTCCCATCCCCTGCTGTCATAGGGACCGTGGCTATTCCGGTGGTCAGCGATAGGAGCGGTGCCGTATGCAGGGTAGGGGGCCGCAGTTACCGAATGCGGCAACTGTTAAAAGTGGCCGGAGGCGTTCCCCGCAACCCGAGGCCGCTCATACCCACCTGGTGCCGGGAAGTTCGACCCGGGACGCTCAGCGTAATGGAGATCAGGGTTACCCCTCGCACTCCCGACAAATGGTACTGACGGGGGTGTGACAGGCAACCGTCTCCTTGGAGACCTCATAGTCCCCATGGAACAGGCATCCCATGGTCGTTTCATCGGGGTGGTGGGAAGCAGCCTACAGGGGGAAACTAAATTACCCCACATTCCCTTAGGGCTGGCAACGGGATGGCAGTAAGGAGTACCAGCAACCGCAGCTTGAGGTGGACGGGGGTGTCCCTCAAAACCTGGAGGAACGCGGGGCAAGGCCGCAGCATAACGCCCGTTGCCCCCATCCGCAGGCACATCACGGCGGTAGTATCCCCGGAAGTCTCCGACCCCATGTAGCAAGGCGCCGCCGCAAGCCCCGACATCCCCCGACTGGGAGGGAGGCGAGACCGCGTCGACACCCGCAAGGCCGGAAGACTCCAAGTCCAACTCCAGGCCCGCGACCCGCCAAGGAATGGGGGCAGGCGTAGACGGCAAACGCGGCCAACCCCTCCACTCCTCCCCGACTTGTATACCGCCGACACTTGGGGTGAGTTCCATAGAGGAACCCCGCTTCCGCATACCCGTCCAACCTGGCGCATGCAATCCCGCACCTCGCGAACCGCCTGAAGCACCGAGTGCTTGTATCCCGCCGCCAAAGCCCTTATCCCATGCCTTGCTGTTTTGCGGTGGCTCGCTCTGTGGATCGCTACGTCCCGCGCCGCCCAGCGCGGGTTTGGCGTGAAATCCACCAACGCGAGCGCCGACGATGACAGGTTCCCCCGAAGCAAGGCTCTCAACGACACCTCCGTAAAATTGCCCTGTTCTTCCCTGATGACAATAATGGCCGCGGCCAGTTTAGCCCCCACCCCCGGTATCAAACTAAGTATATTAGCCGGGGCAAAGTTGATCTGAATAGGGGCGCGAGTCGCGAGCGGAAGGACACATTACAGGAGGCCATCATCAAGAGCTCGACAACAGAGAAACACAATCAAAACGGTTACGTTGATAGAAATCCACCCTTCACGAAACCACCACCACGCAATGAACACAGCAAGGCAAACAACAAGCAACGTAACCCTACAAACAACCACGGCGCTTACGTAATAGTCAACTTAATTAGCATGCACACAATCAAACTTGACTAAAGTAAGGCGCAAGGCAGCAAGGCCAAGAAACCACCAGGTGTCAAAAGTCGTACAAATTTTCTGCGCAAAGCGCCAAATTAAAATGTCAGGGCCGAAAACGGTATAAAACCAGACGTAAGTACGAGCACTTCTGACACCAATATAGTAATTTATTAAGCCTGCTTACCTTCTGCTGTCGTCACTTGCTTGATCTTCCTCTTTAGCTGACTTGGTATACTTTTCTTGGTTCTTCTTATTGGGCTGAGCTAGCTTGGTGCTGTCTTCACTTCTCGGCGGCTCGGCTACAAGTGTCTGGCCACTTGTATTTTGCCTTGCCGCCTAAAAGGCCAGGGCGGTTCCGGGGGACGTGATTTACTCACGCTGACACGTTAAGGGCCAAGCCCCTCAGAGGTGTCATACGCTTTAATGCAACGCCGTCACGTTAAGGTCATTGGACCACAGCGGTGACGTACGTCACCACATCAGTTATAAATAATAAAAGTTAAAAACATAAATGTACGCATTTTTATTGTTTTTTAATATTTTATTCTTATATTAAATGCAACATTCAAATCAATATTTACAAACTTGTCAAAACATACGAAAAGCATACATTTATTCAATGAGGTTAACAGCACAATTTTCCAACACACACACATACTCTTCCTCATCATCATCTACATCATCACTTCTTATATCGCGCCTGCGACCTCTCAGTCCTGATCTGTGCCACAGCTGAAAGGCTTCGTCTGGAGAGAACTCTGAGATGGAAGGGGACTGCAACTGGAGAGACATCAAATCATTGATGGATATAGAGTTGAGACATGATCTCCAATCTGTTTTCACCCTCTTCATGGCACTAAATCCTCGCTCGAAGAGCGCTGTCGAAGCAGGGAGTGTCAGCACTAGGGCTAGAATGTCAGGGCAGTCATCTGGGGAACTTCCTGGTCACTTCACTCCACTCAGCAGCTTCCTCTAAGCCGTCGCTATGTGCCTTGAGAACAAATTACAGATTAAAAGTTTGAGTCTGTATTTAGTCAGTTGATTACAAAAAATGTTTCTAATAGCTGATGTACACTATTAGAAACCTACCAATGATTTCAGTTCCATCCATTGATCACAGATCAGATCAACTTTGACATCAGCCTTTCTCAAAACCCATTAAAATTATTTGCCAGCACTTCAACATCACTGTTGCCTAAATCTGAAAGAAGCCCATACCATGGATAATAAAATAAAAACAAGACCTGTTATGTGTAGCTCTGCAAAAATTGTTCAAATACTTACCCATCAAGCCAAGATGCGAAGTTAGCAATGCAGGTGGCTCGTGGAATACCATCATCTACATCCTGAAACCTGCTGCCTAATG
This sequence comes from Urechis unicinctus, assembly GCA_034190875.2. NCBI lineage: Eukaryota > Metazoa > Annelida > Polychaeta > Xenopneusta > Urechidae > Urechis > Urechis unicinctus. Next base: position 33,598,096 of record CM067357.1, on the reverse strand, counting down.
CATCGCAGAAATTGGACAACATGTTCAGCCTTGAAGTGTCAAATGATGCCCCTGTTGCTGTTTGGGTCAAGTCACGGCCTTCAAATCTCTTGCCCTTTTCCACTTTCTTCAGCATCGGCCCAGACCTGTCAGCAATTGATATAGTTCAAAAACATTGCCATATCAATATAACATTTAATACACACAAAATGTATGTCTCAAATCAATTTCTAATTCAATACCTTTCATGGTACTTTGTCAACAGCTTTGGTTTATTGGATGGCATTAAACACACTGCAACACTGATGGCCCCCTTCTGCAGTTTGCACGATAACTTTGTTATGTGCCCTAGCACATCATGAAAGAAACATACAAACTGCACAAGCTCCAAAGACAAGCGCTGCTTAAAGAAGTTTCTTGCTTTGGCTTGTGAATCCTTATTAACCCCTATGCTATCAGGAGACTGGATCTAAGACACACAAGAGGCTCAATATTAAATATTTAAAGATGAAAACATCAAAGAGGGGCATCATATGTATTTTTTTCTTGAGATATACATTACCTGTTCGAGGTGCAACCCGAATTCCCTTGTATCCCCATAGAAAGTTGTTGAGTGCCCTCAACAGATGAGCAACCCACCTTCCACCACCAATGCGTGTGGGCATCAATAGAGACATGTCTAAAGAAGAATAGGATGCTTTCAGGTTTGAGCGATTGATGTAGAATTGTGATAGAAGTAGTCTTCAAAAGACTTTCTAGCTTTTTGAACATGTTATTTCCTTTAACCGCATCTCTGAATGCCAACTCCAACCTATGTGACATACAGTAAATCCCCACAACCCAGGCTCTGTCCTCCTTGAGACGTACCACCACCACGGTCTTTTTATCAACCATCACTGCTGCCCCATCTGTACCCACAACAACCAACCTCTTCTTCCAATCTTTATCACTCTACTCATTTTCTCTCTTGACTGCACCAACAACAGTTCGGGTAATGTTCTCTGCATTAGGCTTTTCCACTTGTTCTACCCCCACAAACTGTTCGCTTATCATACCTTGAGAAGCATAATGCACATAAACTACTCCTCTTCAACAATGGAGCTGTCTGTTAATCCATCACAGAGCAGAGAGAAACTTGGCTGACATCATACTTGGGTCTACCTGCTCTCTCTCAGCTGCAGCAATATATCTGACAACAGTTTGTGCTTGCTTGTCGCTAACGTAGGAGTTAGCTATTTGAACTCCTTTAGCAGCATCCAGTCTGTAAAACAAACAATCGCTACATATTATGCAAGAATTCCGCATAATATCTCTCAAATCCGAAGACGAAAAGTTTAACTAATCAAATTTTATAAACTTACTGGCACAAAATATGTGAATGCCCTCGCTTTCTTAGCCAGCGCATGAGCGTTGCGAAATAGCACTCCTATTCTGTCCACCTCGCTGGGATGCAGCGCTGAAAGGGCCTTTGCAGATGGAGCACTGACAACGGACGATTGCTTTGCTTTGGCGATTTGCACACGGCGCGTGTGACTACCAGATTTTTTTATGGTCCTTGACACTGATGAACGTATGAAATATGCTACACATTCGTAGCCTCAAGATACAATCAGTGATTAGTCGCACGAAAGACACAGATGAGTGGTGGGAAACCATTCATAGGGTCAACCTGTTGGCCGTGGGTTGCGACTCGTTTCGGTGGACAATGTGATCCAAGTGGTTGAGTGGAGAGGTCCTTTTGAGGGCCGTATCTGCAACACACCACTCTGGCCCGGATTTCACCTAGACGAGAGGCTGGAATGGCTTGGTTCAGTCAATCTGCTGGTAGTGACTTGCCCTATGATAATCGTCTCCATTTTTATCTTTTCCATCTCCATTTTCATTTATCCTAGAAGGCGGCTGCTTGATATGGTCAATCTTATCTATTAACCTTTCATGGCACTATATAACACATAGTGTTGGTGTGCCGTTAAACCCTATACCTACCTACCTACATATAGGCACTGGCAAACTCAGTTGCCAGCTAGACACTGGAGCGAAAGGAAATCTACAGCCAGCTGAAGCAAGTGATTAAACAACCGGTGCTCAGATAGACGAAGAGGAGACTTGTGTCATTTAGCAACCAAGAGATCCGACCCAGAGGTTGCATCCAGATGCAGCTAAGTTACAAAGAGAGAGTCTGCGACACGAAGTTCTACGTCATCGAGAATGACACAAAGCCCATTCTGTCCATTGAAACGTGTTAAGCTTTGGGCCCGCTGGGAAGAATCCATACACTGGATATGGCAACCAAAAAGTGATGGAGGAATATCAAAAACTAACGGTTAGAAAAATCATTGAGCAGATAACCTTTTCCTTGGTGGTAAGGTCCCTTCTCTTTCTATCGAACAGAAGAGAAAGAATAAGTGTATCCAGGGCAACGTACTAAACATAAATCAAAGGCAAAGGATTAACGGTTGCATTCTGCCATTTGTAGTCAACAAGTTTTGGTCTTTATTAATTGTGAAATGATATCTGCCATGATAAAGTATAAAGGAGGTAACATTTGCGCGTGAACAATAAGTCTGTATTAAATAAGGTTGTATTGGGAGGAGTATGTAGATAAGATGGCATACCTATCAGCATTCAGCAGCCATGAGCTCCAGGTATGAATCAATAACCTGGATACCTCAATTGTTTAATGAGCTTTGTTAATACTGGAAACAGCACAATGAAGGTTCAAGAACATTATTTATGAAAATGAAGATTCCTCATTACCCAAAACAAAAGCAGTACAAATATGTACATGAATACACTATTACAGAGAAACATATTGATCAAGTTTACCAAAACAGTTATACATGTATATTTTCTGCATTATCACCCAGTACATGTTAATTGCTAAGTAATAAATATATATTATTTTAAAATTAGATTATGTTAAGCTGACTAACCACTCATTAAACCTTTTAGGGTGTCGGCCCAAATGTGATGCCCTCTAACCGATGCTATCAGAAACTGCGAACTGTGATCGGATGCAACTGAGGCCAATGCTTCACAGAAATTGAGAACGATGCAATTGACAGATAAAGAAATGTTCCGTGTCACACAAATGAAGAACGATATATATGTATGGAAATGATAGTCACATCATAGTACAAGTGCAAACACAAATGTAAACCCTTCCGAGCTGATTCATCAATCCAGGGTATCCAGCTGATCGATCTGTTGTTGGCAGTCACTTGAGATAACATTAACCTAAATGCAGGACACCCCTGTTGGTCCGGGGGTAGAATAGGTCCACTGTATTTTCCTGCATGTTGAGCAGAGTAGTCCTTAAGAAGGCCATATCTGCAACACACCACTTGACCCTGATTTCACCTACACGAGAGGCTGGGATGGCCTGGTCCAGTCAATTGGATGTGGTCACTATACTCACTCAAAGTGTGAAATTAATATCTAAACGTTCACATCTACAAACACCAAAACAGATATATTTCCTATTAGCTATTTCAAAATTTATGACATGACAAATTGACTGCCATGGACATCTTTTTGTTTCCGTCATTTTCACCTTCTTTCCCCCCTCTCCATATCCTAAAAGGCGGCTACATAACCAGGTCAATCATATCTATTCACCTTTGTGGGCACCATATAAGTGTTGGCGTGCCGTTAAACCCTATACTTATTTACTTACTGACTGTATCCTCGCAGGTCATTAAATGGCTTTTGCCAGTAAATGACCATGGTTGCGAGTTTTGGTTAATGGGGATCAGTGTACTGTAAGTCGACTGCTTGCCTTTTTGTGGGTCTGGGGGTAGTAGAGGCCCACTGTATCCTCCTGCATGTTGTAAGAGGCAAATATTATAGAGGGTAACTTGTTGGCCGTGGGTTGCGACTCGTGTCGGTGGGCAAAGGGTTCCTTGTGGTTGAGCGGAGGGATCCTTGCAAGGCCCCTATCTGCAAAACACCATTTTGGTCCGGATTTCACTAAGACTAGAGGCTGGTATGGTTTGGTTAAGTCCATCGGCTGGTGGTGACTTGCCCTAGGATAATCGTTTCCATTTTTATCTTTTCCATCTCCATGTTCATTTATCCTAGAAGGCGGCTGCTTAATCAGGTCAATCTTATCTATTTACCTTTCTTGACACCATGTTACACATGAGTGTTTGTGTGCCGTCAAACCCTAAACTTACCTTATCGTACCTTCTACGTCGTCCTGACTAAGCGTCATAGCTTCTATTTGTGACTGATAGGTTTTACCGTCTCGTAAATTGTTTGTTCGTTGTTCTGTGGTCTTTATCCTATCAAAATTGAGCTTTCTTTTCTTGTATTCTATTGAACTTTTACACGTATTGCAATACTCTCTTTACCTATCTTGCTCTGCTGCCTGCTTCGAGAACCTGGAACCGGAAGACAAACCAGCTGACTCGTACAGCTTACTTAGATAACTTTCTCTCATTCTTCTGACTAACAGCACAAGCTACTCTATCATTTCGACTTCCTGAGCTGCTCAGCTGGCCTTTGATGCCTTCGATGTAACCATGTTGTTTACAATCCAACACACGCTAGAGCTTGCACAGGGAGCTACTTTATCTGCATTATCTGCCAAATCCTGAAATATTTTCAAAAGACCACATTTTAACCCATCTCCGCACAGATCTTTGCCATTCGGAAGATAATTATGACAATAATTTTCCTTTACACTTTCGAACCGACACCAGTTACGGCACAGTGAGTGATCTCCAAAAGCATGTGGAACTATGGCAGATAGAGCCTGTCGTACTTTCCCTACATTACCTTTGTTTAGTATATTGCATATGTGAAACATTTATCTAAGAGATACCTAATCATAGCACTGCTCAAGCACTGACATACCATCATACTTTCTGCCCGGTGAGCACTTTTGCCATCGCAGCGCATGATTGTGGATCAACATTTCACCTTCTTCTTGTCATCGTTGTACAGAGCCCTGGTCAGACTGTGATAAACATACAAGCCAATAGCGCTTATCGGCTGAAGCATCGCCGAGCAGGTGGGCGTGGCCCGTCAGGCGTGTAGTCAAAAAGTAGGACATTTTTCTGCTTCGTTGAAGAACAACAATGGCGGCGAGTCAACCTATGTTTAGTATACATTTAAATGAAAATGACGTACCGGGGGCTAAATTTAGATCAACTAATGTGAATGGACATTCTATGCTTGGGTTAAAAAAGTGGTTAGAGTGCGGAGGGCTTTCGACCACCGGCAATAAACAGCAGCTGATTGAAAGGTACGCAAATAGTTAACCTGACACCAGATGTTTTTATTTTGACTGAAATATAAACACAAAAGAATTGTAAAACTGTTGTTTTATCGCTCAGATTGAATAAGTAATAAATGTTGTTGCCATGTGAGCTGTTGTCCTGTTTGTGCTACGAAGGACATAGGATTCTGGTATTATGTATCAATGTCAACGAGACGTTTTTGTCATAAGATCTATTAGGCAATTTGTTCAGGGATTAGTCCGAATATATAAACTGTAAAATAAGCAGGAGGATCATCCCTTCCAACTGGGAATGAGGTGTGGAATAGCTGTTCATAATAAGCGCATGTTGTCAGAGTACTAGCTTGCAAATGGTCAAGAATGTGTACAGAAAGCTTGTGTATGACAGCTGTGGACGCCTTTAATACACATGAAAGCACAGCGAGCCGAATGGACATCATTCGAGTATGTTAATTATGTCCATATTTACATAAATGTAGTATGTTAATTATGTCCATATTTTCACATAAAAACAGAATTATCAGAAGGTATTGTTTGCAAATATATGACCTTAATATTTGAAAATATTAAGGTCAGCAGCAATATAAGTCTGGAGTATTTATTGACTGGCATATAGCTTTGGGCCTGCGATGCGGATGCATACTTTATCGTTGCACCAGGAACAACTGCATGGTGCTCAGTAAAGGACTGGTCTGTTCTGAAATATTGAGTATGGTTTTATCAAGTTATGACATTGTAAATATTTTGTTGGATGTAAAATAATTATTCAGCGCCAGGCGTTAATAATATCATATCATTTTCCGAATTCGTTCCTCCATTTATTCCAATTCCATACACATTTTTGAATCTGATAGAGTTCCAATAGGCTGAACAAAACGTTCAATTATATTTATAGATAACGGCACAAAATATTCGTTTGATAGCATATTGCTTGGCCTGTTGCCTTGTTGCTGCGACCGATGGTCTAGTGTTGTAGGATCTTATTTGTACGATACCATTTATGCTTGCACCAGAATATATATTAATGCTATGCAATTTATTAATGTTTAAATGAATGACAACAATGTAATAGACATTGAATAATACAAACGACAAGAATGCAATGGTACATAAATGTATACCAATATGGGTTGTTACAAAACAATCTAGAATTAAGCAACAGTCAATGCGATAGCTCGCCATTTCCATTGTTTGTTGACAACCGAAGCCACACTAATCACAGCGTGAATACCCTGATGGGTTGAGTGACAAAACTTACAGATTTATATTGATATTCGGAACTATGTTGCATCTGTTATATTTGATACAAGCAGGACAGAGAAGAAAATTACACACAAATTATCAATCATTATACTATGTTATCCACTGTTGTTAACCTTAAGCGATGTATATTATCTGACGAATTCAACTAGAATTTCTCGATTTAGCACAGACTACTATAGCTAACGTCATCGATGTTTGGCTGAACTATTGATCCACTCTGGGTGGACCTTTTACAGAGGTAGGGAAACGCTTCATAGCATGATATGTCGTTTAACCCCAAATCGGGAATGAATGCCAGGCAGTTTTGGTTACCTCCCACATTGTTAGGCTGTCCAGGGATCCAATCAGTGAAGCCAGCATCCAGTCGGGTGATAACCGGATTTGCCCATAACCAGCATCCCTCGTGCTGCTCGTCGGTTCCTGACACTGTGATATTATTTGCCTGCATGGCATATCACACACAATGCCAGATCACATCAGTTGTTGTTATTGCCAATACCACCATGCTAACATCCTTTCCATATTGATACACTTGCAACATGCAAATACCACGTCTCTTGGTTGTTTGTAATAACGATACACAATATGGCGGAGAAGAAATGTAAATGAATTAACAAAAGCAGAAATATCTGCCTTCTTCGTTTTGACATCAAACAACTAGTTATTGTAATTATTCTGAGAAGGCGGATTTTTATATTCATTGGCTGAGGATATTCATTAAAACTTACACTTTGATTTAGCTGTTGAAGCCAGGGTCGTAGCAAGGTCTGTTCCGCAGCACTAGTGATGGATGCCAACTGGAAACCGTGACCGTACAGAGGACAGAGGTCACGAGCAGCGTGCCACGTGACAGGACTCAGACCAATGATGTACGAATGCTCCTGTGTGTCAAGGAGACCTATGTGTCCACTTGGCATCGGTACTGCTCATCAAAACATATGAAGTAATCACATTTGAAGAGCGGGAAAGTTGCCATAAGCAAATATAATTTGTTTTAATTGACGTAGATAATGATGATTAACTTTAATAATGTCAGTTGTGAATTGCTGGTAGATGATTCTCTGCCATATGTCGTTTTAGAAAATGTTGCTGTGAATTTCACTGTTGATAACAATATTGGGAAAGCATTTCATTCTTACCGGACATGTTGCCAAACACTATCGTTCCAGAGTCTTCGTTGAACACCAGGTTAGTGTCGTGTACAGGTGACGTCAGCCGTAGAATACTTATTCTACAAAAATCTTTTTTTTATCCACGGAAAAGCTCCCACAGCTGTCACCCTCCAGGGAACACTCTAGCGCGCATCCCAGGGTTGAATCCACTTGAAGAGTGCGTAAAACTCCCTCAAGTTGAAACTGCACATTGGTATGAATTTGTGCTATAAAATGTGTGTCCACGTAATAGCAGCACAAAATGCCAACAATCAGAAATGCAAATTGCATGTTGTGTGATTAACACTGGTTGTATGGTATGTGCAGCAAGTGTACGGTTGAACCAAACATGGTGTCTGCACTCGCTCTCGCACTCTGTTATATAGTTATGTTCTAAATCGATACACGCAAACTCTGCCACTACTAGCACATTCGCAGTCACGAGCAGATGACGAGGTAATGATTTATCTCGCCAATAAGATGATCTAATATAGAATGATCCATGAAGTGCTGGAAGGTAAGGTAAGTATAGAGTTTAACGGGACACCAACACTCATGTGTTATATGGCGCCACGAAAGGTTAATAGATAAGATAGACCTGATTAAGCAGCCGCTTAGGGCAAGTCATCACCAGCCGGTTGACTGGACCAGGCCAATCCAGACTCTCGTCTAGGTGAAATTCGGGCCAAAGTGGTGTGTTGAAGATATGGCCCTTGCAAGGACCAATCAGCTCAAAATTATATTTATTGCTGAAAATATGTTATATATTCCAATTTCTCAAATAAAACCATGGATCTTAGATAGACCACTCACTGTGAACAACAACCATGCACAGCTGCTTCTTATTGATAAATTCAAGCGGGAGGATGAGATATATGTAGTATCGAAAGTCAGAAATGTAGCATCATTCAAAATGTATGCTCTTATAGTTTAACCACCGTACTTTGTCTTAGTTCACGGAACTCAGGCGACTATTGCATAATATTATTGGCCCGAATGCACACCCCACACACTGACTGGTCGATAATCTCCTTGAATTGAGAATGTGTATGGATCTGTTATTAGTTTCACCAACGTGTTTTGTCAGGGTGCTCAGATATCAGGTGCGGGTTACATAATATTCGTAGCCCGTTGGAAAACACCTGCGACTGAGTGGTCGATAATCTTGTTAATTTAGAGTATTACATTGGTCGTTTCAACTCATTCACTGCTAATTATTATCGTCGTACAAACCATTCTGGGACAATTGTTCAAATGTTTGGCTCATTACCTGAAAACTCTTAAGTTTCATACAGGTGGCCTACAAATCTCCAAATATTAAGATTTGTATGTCGATAACCATTATTGTTGGTTGGTTTATCCAAATTCATCCAAAGCAGGATGTCGACCATACTTTAGTTACCAACCATCTGCAGGGCACATGCATGAGAGTTCCACCACTTATGTTTTGCTGTAGGTGCAAATACAAATCACTGTTGTTGGGATTCTACCATATAATTCCTCAAGAATTTAGCATACGTTGTTTATTAGAGTCAATTCATCTGGTTTCCTTTGACTTTTATTTTCCAATGGAGGCAATAACACCATGGGGATGGGATATATGTGATCGTGGTATACATGCTTTATGTAAAAACGAAACATCTAAAGTCTATGAATTGACAAATGGACTGACACCTTGGTACAGCTCATGCAGCAGCGCCAACATTACAAAGCCACGATAAGCTAACTGTCATTCGTAGGTCGACCTGTACCTTGAATTTCTACATCGATATTGATCCATGCACGTTTGTTCAAGCTTAATGTAAGCATATATCTACTTTTGGCATGAATTGATCTGTAAATCTGTTTGTTGATTCTTCGCGGGCCGAATATGTTTCTCCAGAGTCCAGTTTATTTGCACAGGTGCTCTTTCAATATCAACGTATAGATTATTTGCTCCACCAACAACCGCCCAAACACAATGTTGTAGAATATAACCATATGTCGTCCCAGTCGGCAAACACAAGCAAGACCAGCGGGATATCACCCCATCCCGCTCCAACATATTGACGGAGATTCGGGTTGAAAGTTATCCCACAGGAGATTGCAGCTATTCCACGAGATGAATGATTGATCTCGTCGGTAGTCGTAACTAGCTCGTGGGATAATTCTACGCTTTTGACCAGATTCACTATTGTTCAGCAGCCTCTGGCCCGCCAAATACCTTGAGTTGTAGTTATGGTTGATGAGGCTGTTCCTGGAGCAATTCACTCGTTTGTTGTGTGGCCCTCTCTGTGTGAACACCGTGCGTGCCTTAATACTACATCACACAGAACAGAAAATGTTTCAGTCATGGACATTCGCGTTTCCCTTTTATGTCATTTACTTTTCGCACGTTGAACGACATTGCCATAAACTACACACGTCAAAACTACCGTTCTGTGTCCATGAACAAGCGCGTAACATTTAAGCCGCATTCGTTGGATTTCAGTGCTGATGAGGATAGTAGCCTCTCATGATTACAAACCAGCCTGTCAAATCACTAGTATCATTTCCAACTTGAGACCGACTTCCGAGTGAATCCAATACTAAGACTAATAGACTTATAGTCGGCGTAAGGCGTTGAAAGGCTTGAAGGAAACAACCTTGCAAACTGTAATGTACAGCAGCAAATTCCTCGCGAAATGTTTCCTTTTTAGCGTAACATGAGCTCGGCAATGTACCGTTCAATGGGAGAGAATATCGAATTAGTATATCGGTCAGTAAGATAGACTTGTCGATGGAAGCATCTGCCTTGCTAACTGCAATATACAGAAGCAGATGACAAGCTGTAAATGTAGATGAATTTGCAAATACCTTAATACAGCCGATTGGGAGGAAAATACAGAAATTCAGACGCAGTCATTGACACACAGCCTTTCTAAAATATACTTGCCTATTTACAGAAAATGACTTATGCTGCCGATTAAATCTAAACTTTTGCAAATTATGTACGTTTCCTTATTCCATATATTCAAATATCAAATGGGTGAATGTTTTAAGACGGATATCATCATTATCATTATCCTATCATCAGCATTAGCAGGAACATGTGTCAGTACTTAACTTAACTTACTCAACTGTGGGTATCAGACAACATGCATTATTGATAAGTAGTGAACTCCATAAAAAAGGACAAAAAACCTTTCATTCCAATTGCTAGTTAGTTGCCATCAATACTACGGTCGTTTACGTTTCCTTGCAGAATTAAGAGCAATGTTGCAGATTCAAGATGATGCAAATGGATTTTACCCAGCGGCATGTGTATGTAACAATTCATGAAATATGTGCGTGAATAAAAAACATACACACGTCTATATCAGCAATATCGATCAAAGTTGTTTCAAGATACTTGGACGCAGTGACCATAGCTTGGGAAAATTGCAACCTGTTCGTGACATATTACGAACTGTTTGCGCTGCATTACATTGGGTATAAGTTGTGGTGAAAATTCTAACAGTTGCTCAGAAACTTGTCATCAAGTCTCTTCTTGAATGTATTATATGTATGTAGCAAATACACCATGTCTCAGTTAGCATTGGATCCATTACCGAGTAAAGTTATGGTCAATGTAGCATATACCCCGAAATGATACAAATATATATCTGTATTCATTTTACTGTTACAGATTAATGGCACCTAATGCGTCTAATGCTACATTGTGGATATGGCTAAAGCGATAGCCTCTTAACACTGCACATTTGTCTGATAAATATCTCAAACGAAGATCTACTCATATAGCACCACATATGCAATCATAAAGTCGAAAACGCAACGTTGTTGGTTTATGTCCGAACATAAATGTCATAAATGATTCCGTTATCATACCGCGGCTGTAACTCCTTCATCTACTTCAGGGTATTGTATGCATTATGTATTCCACTTCAGCAAGCAAATAACGGATATTCAACCCTAGCGTCGGAGTAGCAAGTTTCCAACGGTGTGTGCGGCATCCGAATTCCACTCTATAGCATTTCGTTATATTTATTCGCAATATTCAAATCGGTTCCTATTTATGATAAGTTCTTAAATCTTGGTATTGCGATGCGAGTACCCATTACCCCAGTGCTTAATTTCGAATCGCTCACCTTCAACGTTTAGCCTTAAAATGTGCGTGTAAATATCAATGTAAAATTCTAAACATAATCGTGCCCCTTATCTCAGATAGCATCCATTCTTTGTTGGGATAAAGCTACCAGTCCATGACGCGATGTCAATAGATGACACTGCATTACTGAATCTCGGTGCTAATTAGACTGAGCACGTGGTGCACATGGAGTCGGAGCCCTCTCCTTGATTGCCTAAATTACGTAACAAATAACCCCTGCCTTAGGTAGCATATGCTCCTGTCGGGTTCTAGGTAGTACCGACCTAAATTTTAAACAAATTGCATCTTCATTCTGTTGACTTTGACTAATGGATGGAACATACATTTTATTTTCATAATGTTAGTTCTGTATTAAGACATTTTATCTGTCGTATATGTTTCATCCTTAAAACTAAACGATGGCTATAAAATATCGCTCTCATCTATGCTCATATTGCTCCCAATGCATACACACCTCAGCTGTGTCTTTATTACGGCATTGGTAATGTCTGTAGAGACATCTATTACTAAACCTATGCGCATCCAAACGTTGAGAGATCGGGATTGAATCTAACTACATACATGTATGCATACATGTATGCATGCATGTAAGTAAGTAAGTAAGTAAGTATGTATGTTTGTATGTATGTATGTACAACAAAGGCAATAGCAGCGGCATGTATCACTCATTCACTCACTCGGTCACATACTAATTCACTTACGCATTCACTCCATCGATCACTTAATCAGTGACCTACACCATCATTAACTCATTCACTCACTCATTCGCTCCCTCACTCACGTCATACTAACTCACGGTTTCATTTGCTCACTCTAGCAATCACACATGCCCACACATATACTCGCTCACGTACCAAATCGCAACACGTGCGAAACATAAACACACAGTCATACGCCCTTACACCCATATATACACATACACAAAATCGCATTCACACACAAACACGCACATACCCCCTTAGATAGCGTGCTACCGAAAGCACCCATTTTTATGCTACAAACTGGAATTCATTCCAACATCAATGTTAACATGCCAAGAAAGCGTCGAAGAGAACATGAAGGATGTTATACCACCAGAGGGCGTGCTTGCTGAGAGATCTTGAACCACTCATTGGCTGTCTGCAACTTGCGGCGGTGCCCACAACTTGATACTTAACGACCAACAATAAGACACTTTCTTCAATACTAGACCTTGGTATTTCTTAAAATTCATAATCACTCTGGTTAAATGGATGTCACTGGTATGATTTCCCAGCAACCAGCAAATACAACAATAGATACTGTATAAGCTTTTCGCTGTGGTGATGTGACATTCAAGATATAATCCTACTTCTAAAACACGTTTATATCACTGAATATAAAATAAGCTTCCCTTCGTCAGTCACGTTGATTTCCCATATTCAACGTCTGTAGACGCATGTGATGAATAATGTGACTCTTGGGCGAGCCTCTACGTTTTAGGGTATTCCGTGTACATTTTACCTGATAATCGTTGCCACTTACTATCTAGAAGAAAATGGTAACTGCTATGCGAGGTTGTAATACTCTTCATTTAGTTTCATAATGAATCATGTATATTGCGGTGACGGTAACTAGTTATGGCATAACAAGCCTATTGAGCAGCAGTTAGATTGGGTCGAGGAGTTAAATGGACATGGACACGGGTTGACAATTGGGCAGATACATAGGTAGGTAGGGAGATTTCAAGTGGATTTGGCCCAATGTCTGCATAGAACCAGTAAAAATATTAATACAAGGTCCAATCCTATACTCCTATCGATAAAATGAAACACTTCACCTACCTTACATAGACACAGAGTCAATCAGTTGTATAGATTCACGTGGCATTACTAGTGACCGTTTCAAAATGTCTTTTCCATAGCTTTCCTCAAGCAGTGTATGACGGCCATTAGAGCTTTACATGGTGTGGCTTTTCAATGGGCTTATTGTGGTTTGATATTAAGTAGTATTCCCTGTCATGTTTCAATGTCGCAGTTATCATATATTCATAAGATACCAATTATATCACAGTGTGTAATTAGTGCAAATTAAATGCGGTAGTCAAATATCTAGGGTTAGTAATTTGGGTAATTGATGTAACTTTATGTCGTTGAGTATTGGTTTTAATTGACGCGATATACGCCTATGTTAACATGTAAAAATAATGTTAATGTTAAAATAGGTAACGACACCAGCGCTTTATTAGCTTGATGGATATTTGAAAATAAATGCCATCGTAAGAAAGTATTGTTTTATGGATATGAAACTCTTTTCAAGCAATATATGAATTACTCTATCTTTTTATGACTTTAGTGTGATACTAGCCCAAGTCAACATCAAATAAGAGTAACGTTGCCTCACCGAGCCTGTTAGAGAGAGCAAGATAAATTGAGGAGACGACTTTGTAGCACACCACAGTTACTTCATCCAAGACACAGAATGCATTTTGAGGTTGTTGTCACTACCATTTTGGGTCCTCACCATATCTACTGTACTGAAAGGTCTTCTCAGTTCGATGAAGTTCATATCGATGTCCAGTTTCACGAGCTTGGAATCGTCCGAGCAATACGAGTTAAGTCCCAGCTACAGTGCGCTGTGGCATGTTCAGAGATGGGATTGGACTGTGGCAGCTTCTCCATTGACGCCCTGAAGACATGCAGACTCACTGCTCTGCGACTAACCAAACCTGTCAAGAACCCGAAACTGGTGTTTGACACCAGCACTGAGTTATTCGGTAAAATGTCAGGTAGGAAAACCTCAGGCACTATGTTTATGAAATGTATAAATAAACAATTAGGAGCTCGACACCTTGACCTACTCTTGTCGACTTTCCACCCAACTTATATCATATAGCTGCCTTAAAAGCGTTCTTCGGTGTGGGCATTACAATTAGCTTAATAAAAAAACTTCACTGTTTGTGTTTGCTGGATGACAAATATTCTTGGGATATCACACTCACGGCTAGCCCTGTACGTGTGAATGGGCTAGCTATACCTATACCGCACGAAAATGTGATTGAGGAGGCTATTTTGATATATCGCATGGCGCAACGTTTTGATCTGTGTTCTCAACAAATAAGGGCAAGAGCGACACCAATGCTCCTTGTTTTTCAACATGCAATTCCGTTAGACTTTGAAGGTTTGACTACATTAAGCTTTGCAGACTCACTAGCTTAATGACTAAGTTACATTTGGAAATGGTCGAAGTTTCTATAATATGTAAGAGTATTGTAACTCTTACTATATATACAGACAGAGGCATTTGGCTATGTCAAACTCGTTCATTATGACTGACCTGTTGCATCCCTATATTTGTATTTTTCTAAAAACATGATTCTTCCATTTATTGTTTTATTTATTGTTTTATTATTTAACTTATTCCGTGCTCACCAGACTGAAAAGATTTAGCTTATGATTAGGTTTCGAGACGGGAGATAAATCTAATTGAAGGTTACGTTGAGATACTTATCATTTTGCACAAGATATTAGATTTTTTTTGTATGTCTCCTTATATGTTTCCAGCAAACCACAAACTACTGCTGCTATCTAAATCACAAGCTATTTAACCTATCTTGCCCTTTGTCGTTGCTATTACAGAATAAGGTTCACCTTTCTTAGGTTTTGAAATACAACACCTCTGATAACAATACGCGTATTTAGCCTATTTTCCAGCAAAGATTGTATCTACTATATTTCTGTCTTCGCAGAAGCTTATCACTCAGGGTACATAGAGAATGCTACTGCTATTAATAGACTTGTAGTATTTACCGTGTTAATTGAACTCATCAAATCATCAATCATAATATTTCGACGCACATGATATGTTGCTGATTTATCACTCCAGGTGTGTCTATGCCGAGTAATGATATTGCCGTCCTTGACGGACAAAATTTTACATACATCGTATGTATGACTTGCACCACTTGGCACGCGGCTCGGGATATGTGTCCACTCTTCAGCATGAGTTTCTACATGGTTAACGTTACCAGTGCTGGGGAGGAAGATCAGCTGATTAGCTGGCTGCAGCCATTAGGACTACCCGTGAGTTGGCTAATAATCACTTTTTACGTCTATTGTTCACAAAGTGTAATTGAAATGAGAAATGAAGTCATGACAAAAGCCAGTACTGTAAATATATTTTGGGAAATCGTTAGTACTATTGTAGATGTATAGATTAAAATGAAACATTGAATTCCACAAACTATGTTGATGTACACGTATATGACTATGAATCTTGCAAATGATGTCACTCGTCTTGATCTGTTCATCTTTATTCACTGATGTGTGTAGTACATTCACGTATCCGGACACTTCTCAGCACAGGTCTGCCCGCACTGATTGGTAATAAATTCATGGACCACGTATGCTCACACAACCATGCCTACTTGTGCAAGAGGACAAACCATGGCGCAAATTAGCATGTTCATATGAGCTATGGATGCATGCTATCATACAACTCCAACATTAATATCAGCTGGTAGCATGTGTTTGATTGTATCCTATATCGTAAACGTGTCAACATTATAACGCACCGTCAATGTAACAGTTATTGATTAACGGATAGATATATGAGCTATTTACATCAATTTCCTCGATTTGCGCTTCGCTTTTCAACGTGAAAACAAAGAACGTAATTGTGCATTCACGTTTATGACAGTTCAATAAAAGCAGTAATATATTGCCAATATTTTGTCCTTTGTTAATAAACTTTTAATTAAGCAGAGATGCACAATTATAGTTCACCACGGAACATTTTAGACGTGTTTTAACTTAGTAGTGGTGTTTGTTAACGCATCAATTGCATCCTACCTGATCATATTGGATGTGCATGGTCCAATGTTACGTCACCCGTTAATTATCTCAGTATTCCAACTGATAATGCTCATTACACATCTTATGGTATTAACAACATTCGAATTACTAAATGCACATAACTTGATGACGGCATTTCAATGATTGAGACTATTCATAGCACAATTGAAACAATGCGACATAAGACGTTGTGGTGGAAGACGATACATTTGCATCAGGTACACCAAACAATATATAAGAACTTGCAATACAAATTCTGAAAAAAAAAATCAAAAATTCATCGAAGCGTGTTATGGACATTCACACAGCACTTACGAAGTCGATACATTAGCATCGTTGTTCCGAATACATGGTCACCATAAAAAATATCATAATTGGATTGTTCAGAATTATTTCAAATGTGTGATTCAATGTGGGTAGTGTGTTCGCCTACATTGAGGTTAACAACATTGAGTTAGATAATCTATTTCGTTCTTATGTTTATTTTGATTGTTAATTAGAAATGTAAATGTATTCCTTCAGGCATTCAGTCTCAATTTACGTTTTAACGGCCCATATTGTTAACAACACACTACCTCATTGACGGCCATTATTGGCAGTGTGCTCTGCGCTAAGAACCTTCCGTTTATGTATATTGAACCGCACTAGAAGAGGACTGCAGTTGGATTAATTATCACTCTTATTTCGAATATAGATGGTCCAATATTTGAAAATGATATTATATTAATCCCAAATGGGACATATCTCTTTCATTTGTAAAAACAACCAAGTTTTTGTCAAATAAGCAAAGTGGTATTACAAATGCTTACAAAATCTCAGCAGGGTGATAGTGTGGGTGAAGCAACCAATATGAATGATAAAGTCGACATGGCGCTCCTTAAAGTGCTTATCGCCAGATAACGGGAATATGAACAGGAAGTATCTTTTCAGTCCATGTATCCATCGTCAAAGTGCACGCTTTCGGATCGAAATTCGACTTAAAAGATGAGTCCGGTGTGTCGCGACGACGAGCTCATGAATAATTAATCGCCTCCGCGTGACGTCAGCTCCGCATTGTTTTTGTTGTGAGGCGCGAACTGCGCTGCTATTAGCACAATAGGGCTGCTGGTAATTTTGCAATTTCATCACTTCAGGAGAGCGACGAAGCGACATGGGATGGCACAAATCATTAGCAGACCGTCGTTGCTTCGGCAGAGTAAATTTCGCCTGCATATTCTAACCAAAAATGAGCAATTCAGACTCCATGATGAGAAAAAAGACACCGGCGATGTCACTGCTGCGCCTGGGATAAGGGGAACTCACTCCCTGCGTCTCTAAGAACGGACTTATTTTACTGACGTCACACGCCTGGGCATAACCTAGATAATGGCTGCCGCAGCGTCTTGTCGGGCGCGCTAATTCTAACTGACAATTTATAGAATTTTGGCCTTACCTGATCAGATGCGACGGTTATTGGACCGGTTTAAGTGTATTGATCACATTATGAATTGATTTCAGCGAAGTACCTATAACCGTGCGATAGGCACTTTAATAAAGAGCTCGATATTAGGCCTCCGTTGAGCACTGTTGATATAGATTGCGTCCAAGGACTTGTAGCAAAGCTTTCATACGAGAAACAACAATGTCCACGCCCTTGCATAATCAAAAAGGCCACTAACAAAAAGTTAGGAACAAATCTTTTCAAGGAGAACAACATAGCGACGCTGTTCAGGCCCTTATATATTTATTGATGAAGAACTAAGCAACTCATTGGGCAAGCAAGACACTATAACCAAATGGAAAGGTGATCGACTGCTAGACACACTATGGTAAGAAAAATCTTCCACTTGAGAATCGTCCTCTACTTTGTGATGGAACTTAAGACCCCAGTACCTATAAGTAACATCCTGATACCTTGTACAGTAAGATACTGTCATTCATTTTACACACCTCAAAAAAAAAAGTGGAGATTATTCTATGGTTAGACCGTGCTTGTGTACTCTCCGCGATTACACTCTCACTCATATAAACTTTTCAATATGTTTCCGCTACGTCTTAAATGTTTTCCCAAAGTAAGCTGAAATAATAACTTAAAAGTTATTTAAGGAACGATAATGAAATAATTGGTGTTGTGTATCATGTATGAAGTCAACTCTACCATTTAGTTTTTATGACCATGATGCAGTTTTTATTAATGCTATCAGTGCATTGGAGAACATAAAATCAAAAACATTGTCCTTGCTCGAAGAACATTTTTAATGCTCATGATTTAGACCCTGGTTATACTGTTAGTCCACTCGATAGCAATGATCCAGATGTCAATTTCTTTAATGATCAGGTTGAGTCAACACATTTACCTGTATGCTTCTGAATATTCGTTAGATTACCTGAACAGTTACACACTTGCTAGGTTTTTCACAGTATGCGTTCTAATGTCCCGTCACACTACTCCCTTGAGCGAACGACTTTCCACAGATGTTTTTGTAAAGTTTTTCACCAGTATGTATATGTTCTAACTGTTTCCACAAGTGTCACATTTGTAAGGTTTTTCACCGTATGTCTTTTCAAATGTTGTGTCAGATTACTTACTTGAGCAAACGACTTTCCACAAGTGTCACATTTGTAAGGTTTTGCACCAGTATGTCTTTTCAAATGCTGTGTCAGATTACTTAGTTGAGCGAACGTCTTTCCACAAGTGTCATGTTTTTTTTTCACCGGTATGTTTTTGAAATGATTGAACGATACTTATTTGAGCAAACGACTTTCCACATGAGTGACATTTGTAAGGTTTTTCACCAGTATGTCTTCTCATATGTATTTTCAGAGTACATCCTAGAGCGAACCCCTTTCCACAAATGTCACATTTGTAAGGTTTTGCACCAGTATGTCTTTTCAAATGTTGTGTCAGATTACTTCCTTGTGCGAAAGACTTTCCACAAGTGTCACATTTGTAAGGTTTTTCACCGGTATGTCTTCTCATATGTTGTGTCAGATTACTTACTTGAGCGAACGACTTTCCACAAGTGTCACATTTGTAAGGTTTTTCACCGGTATGTCTTCTCATATGTCTTCTCACTTACTTGAGCGAACGACTTTCCACAAGTTGTGTCAGATTACTTACTTGAGAGCGAACGACTTCCCACAAGTGTCACATTTGTAAGGTTTTTCACCAGTATGCCTTCTCATATGCATTTTCAGAGTACATCCTAGAGCGAACCCCTTTCCACAAATGTCACATTTGTGAGGTTTTTCCCCAGTATGCGTTCTCATAAATTCTGTCAGAGTACTTCTACGAAAAAACGGTTTTCCACAAGTGTCATATTGGTGAGGCTTTTCACCAGTATGCGTTATTTCTCCGGACTTCATATTGCTTCCATTGATGAAGCAATATGAAGATCCATCGTTGACATCATCAGGGATCTCCAGTTTTATCACCGCTTTAACGTCTTCCATTCTGATGTATTCTGTAACACATATGCATAAATCAATAGCTATATATTTTCATGTGATCTTTTAAACATCAAAACCTAAACGAGAGGGTGGTATTGTATGTAAAACACATTTCATTGTTGACCGAGGTGGTCAGAGCGTGCCGCACTACTTCTTGGAGGAGGCATTCGTTCTTGGCTTTCTTGTCGTTTTGCCTACTAGCATTACATTATTCGTGGTGATCGTAAAACTTGCAATGCCACTGCAGGAGAAGTTGAAATTCGGGACGCTGCACAGATCATTTGCGCCCACTTTTGATATTACTTGGCATGTATAAACAATTTATTATAATGTTTTCAGCCAAACAAAACTAGTGCGTGTAGTGGAGGTTTCGTGTTTTATCAGTTTTTGCTTGTTAATTGTGTCTTATCGCTGTACAAACTCCAGACGTAATCGGCGTGTGCTTAATAGTTTTTTGCAACCAACACAACATAAAGAAACCGATTGGTGCTTTAAAACATCTCGATACACAAACAAGAAGCGAGGCTACCCATGACGCAGACGTCAATGACACCCGCACCGTGACGTCGCGCGCACTGTCAGCAACAACGTGTGGGCCCTGTCCGCATTGACGCGTGCTGATTGGAGGTTCATATATAACCAGCCATTAAATTCATACAATTATATTGAGATATCAGCTTCCACAAAGAAAACAAATGTAGTAGAAATAAATTTCCAAGCAATTGTCCTTCATGACAAGTTAGTAAAAAACCTCAAAGTATCGTCCAAGAATGAAAAAGGCATAAGGTTAACAAACGATCATTATCTTCCGGAAAAACGTTAACCTTGTGATTGTTGCAATCGGTACTCCCTAAGCATTTTATACAAGCATTTTTACTAATGATAGCTAACTAGTGTACCTTGATTAAAACTTATTTTCCTAAATAACCAGAGGTAGGTATTTATCAATGGATAAGCTGATTTATTGGTTTCAAGTGTGTAAACCAAGATGACTGTGGTAAGCTGCCTTGGCATGCATGGTAGGAAGATGGAGAAATTAAGGGGATATTCCCAACCAATGTATGCATTCAGAGGATGATTGCAATTGCTTCATAGCAACATCGTTGTTATGCTCATATGAGTAAAGGTGGTACATATACTTTATTTATGGAGCGCCAGTTAATTTGATCTCGATGTTGAAAACAGGACACAATGAATTAAGATGAGGAGGAAATATGTTTCATTAAAGTGAAAACCCGAGAAGAGGGACTCAATGATCAAAGAGCTCAGCACAAAGGCTATACATAACCCGAGAAGAGGGACTCGATGACCAAATGAGCTCCAGCACAAAGGCTTAACATAACCCGAGAAGAGGGACTCAATGAGCAAATGAGCTCCAGCACAAAGGCTTAACATAACCCAAGAAGAGGGACTCAATGAGCAAATGAGCTCCAGCACAAAGGCTTAACATAACCCGAGAAGAGGGACTCAATGACCAAATGAGCTCCAGCACAAAGGCTTAA
>CM067357.1:33492552-33568634 GCA_034190875.2 Urechis unicinctus | reverse complement strand
ATTCATTGGCTGAGGATATTCATTAAAACTTACACTTTGATTTAGCTGTTGAAGCCAGGGTCGTAGCAAGGTCTGTTCCGCAGCACTAGTGATGGATGCCAACTGGAAACCGTGACCGTACAGAGGACAGAGGTCACGAGCAGCGTGCCACGTGACAGGACTCAGACCAATGATGTACGAATGCTCCTGTGTGTCAAGGAGACCTATGTGTCCACTTGGCATCGGTACTGCTCATCAAAACATATGAAGTAATCACATTTGAAGAGCGGGAAAGTTGCCATAAGCAAATATGATTTGTTTTAATTGACGTAGATAATGATGATTAACTTTAATAATGTTTAATAATGAATTGCTGGTAGATGATTCTCCGCCATATGTCGTTTTAGAAAATGTTGCTGTGAATTTCACTGTTGATAACAATATTGGGAAAGCATTTCATTCTTACCGGACATGTTGCCAAACACTATCGTTCCAGAGTCTTCGTTGAACACCAGGTTAGTGTCGTGTACAGGTGACGTCAGCCGTAGAATACTTATTCTACAAATCTTTTCTTTATCCACGGAAAAGCTCCCACAACTGTCACCCTCCAGGGAACACTCTAGCGCGCATCCCAGGGTTGAATCCACTTGAAGAGTGCGTAAAACTCCCTCAAGTTGAAACTGCACATTGGTATGAATTTGTGCTATAAAATGTGTGTCCACGTAATAGCAGCACAAAATGCCAACAATCAGAAATGCAAATTGCATGTTGTGTGATTAACACTGGTTGTATGGTATGTGCAGCAAGTGTACGGTTGAACCAAACATGGTGTCTGCACTCGCTCTCGCACTCTGTTATATAGTTATGTTCTAAATCGATACACGCAAACTCTGCCACTACTAGCACATTCGCAGTCACGAGCAGATGACGAGGTAATGATTTATCTCGCCAATAAGATGATCTAATATAGAATGATCCATGAAGTGCTGGAAGGTAAGGTAAGATAAGTATAGAGTTTAACGGGACACCAACACTCATGTGTTATATGGCGCCACGAAAGGTTAATAGATAAGATAGACCTGATTAAGCAGCCGCTTAGGGCAAGTCATCACCAGCCGGTTGACTGGACCAGGCCAATCCAGACTCTCGTCTAGGTGAAATTCGGGCCAAAGTGGTGTGTTGAAGATATGGCCCTTGCAAGGACCAATCAGCTCAAAATTATATTTATTGCTGAAAATATGTTATATATTCCAATTTCTCAAATAAAACCATGGATCTTAGATAGACCACTCACTGTGAACAACAACCATGCACAGCTGCTTCTTATTGACCAATGGGACAATAAATTCAAGCGGGAGGATGAGATATATGTAGTATCGAAAGTCAGAAATGTAGCATCATTCAAAATGTATGCTCTTATAGTTTAACCACCGTACTTTGTCTTAGTTCACGGAACTCAGGCGACTATTGCATAATATTATTGGCCCGAATGCACACCCCACACACTGGTCGATAATCTCCTTGAATTGAGAATGTGTATGGATCTGTTATTAGTTTCACCAACGTGTTTTGTCAGGGTGCTCAGATATCAGGTGCGGGTTACATAATAT
The DNA here is from genome assembly GCA_034190875.2 of Urechis unicinctus. Classification (NCBI taxonomy): domain Eukaryota; kingdom Metazoa; phylum Annelida; class Polychaeta; order Xenopneusta; family Urechidae; genus Urechis; species Urechis unicinctus. The sequence continues at coordinate 33,567,045 of CM067357.1, read as the reverse complement.
TCGTAGCCCGTTGGAAAACACCTGCGACTGAGTGGTCGATAATCTTGTTAATTTAGAGTATTACATTGGTCGTTTCAACTCATTCACTGCTAATTATTATCGTCGTACAAACCATTCTGGGACAATTGTTGAAATGTTTGGCTCATTACCTGAAAACTCTTAAGTTTCATACAGGTGGCCTACAAATCTCCAAATATTAAGATTAGTATGTCGATAACCATTATTGTTGGTTGGTTGATCCAAATTCATCCAAAGCAGGATGTCGACCATACTTTAGTTACCAACCATCTGCAGGGCACATGCATAAGAGTTCCACCACTAATGTTTTGCTGTAGGTGCAAATACAAATCACTGTTGTTGGGATTCTACCATATAATTCCTCAAGAATTTAGCATACGTTGTTTATTAGATTGCTGAACATTGTAATATTACCTATAGCAAATGGAGTCCATTCATCTGGTTTCCTTTGACTTATATTTTTCAACCAACACTATATACCTATTTACACATTTGTCATATCCTAAGAGTTGGTCATTGGCTCATTTGTTCAGTGCGGTTTGGTTTATCACATTTCTTGCGTATCTATCACGTAGTGATTCGACTAAAAAGAACAGAACAGCAAATGAGACATTAATTACCGGTGGCCAATAATTGCCAAATGCATTGCGTATCTTGAACAGGGAACAAGTGATATATTGTAACCAAACTACTTTCCTGGCTACCATTGATAGTCCACCAGTTGTCCCGAGTGTTGCTTATTTGTAGTCTGCTAATAAACACAGGAATATCGACTAATCCACGACATACTGCTAAGGTTTCCCAATCTCATTCATAACAGTGGCTTTAACAGCAAAACCGCACATATGTGCCCCCAGCCAACAATAATAATGTAAGGTTATTTGACCATGGTTTCTGCAAATGTGTGCGTGTGGGGTGATATCTTAAAACCCTTCATTGTTGCATCAGTTTAATTCATTTGTGCAGAATTCATTCGAATTATATGTTTTGCTAAAATCTTTGAACAAGGGACATGCATAGCCGATAGTTAGCTCGCATTGAGGCAATAACACTAAGGGGAGGGGATATATGTGATCGTGGTATACATGCTTTATGTAAAAAAACGAAACATCTAAAGTCTATGATTGACAAATGGACTGACATCTTAGTACAGCTCATGCAGCAGCGCCAGCATTACAAAGCCACGATAAGCTAACTGGCATTCGTAGGTCGACCTATACCTTGAATTTCTACATCGATATTGATCCATGCACGTTTGTTCAAGCTTAATGTAAGCATATATCTACTTTTGGCATGAATTGATCTGTCAATGTCTGTTCGTTGATTCTTCGCGGGCCGAATATGTTTCTCCAGAGTCCAGTTTATTTGCTCAGGGGCTCTTTCAATATCTACGTATAGATTATTTGCTCCACCAACAACCGCCCAAACACAATGTTGTAGAATATAACCAGATGTCGTCCCAGTCGGCAAACACAAGCAAGACAAGCCGGATATCACCCCATCCCACTCCAACATATTGACGGAGATTCGGGTTGACAATTTGAGTTTGTCCCACAGGAGATTGATACTATTCCACGAGATGAATGATTGATCTCGTCGGGAGTCGTTACTAGCTCGTGGGAAAATTCTACGCTTTTGACCAGATTCACTATTGTTCAGCAGCCTCTGGCTGACCACCCCCGCCAAATACCTTGTGGTTTAGTCTGTTCCTGTAGCAATTCACTCGTTTGTTGTGTGACCCTCGCTGTGTGAACAACGTGCGTGCCTTAATGCTACATAATCACACAGAACAGAACATGTTTCAGTCATGGACATTCGCGTTAGCGTCAGCTGGCAAATCACTTGTCTCTTTTCCAACTTGAGACCGACTGCCGGGTGAATCTAACACTAAGACTAATAGACTTATAGTCGGCGTCTAATGTAAGGCGTTGAAAGGCTTGAAGGAAACGACCGTGCAAACTGTAATGTACAGCAGCAAATTCCTCGCGAAATGTTTCCTTTTTAGCGTAACATGAGTTCGGCAATGTGCCGTCCAATGGGACAGAATATCGTATTAGTATATCGGTCAGTAAGATAGACTTGTCGATGGAAGCATCTGCCTTGCTAACTGCAATATACAGAAGCAGATGACAAGCTGTAAATGTAGATGAATTTGCAAATACCTTAATACAGCCGATTGGGAGGAAAATACAGAAATTCAGACGCACGCATAGACACACAGCCTTTCTAAAATATACTTACTAATTTACAGAAAATGACCTCTGCTGCCGATTAAATCTAAACTTATGTACGTTGCCTTATACCATATATTCAAATATCAAATGGGTGAATGTTTTTAGACGGACATCATCATCATTATCATCATCATCAGCAGCATTGGCAGGAACATGTGTCAGTAGTTAGCGTGTCAACTGTGGGCATCAGACAACATGTATTATTGATAAGTAGTGAACTCCATAAAAAAGAAAAAAAAACTTTCATTCCAATTGCTAGTTAGTTGCCATCGATACTGCGGTCGCTTACGTTTCCTTGCGGAATTAGGAACAATGCTCGAGATGCACGCAAGGTTGCATAAGTTGCAGATTCAAGCTGCTGCAAATGGATTTTACCCAGCGGCGTGTGTATGTAACGAATCATGAAATATGTGCGTGCATAAAAACATAAAAAACGTCTATATCAACAATATCGATCAAAGTTGTTTCACGATACTTGGACGTAGTGACCATAGCTTGGGAAAATTGCAACCTGTTCGTGACATATTACGCACTGTTTGCGCTGCATTACATTAGGTATAAGTTGTGGTGAAGATTCTAAGAGTTGCTCAGAAACTTCTCATCAAGCCTCTACTTGAATGTATTGTATGTACGTAGCAAATAAGTAAGTATAGGGTTTAACGGCACACCAACACTAGTGTGTTATATGGTGCCTACTAAAGGAGGGGTAAATACGAGTACGAAAGGATAAGAAGGAGTCAAGGGTTAAAACTAACTAAAAATTAAACCCATTAGTATTAATTGAATTATATTAATTGAATTATATATAATAATTTGAGAATTGTATGGTCTAAAATCTATACAAAAGTCCAATTTCTCTTATGAATCCAAGTATCTTGGATGGATTCACCCTTTCAAACAATTCTGAAAGGGTTTGAACCCGGAAGAAGCGATTTCGGATCAAAATCAAATCAGCACATTCGATGAGAATGTGCTTGACAGTATAGGCACATTGACAAGGAAAACATTCAGGGATGGGCTCATCCCTTAGTAGAAAGGCATGAGTTGTATAGGTGTGTCCTATACGAGCGCGAGCAAGAACGACCTCTTCTCTTCGGCTCTCTCTGCAGCTGTGTGGCCATTCCCCAAGTTGAGGCTGGATTTCGTAAAGTTTGTTTGGAATGGATTCATCCCACTGGTCCTGCCATTTTTGTTTAAAAAGTTTAACGACCTGCGGTTTTAAGTCTGTAAAGGGAATCTTGGGTTCAGACACTGGCTCATGTAGGGCTTCCTTTGCAGTCCTATCGGCTCTTTCGTTGCCTGGGATACCTATGTGACTGGGTACCCAGACAAACTCAACATTTTTTCCCAGCATGGATAAACGAGTAAGATTTGCTAAAATATCTACAACAATATGGCACGATAACAACTTATTCCCAATTGCCTCCAGGGCAGATAAAGAATCACTAAAAATTGTAAAATCCGCATTGGGATGGTGAGCAATAAGGCCCAATGCCATCCTTATTGCGGTAACTTCAGCTGTAAAAACAGATGCTGCACCAGGCAGTCTTTCCTTGTGGGTCTGAGGTCCGAACACGACTCCAGCGCCCACACGGTTTGCATCTTTGGATCCATCAGTATAAATAAGTATCTTGTCTTTGTGATGTTCTTTTAATTCATGAAATTTCATCAAGAGGTCATTTGCATTTAATTTATCATATTTGCGAAGGGATGTGTCTATTGTTGGTGTGTTCAATTGCCAGGGTGGTGTTTCGGGAATTTCGTTTGGAGCAATAATGTCTAAATTATTGGATATGTTGTTTAGCGATTCTTGAATACGGATGCCAAGAGGTGGTATGGCATTAGGTTTATTTTCATATATTACTTGGTATTTGGGATGGAAGATAATGTCATAGGCAGGGTGATCTGGATTGCTTTTTATTTTAATTGCATATTGAAGGGCCAGTTTGTTTCTTCTTAGATGGATAGGCATTTCATTGGCTTCTGTGTGGAGGCTTTCAATGGGTGATGTTCGAAATGCCCCAAGGCAAATCCTCAGAGCCTGATTCTGGACTATGTCCAGTCGTTTTAGATAAGATTTTCGAGCTGCACCATAAACGATGCAGCCATAGTCAAACTTTGATCTTATCAAGGACCGGTAGAGCCTGAGCAGGACCTGCCTGTCAGCTCCCCAGTCCAGCTTGGACACTACTTTAAGAAGATTCATTGCCTTGAGACATTTATTCCTGATGTAATTAATATGGGATTTAAAATTAAGTTTTGAATCAAATATGATACCTAAGAATTTGGTTTCTTCCACAACAGGGACGGGATTTTCATTTATGGTTAATTCTGGGTCAGGGTGAAGGCCCCTTCTTTGACAAAAATGTACACAAACTGTTTTTGTAGTGGAAAATTTGAAACCATTTTCATCTGCCCATTTCTGAATTTTGTTAAGGTTGATTTGTAGCTGGCGTTCTATGGTGGTCATACTGCTGGATCGGTAAGATATAAGGAAATCGTCTACATAAGGTGATTTTTCTATTTCAGGTTTAAGAACTTTTGTGATGCTATTGATCTTTAGATTAAAAAGTGTGACAGAAAGAATGCTGCCCTGTGGGACCCCCATTTCCTGACCATGTTGGTCCGAAAGTGATGTCCCAATTCTTACCTTAAAAGATCTATCATTTTAAAAATTTTGTATAAATAGTGGCATATTACCTCGAAGACCAGCTTCTTGTAGATCTTTTAAAATCCCATATTTCCATGTCGTGTCATATGCTTTCTCAAGATCGAAAAACACAGACACGACATGGTCCCCCTTTAAAAATGCATCCCTAATATAAGACTCTAACTTAACAAGGTTGTCTGTGGTACATCGGCCTTTTCTAAAGCCAGATTGATGTTCATTTATTATATTATTAATTTCCAAGTACCACATAAGACGCTTGTTAACGATTCGCTCCATGGTTTTACAGAGACAGCTCGTGAGAGCGATGGGCCTGTAGCTCGACGGGTTGGTTGGGTCTTTTCCGGACTTTGGGAAAGGGATGATGGTAGCCTCTCTCCATGAGTCCGGATATTCTCCACTGCTCCATATGTGATTGTATATGTCTAGTAAGACATACAAGGACTCTTCTGGAAGATGTTTAAGAAGTTGGTAATGAACATCGTCTGGTCCTACTGCAGTGTCCTTGCAGAGTTTCAAAGATTCTTTCAATTCTTCTAAAGTAAAAGGAACATTATAATTTTCTTCGTTGTTTGACCTAAAATTAAGTTTTGTTCTTTCAGTAATCTGTTTATGTCTTTGAAACTTTTCAGTATAATTAACAGTGGAAGAATTCATGGTTATTGTGTCCGCTATGATGTTAGATATTTCTTGTTTGTTTTTGACTTCATTACCATCTGGTGTTAGAAGGTAAGAAGAAGTGGAAGAGGTGTTTTTTCAACTTATTTTGCGGACCATTTCCCATGTCTTTTTGATTGATGTTTTCGAGTTTAATTTTGATATATAAGTTTTCCATGAATTCTTTTTACTTTCTTTAACGACCCGCCGAGCTCTCGCTGCCCTGAATGATGCCAGGTTTGCATGGGTTGGGTGAGTTTGAAAAAACTTAAGGGCCCTTTTTCTGTGGTTGATGGCGTCCTGGCAGTCTTGGTTAAACCATGGTTTTGGGATGCGCCTGGGCTTTGCCGAGGACTTCGGAATAGTTTTGGAGGCAATTTCAAGCAGTTTAGCACAAAATGTATCGATGTGTGTATCTCTCCCTTGCATCTTATCCCTGTGGATAGCCTCCCCACACAGAGATCCAAAGGAGGGCCAGTCTGCTTTAGGCAGCTGCCACTTTGGAGGTGACTCTGGTGGTAACGGAGGGTTTAGGTGGATAAGAATGGGGAAGTGGTCACTTCCACAGGTATCATCGACACCAACTTCCCATGCAAGGTCGAGAAACAAAGAAGGAGAAGAGAAAGAAAGATCTATTGCGGTGGGTGTGCCATAGCCTGGATGGATGTATGTATTTGAGCCGTCATTTAAAAGGCAGAGATTGTGAGAAATGAAGAAATCTTCAACAATTTGGCCTTTTCCATCATCATATGTATTGCCCCATAAAGAGTAGTGGGCATTAAAATCACCCATGAGGAGAACTGGCTCTGGCAACTGGGCCACGATGTTGTCCAGTTCTCCCCGTGTAAAATTTTGGCTTGGCGGTAAGTAAAGGGAGCAAAGTGTGATGGACTTATTTAAGGTTATATTTACTGCTACTGCTTGAAGGTTTGTATTGAGTTCTATTTCTTTCTGGGGAATAAAATCCTTGATTAAAATGGACGAGCCGCCAGAAGCTCGTTCCCAGTGCCTCCAAATTTATGGTAAGATTTATAGCCTTTCAAGCTATATTTATTTTCTGCCTTCAAAAATGTTTCCTGAAGGCAGGCTGCAATACCATTATTTTTGTTGAGTAAAGTAATAAGTTCTTCATGATTATTCCGAAGTCCTCGGCAATTCCATTGTATAATGCCCGCCATTACCTATCAGGGGGTTTGGCGGGACGTTTGCTGCCATGGTGGACCTCAGTCCCCATGGCATTCCTAGGGCCGCAGGTTCCCTGGGCCACTACAGACCCAGGGTCCCGATTGGCCCCTGATGATGTGTGTCTGCCATTGGGGACCTCATCAGTCTCCATGGCAGACAATGGGCCATAGATGTTGGGTCCAACAAAAGAATCTGGGTTCTGAACCCTGATGAGTTTAGATTTGATTGACCGTGGGAGTTTAGATTTCTCATTGTATTTGTTTGTTGTTATGTGTTCATTGACTTTTGGGGTAGTGGGGGTGTTTGGTTTTGTTTGTTCTGGCCAATATCCTGTGCAGCATCTTGCCCAGATGTTTATGACTTTATATGTATTGTTAATGTTTCCTGTATGGGACATCATGCTAATGGTTGAAACAATATGCTCTACACAATAATATGTGCCTTGGTTCCTATTTATAATAGGTTCTTAAATCTTGGTATTGCGATGCGAGTACCCAATACCACAATGCTTGAATTTCGAATCGCTCACCTTCATCATTTAAGCTCCCCCAATAAATGCGTGTGTTAATATCAATGTAAATACCTGCTTTAATCTAAACATAATCGTGTTCATATCAAGTGCCCCTTATCTCAGATAGCATCCATTCTTTGTTGGGATAAAGCTGCCAGTCCATGACGCGATGCCAATAGATGACACTGCATTACTGAATCTCGGTACTAATTAGACTAAGCACGTGGTGCAGAGTAACATGTTGTGACATGCAGTCGGAGCACTTTCCTTGATTGCCTAAATTACGTAACAAATACCCCTTGCCTTAAGTAGCATATGCCATTATCGGGGTCTAGGTAGTACCTACCTCAATTTTAAACAAATTGCATCTGCATTCTGTTGACTTTGAAAAATGGATGGAACATACAATGTCTTTTCATAACGTAGGTTCTGTATTAAGACATTTTATGTATCATAAGTGTTTCATCTTTACCACCAGAATGCCTGCTTGCTGAGAAATCTGATCCACTCATTGGCTGTCTGCAACTTGCGGCGATGCCCCAACTTGATATTGAACGACCAACAATACGGTACTTTCTTAAAATTCATATTCACTCTGGTGAAATGGATGTCACTGGTATGATATCCCATCAACCAGCAAATAAAACAAAAGATACTGTATACGCTTTTCGCTGTGGTGATGTGACATTAAAGATATAATCCTACTTCTAAAACACGTTTATATCAGTGAATATGAAATAAGCTTCCCTTCCTCAGTCACTTTGATTTCCCATGTTCAACGTCTGCTGTAGTCCTCTATAGACGCACGTGATGAATAATGTGACTCTTTCGGCCATAGCTTGCTAGGCAAGCCTCTACGTTTTGGCGTATTCCGTGTACATTTTACCAAATGATCGTTGCCACTTACTATCTTGAAGAAAATGGTAACTGCTATGACAGCAGCGCTTTATTCCCGTGATGTATATTCGAAATTACATCGGAAGAAAGCATTGTTTTATGGGAATGAAATTCTTTTCAAGCAATATATGAATTATTATTATATATTTGTATGACCTTTGTGTGATACTAGTCCAAGTCAACACCAAATAAGAGTAACGCAGCCTCACCGAGCCTATAAGTGCGAGCAAGATAAATTGAGGAGACGACTTTGTAGCACACCACAGTTCTTCATCTAAGATACAGAATGCATTTTGTGGTTGTTGTCATAAGCATTTTGGGTCTGCATTAAATCTACTGCTCTGAAAGGTCTTCTCAGTTCGATCAAGTTCGTGTCGATGTCCAGTTTCAAGAGCTTGGAATCGTCCGAGCAATACGAGTTAAGTCCCAGCTACAGTGTGCTGTGGCATGTTTAGAGATGGGATTGGACTGTGGCAGCTTCTCCATTGACGACCTGAAGACATGCAGACTCAGTGCTCTGCGCCTAACCAAACCTGTCAAGAACCCGGAACTGGTGTTTGACACAAGCACTGAGACAAAGATGTTCGGGAAATGTCAGGTAAGAAAACCTAAGGCACTACGTATATGAAATATATGACTGAACAATTAGGAGCTCGCCACCTTGACCTTGTCTTGTCGACTTTCCACCCAACTTATATCATATAGCTGCCTTAAAAGCGTTCTTCTGTGTGGGCAATACAATAAACTTGATAAATGAACTTGACTGTATGTGTTAGTTGGATGACAAATATTCTTGGGTTATCACACTCACAGCTAGCTAGTTATACCTATACCGCACGAAAATGTGATTGAGGAGGCTATTTTGATATATCGCATGGCGCAACGTTTTGATCTGTTTTCTCAACAAATAAGGGCAAGAGCGACACCAATGCTCCTTGTTTTTCAACATGCAATTCCGTTAGACTTTGAAGGTTTGACTACATTAAGCTTTGCAGACTCACTAGCTTAATGACTAAGTTACATTTGGAAATGGTCGAAGTTTCTATAATATGTAACAGTATTGTAACTCTTACTATATATACAGACAGAGGCATTTGGCCATGTCAAACTCGTTCATTATGTTGCATCCCTATATATTTATTTTTCTAAAAACATGATTCTTCCATTTATTGTTTTATTTATTGTTTTATTATTTAACTTATTCCGTGTTCACCAGACTGAAAAGATTCAGCTTATGATTAGGTTTCGAGACGGGAGATAAATCTAATTGAGATACTTATCATTTTGCACAAGATATTAGATTTTTTTTGTATATCTCCTTATATGTTTCCAGCAAACCGCAAACTACTGCTGCTATCTAGATCACAAGCTATTTAACCTATCTTGCCCTTTGTCGTTGCTATTACAGAATAAGGTTCACCTTTCTTAGGTTTTGAAATACAACACCTCTGATAACAATACGCGTATTTAGCATATTTTCCAGCAACGATTGTATCTACTATATTTCTGTCTTCGCAGAAGCTTATCAATCAGGGTACATAGAGAATGCTACTGCTATTAATAGACTTGTAGTATTTACCGTGTTAATTGAACTCATCAAATCATCAATCATAATATTTCGACGCACATGATAAGTTGCTGATTTATCACTCCAGGTGTGTCTATGCCGAGTAATGATATTGCCGTCCTTGACGGACAAAATTTTACATACATCGTATGTATGACTTGCACCACACGCGCGGCTCGGGATATGTGTCCACTCTTCAGCATGAGTTTCTACATGGTTAACGTTACCAGTGCTGGGGAGGAAGATCAGCTGATTAGCTGGCTGCAGCCATTAGGACTACCCGTGAGTTGGCTAATAATCACTTTTTACGTCTATTGTTCACAAAGTGTAATTGAAATGAGAAATGAAGTCATGACAAAAGCCAGTACTGTATATATTTTGGGAAATCGTTAGTACTATTGTAGATGTATAGATTAAAATGAAACATTGAATTCCACAAACTATGTTGATGTACACGTATATGACTATGAATCTTGCAAATGATGTCACTCGTCTTGATCTGTTCATCTTTATTCACTGATGTGTGTAGTACATTCACGTATCCGGACACTTCTCAGCACAGGTCTGCCCCGCACTGATTGGTAATAAATTCATGGACCACGTATGCTCACACAACCATGCCTACTTGTGCAAGAGGACAAACCATGGCGCAAATTAGCATGTTCATATGAGCTATGGATGCATGCTATCATACAACTCCAACATTAATATCAGCTGGTAGCATGTGTTTGATTGTATCCTATATCGTAAACGTGTCAACATTATAACGCACCGTCAATGTAACAGTTATTGATTAACGGATAGATATATGAGCTATTTACATCAATTTCCTCGATTTGCGCTTCGCTTTTCAACGTGAAAACAAAGAACGTAATTGTGCATTCACGTTTATGACAGTTCAATAAAAGCAGTAATATATTGCCAATATTTTGTCCTTTGTTAATAAACTTTTAATTAAGCAGAGATGCACAATTATAGTTCACCGCGAAACATTTTAGACCGTGTTTTAACTTAGTAGTGGTGTTTGTTAACGCATCAATTGCATCCTACCTGATCATATTGGATGTGCATGGTCCAATGTTACGTCACCCGTTAATTATCTCAGTATTCCAACTGATAATGCTTATTACACATCTTATGGTATTAACAACATTCGAATTACTAAATGCACATAACTTGATGACGGCATTTCAACGATTGAGACTATTCATAGCACAATTGAAACAATGCGACATAAGACGTTGTGGTGGAAGACGATACATTTGCATCAGGTACACCAAACAATATATAAGTACTTGCAATACAAATTCTGAAAAAAATATCCAAAATTCACCGAGGCGCGCTATGGACATTCACACAGAACTTACTAAGTCGATACATTAGCATCGTTGTTCCGAGTACATGGTCACCATAACAAATATCATAATTGGATTGTTCAGAATTATTTCAAATGTGTGATTCAATGTGGGTAGTGTGTTTGCCTACATTGAGGATAACAATATTGAGTTAGATAATCAATTTCGTTCTTATGTTTATTTCGATTGTTAATTAGACATGTAAATGTATTCCTTCAGGCATTCAGTCTCAATTTACGTTTTAAACGGCCCATATTGTTAACAACACACTACCTCATTGACGATCATTATTGGCAGTGTGCTCTGCGCTAAGAACCTTCCGTTTATGTATATTGAACCGCACTAGAAGAGAACTGCAGTTGGATTAATTATCACTCTTATTTCGAATATAGATGGTCCAATATTTGAAAATGATATTATACTAATCCCAAATGAGACATATACCTTTCATTTGTAAAGTCAACCAAGTTTTTGTCAAATAAGCAAAGTGGCATTACAAATGCTTACAAAATCTCAGCAGGGTGATAGTGTGGGTGAAGCAACCAATATGAATGATAAAGTCGACACGGCGCTCCTTAAAGTGCTTATCGCACGAAATATCATGTACTTTTTTCGCCAGATAACGGGAATATGAACAAGAAGTATCTATTATCTCTATGTATCCATCGTCAAAGTGCACGCTTTCGGGTCGAATTCGACTTAAAAGAGGAGTCCGGTGTGTCGCGACGACGAACTCATGAATAATTAATCGCCTCCGCGTGACGTCAGCTCCGGCATTGTTTTTGTTGCGAGGCGCTAACTGCGCTGCAATTAGCACAATAGGGCTGATGGTAATTTTGCAATTTAATCACTTCAGGAGAGCGACGAAGAGATATGGGATGGCACAAATCATTAGCAGACCGTCGTTGCTTCGGCAGAGCAAATTTCGCCTGCATATTCTAACAAAAAATGAGCAATTCAGACTCCATAACGAGAAAAAAGACACCGGCGATGTCACTGCTGCGCCTGGGATAAGGGGAACTCCCTGCGTCTCTAAGAACGGACTTATTTTACTGACGTCACACGCCTGGGCATAACCTAGATAATGGCTGCCGCAGCGTTTTGTCGGGCGCGCTAATTCTAACTGACAATTTATAGAATTTTGGCCTTACCTGATCAGATGCGACGGTTATTGGACCGGTTTAAGTGTATTGATCACATTATGAATTGATTTCAGCAAAGTACCTATAACCGTGTGATAGGCACTTTAATAAAGAGCTCGATATTAGGCCTCCGTTGAGCACTGTTGATATAGATTGCGTCCAAGGACTTGTAGCAAAGCTTTCATACGAGAAACAACAATGTCCACGCCCTTGTATAATCAAAAAGGCCACTAACAAAAAGTTAGGAACAAATCTTTTCAAGGCGAACAACATAGCGACGCTGTTCAGGCCCTTATATATTTATTGATGAAGAACTAAGCAAATCATTGGGCAAGCAAGACACCTTAACCAAATGGAAAGGTGATCGACTGCTAGACACACTATGGTAAGAAAAATCTTACACCTGAGAAGGTCCTCTACTTTGAGAGCATAGTAAAATGATGCAACTTAAGACCCCAGTACCCCAAGTAACATCCTGATACCTTGTACAGTAAGATACTGTCATTCATTTTACACACCTGAAAACAAGTGGAGATTATTCTATGGTTAGACCGTGCTTGTGTACTCTCCGCGATTACACTTTCACTCATATCAACTTTTCAATATGTTTCCGCTGCGTCTTAAATGTTTCCCCAAAGTAAGCTGAAATAATAACTTAAAAGTTATTTAAGGAACGATAATGAAATAATTGGTGTTGTGTATCATGTATGAAGTCAACTCTACCATTTAGTTTTTAAGACCATGATGCAGTTTTTATTAATGCTATCAGTGCATTGGAGAACATAAAATCAAAAACATTGTCCTTGCTTGAAGAAAATTTTTAATGCTCATGATTTAGACCCTGGTTATACTGTTAGTCCACTCGATAACAATGATCCAGATGTCAATTTCTTTAATGATCAGGTTGAGTCAACACATTTACCTGTATGCTTCTGAATATTCGTCGTTAGATTACCTCAACAGTTGTCACGCTTGCTAGGTTTTTCACCAGTATGTCCCGTCAGAATACTCCCTTGAGCGAACGACTTTCCACAGATGTCACATTTGTAAAGTTTTTCACCAGTATGTCTTTGCATATGTTGTGTCAGATTACTTACTTGAGCAAACGACTTTCCACATGTGTCACATTTGTAAGGTTTTGTACCAGTATGTCTTTTCAAATGTTGTGTCAGATTACTTAGTTGAGCGAACGACTTTCCACAAGTGTCACATTTGTAAGGTTTTTCACCGGTATGTCTTCTCATATGTTGTGTCAGATTACTTACTTGAGCGAACGACTTCCCACAAGAGTCACATTTGTAAGGTTTTTCACCAGTGTGCCTTCTCTTATGTATTTTCAGAGTACATCCTAGAGCGAACCCCTTTCCACAAATGTCACATTTGTGAGGTTTTTCACCAGTATGCGTCCTCATAAATTCTGTCAGAGTACTTCTACGAAAAAGCGACTTTCCACAAGTGTCATATTTGTGAGGCTTTTCATCAGTATGCGTTATTTCTTTTGACTTCATATTGCTTCCATTGATGAAACAATATGAAGATCCATCGTTGACATCATCAGGGATCTCCAGTTTTATCACACCGCTTTAACGTCTTCCATTCTGATGTATTCTGTAACACATGTGCATAAATCAATAGCTATATATTTTCATGTGATCTTTTAAACATCAAAACCTAAACGAGAGGGTGGTATTGTATGTAAAACACATTTCATTGTTGAATGAGGTGGTCAGAGCGTGCCGCACTACTTCTTGGAGGAGGCATTCGTTCTTGGCTTTCTTGTCGTTTTGCCTACTAGCATTACATTATTCGTGGTGATCGTAAAACTTGCAATGCCACTGCTGGGGAAGTTGAAATTCGGGACGCTGCACAGGTCATTTGCGCCCACTTTTGATATTACTTGGCATGTATAAACAATTTATTATAATGTTTTCAGCCAAACAAAACTAGTGCGTGTTTGTGGAGGTTTCGTGTTTTATCAGCTTTTGCTTGTTAATTGTGTCTTATCGCTGTACAAACTCCAGAGTAATCGGCGTGTGCTTAATAGTTTTTGAATCGAGTTTCTTGCAACCAACACAACATAAAGAAACCGATTGGTGCTTTAAAACATCTCGATACACAACCAAGAAGCGAGGCTACCCATGACGCAGACGTCAATGACACCCGCATCGTAACGTCGCACGCGCTGTCAGCAACAACGTGTGGGCGCTGTCCGCATTGACGCGTGCTGATTGGACGTTCATATATAACCAGCCATTAAATTCATACAATTATATTGAGATATTAGCTTCCACGAAGAAAACAAATGTAGTAGAAATAAATTTCCAAGCAATTGTCCTTCATGACAAGTTAGTAAGAAACCTCAAAGTATCGTCCAAGAATGAAAAAGGCATAAGGTTAACAAACGATCATTGTCTTCCGGAAAAACGCTAACCTTGTGATTGTTGCAATCGGTACTCCCTAAGCATTTTATGCAAGCATTTTTACTAATGATAGATAACTAGTGTACCTTGATTAAAACTTATTTTCCTAAATAACCAGAGGTAGGTATTTATCAATGGATATGCTGATTTATTGGTTTCAAGTGTGTAAACCAAGACGACTGTGGTAAGCTGCCTTGGCATGCCTGGTAGGAAGATGGAGAAATTAAGGGGATATTCCCATCCAATGTATGCATTCAGAGGATGATTGCAATTGCTTCATAGCAACATCGTTGTTATGCTCATATGAGTAAAGGTGGTACATATACTTTATTTATGGAGCGCCAGTTAATTTGATCTCGATGTTGAAAACAGGACACAATGAATTAAGATGAGGAGGAAATATGTTTCATTAAAGTGAAAACCCGAGAAGAGGGACTCAATGATCAAAGAGCTCAGCACAAAGGCTGAACATAAGCCGAGAGGAGGGACTCAATGGCCAAATGAGCTCCAGCACAAAGGCTGAACATAACCCGAGAAGAGGGACTCAATGATCAAATGAGCGCCAGCACAAAGGCTGAACATAACCCAAGAAGAGGGACTCAATGAGCAAATGAGCTCCAGCACAAAGGCTGAACATAACCCGAGAAGAGGGACTCAATGACCAAATGAGCTCCAGCACAAAGACTTAACATAACCCGAGAAGAGGGACTCAATGACCAAATGAGCTCCAGCACAAAGACTTAACATAACCCGAGAAGAGGGACTCAATGACCAAATGAGCTCCAGCATTAAGTCTTAACATAACCCAAGAAGAGGGACTCAATGAGCAAATGAGCTCCAGCACAAAGACTTAACATAACCCAAGAAGAGGGACTCAATGAGCAAATGAGCTCCAGCACAAAGGCTGAACATAACCCGAGAAGAGGGACTCAATGATCAAATGAGCTCCAGCACAAAGACTTAACATAACCCGAGAAGAGGGACTCAATGAGCAGATGAGCTCCAGCACAAAGGCTTAACATAACGCGAGAAGAGGGACTCAATGACCAAATGAGCTCCAGCACAAAGGCTGAACATAACCCGAGAAGAGGGACTCAATGATCAAATGAGCGCCAGCACAAAGGCTGAACATAACCCGAGAAGAGGGACTCGATGACCAAATGAGCACCAGCACAAAGACTTAACATAACCCGAGAAGAGGGACTCAATAACCAAATGAGCTCCAGCACAAAGACTTAACATAACCCGAGAAGAGGGACTCAATGACCAAATGAGCTCCAGCATTAAGTCTTAACATAACCCAAGAAGAGGGACTCAATGAGCAAATGAGCTCCAGCACAAAGACTTAACATAACCAAAGAAGTGGGACTCAATGAGCAAATGAGCTCCAGCACAAAGGCTTAACATAACCCGAGAAGAGGGACTCGATGACCAAATGAGCTCCAGCACAAAGACTTAACATAACCCGAGAAGAGGGACTCAATGAGCAAATGAGCTCCAGCACAAAGGCTTAACATAACCCGAGAAGAGGGACTCAATGACCAAATGAGCTCCAGCGCAAAGGCTGAACATAACTCACGACGTGGGGCATGTCACTACCAGGGGTGGGGTTTGGAGGGGGGGGGGGGGGCAACAATTCGAGTGGTCTATAAGTGTTTTCAGGTAACAATTATTCACTATTGGGTTAACATCATCACATTTAATTCATAAAGACTGTGAGTAGCAGTCCACCTGGAGGTACCCTCCGCACGAGTATGCTTCCGGCGCCAGTCGATACAACAGCCTAGACAACAATGAGACCATGCAAGTATCTGGGCAAGTCAGGGACAATGATTCTGGGGGTTGGGGAGGGTGTCTAATCGGGCAGGCATACCTCAATATGTAGATGTCATATTACAAGGCAATCGGGGATTCAGAGTGTCATTCATGCATTTTCTCTTGTTTTAATTATAAATTAAGTGCAATAAGCTGCTGCTTTTGGAAATGCAAATGCATGTTAGTTAACAGTTTCCGAATATTAATCATTATTGTGAGATCATCGGTAGTATAATTTCTCTGCAAATCAATATTCATAGGTATTGAACAAATATATCTAAATGACTAATGAGGAATCTGATTAGGTGGGTTCTTTTTATTATGCTTCCTACAATTAGATAAAAACAAGGGGCCAAAATGCCTCGAAGCGCTGCTGCCTTGAACAAAATTTTTAATCAAACGTTATGACCATACTATATAGTAGCTTTGATAGGTTTACATAGTATTAAATTGCACACTTTAAAGGCTCACAGAACTCTCAAATTATACCACATTGGCCTACCGATTAAATAAAAAGAGAAATTTATGCTTAGGTGTGTTGATAAGCACATTTATAACATTCCACTAGCTAAATTGACAAAAACACCATATATAAAAGAGAAGTCCGTATGTAATTCATGCTGCTTGCTTGCTTGTTAATGAAGAGTGCCAAATTATCATCAATTGGGTTTACATGGTGCAAGATATTTAACAATAACTCAGAGTCATGCAAGGCTGGTATTTAGTGTGCGAGGACGCATCAACATAAGTGGGGGGTTCATGTCTAAATAAGGGCTGCTAGCTAGCTATATAACATGCTCTCAAGACTTATTCCCCATAGGTTTTACATAGGACAAGATATTGAACAATAACTGTAGGGTCTTAGGTCATGCAGGGTTGATTTGCTGTAAGTGGGTTTCATGTCTAATTTAAGGTTGCTGACTATCTTCATAAGAAAATGTGCCATCAAAAATGTATCAACTTCACTTAAGGATGCTAGCAAATATATTTATTACATTCCACAAGCCATTTTAACAAAATGCAACCCTCAAATGTATCCAATACAAAGATTCTGTAGTTAAAGAGCTGATCCCAAAAATAAGGTCATTAGCAAAGATCCCGTCAGACTCAATATTTTGACCAAAAGAAATTGATGTAGTGTTTGGATAGCTCAGCAACAGCGGATTCAATTCCCAATTGGGTTAACATTGAACAGGGGATTTCTTAATAGTCTTTTTATCACTTAATCAGAGTTACAAGTTCAACCAGTGGTGACATTCACTTGACAAATAGATAATGACATAAGATAGGTCCATGTTTGATGAGGGGCAGCTTTAAAACAGACATGCCTTCAAAGTTTACGAACAGACAGACAGACACAAGAGTAATGGTATATGATACTCTCTTCTGAACAGCAGAGCTTACAAGTTAATCATGATACCACATTGGGTTTGAACAGTGTAATAATAACCCCAAGGCAATGGTCATGTAGAGCTGAATTTAGTAAGACAAGAGTTGTTAAGAATACTTCTTTGGGACAGGTAAGTCTGTATAGAGTTTAAGGCACACCAACACTAATAAGTTGTATGTAGCCAACTTTAGTAAAATCAGTATGAAGAGATAAGATTGAAAATGGATGAAAATGAACAAAAAGGTGGAATTGGAAATGCAAACAGTTATCCTAAGGCATGTCAACACCAAATTGACTGGCAATGTGTAAATCAGACAATTATAAAGAAATCATTCTCCATTGGGTAATCAAATAACAAGTGGCTCTTGCAAACAAAGTATCGAGCTGCTGCTGCAACCGGGGGGGGGAAGGGGGGGGTCACTTGACATTCACCCAAAAACGGGTGTCCCGCAGGATCTCGAAAAACCGTACCCCTCATACAAGGTGAAAGTGGCCAAAAGCACACCCTGTCGTACAAGGTGCCATGCGAATATATAACCTGTCGTAGAAGGTGAAAATGACAAAAAGTGAATGAATAACCTGTCATATATCGTAGGCAGGATAAAAGTGTCTGAAAATATCAGAATCTTGCATATTTTAAGATTTATCAAATAAAGTTGATCTTATTTCCGCCTTTACCCAACACTAATCATTGCTCACACACTACTCTTTTCTAACCCTAATCTAATCCCCTACATGTCCCCACACAAATGTTATCTGCGTCCCTTATTTATTCCTCGACTCATCCCATACTTATCATATCTGTGACCCTTATTGAATCCCTGCCGAGCCCCCATACTAATCATTGGAGTGACCCGCATCTGCTCTCCGCTGTGACCACGCTCTTATTGCCGATGTGATCCCGCCATAATACTCGCCTCAACCCCATTTTTATTCCCGCTGTGACCCCAAACTTGTACTTTCCGAGACCCTATCCGACGAACAAATATGAAATGGCTTACGGCTTATAGTCGGCGTCAAATGTTAGGCGTTATAAGGCTGTTTCTGGCTTGAAGGAAACGACCTTGCAAACTGTAATGTACAGCAGCAAATTCCTCGCGAAATGTTTCATTTTTAGAGTAACGTGAATTCGGTAACAAATGGTAACAGCTATGCGAGGTTGAAATACTCTTCATTTAGTTACATAATGAATCATGTTTATTGCGGTTAAGGTAATTAGTTATTGCATAACAAGCATATTGAGCAGCAGTTTCATTGGGATCGTGGGGTTAGATGGACATGAGTACGGATGGAAAGGGAGTTAGGGAGAAAATTCGGCAGATACATAGGTAGGTAGGTGGAATTCAAGTGGATTTGGCTCAGTGTCTGCATATAACCGTGAATATATAAATACAAGGTCCAAGCCTTTACTCCTATCGATAAAATTAAACAATTCGCTTACCTCACATAGACACAGAGTCAGTCAGTTGTAAATATACACGAGGCATTACTAGTGACCGATTCAGGATATCCTCAAGCTGTGCATGACGGCCATTAGAGCTTTACGCGGTGTGGCTTTTCAAGGGGCTTATTGTGGTTTGATATTAAGTAGTATTCCCTGGCATGCTTCAATATCGCAGTTATCATATATTCATAAGATACTAATTATATTACAGTATGTAATTAGTGCGAATTAAATGCGGTAGTTAAATATCTTGGGTTAGTAATTTGGGTAATTGATATAACTTTACGTTGTTGAGTATTGGTTTTAAATGACAGCGATATATGCCTATGTTAACATGTTAAAATATTGCAGCACAGGTAGTGACAGCAGCGCTTTATTCCCTTGAGGGATATTCGAAATCACATGCCATCCTAAGAAAGTATTGTGTTATGGGAATGAAACTCTTTTTAAGCAATATATGAATTATTCTATATTTTTACGACCTTTGTGTGATATTAGCCCAAGTCAACATCAAATAAAAGTATCGCTGCCTCACCGAGCCTATTAGTGAGAGCAACATAAATTGAGGAGACAACTTTGTAGCACACCACAGATCCTTTATCCAAGATAAAGAATGCATTTTGTGGTTTTTGTCACCAGCATTTTGGGTCTGCACCAATTCTACTGTACTGAAATGTCTTCTGAGTTCGATCAAGTTCATATCGATGTTCAGTTTCAAGAGCTTGGAATCGTCCGAGCAATACGAGAGCGCTGCGGCATGTTTAGAGATGGGATTTGACTGTGGCAGTTTCTCCATTGACGCCCAGAAGACATACAGACTCACTGCTCTGCGCCTAACAAAACCTGTCAAGAACCCGGAACTGGTGTTTAACACCAGCACTGAGACAAAGATATTCGGGAAAATGTCAGGTAAGAAAACCTAAGGCACTATGAAATATATAAATGAACAATTAGGAGCTCGACACCTTGACCTAGTCTTGCCGACCTTTCACTCAACTTATATCACATAGCTACCTTAAAAGAGTTCTTCTTTGTGGGCATTACAATTAGCTTAATAAATTAACTTGACTGTTTGTGTTTGCTGGATGACAAATGTGATTGAGGAGACCAGTTTTGATACATCACATGGCGCAACGCTTTGATTTGTGTTCTTAACAAATAAAAGCAAGAGCGACACCAATGCTTCTTGTTTTTCAACATGCTATTATGTTAGACTTCGAAGGTTTGACTTCACTCTCACTAAGCTTTGCAGACTCACTAGCTTAATGACCAAGTTACATTTGGAAATGGTCGCAGTTTCCATAATATGTAACAGTATTGTAACTCGTGCAATATTTACAGGGAGATGCATTTGGCCGTGTCAAACTCGTTCATTAAGACTAACCTGTTGCATCCCTAAATTTATATTTTTCTTAAACATGATTCTTTCATTTATTGTTTTATGAATAATTAACTTCTTCCGTGCTCACCAGAATGACAAGATTTAGCTCATGATTAGGTTTCGAGACAGGAGATAAAACTGATTGAAGGTTACGCTGAGATACTTATCATTTTGCACAAGATATAAGATGCTTTTTGTATGCATATCTCCATATTTGTTTAACAGCAAACCACATACTGCTGCTGCTATCTAGATCACAAGCTATTTAACCTCTCTTGTCCTACGTCGTTGACTTTATGTGATATGGTATTACAGAATAAGGTTAACCTTTCTTAGGTTTTGAAATACAACACCCCTGATAACTGATAACTATAGATGTATTTAACATATTTTCCAGCATTGATTTATTTGTGAAGGGTCGTATCCATTATATTTCTGTCTTTGCAGAAGCTTATCAATCAGTGTGCATAGAGAATGCTTCTGCTATTAAAAGACTTGTAGTATTTACCTTGTTAATTGAACTCAATAATAATCAAATCATCAATAATAATATGTCGACGCTGATTTATCTCTCCAGGTGTGTCTATGCCCTGCAATGATATTGCCGTCCTTGACGGATATACATCGTATGTATGACTGGCACCACTTGGTAGGTATGTGGCAATCCCAAGCGGTAGGCGTGGGCCGATGTCCGCAGACCGCAGCTTGGGTCTTGTCCAAGTGACTTGGCACGCGGCTCGGGATTTGTGTCCACTCTTCGGCATGAGTTTCTACATGGCTAACGTCACCAGTGCTGGGGAGGAAGATCAGCTGATTAGCTGGCAGCAGCCATTAGGACTACCCGTGAGTTGGCTAATAATCACTTTTTACGTCTATTATTCACAATGTGTATATTTGAAATGAAGTCAAGACAAAAGCCAGTACTGTATATATTTTGGGAAAACGTTAGTACTATTGTAGATGTATAGATTAAAATGAAATATTGAATTCCATAAACTATGTTGCTGTACACGTATGTCTTGCAAATGATGTCACTCGTCTTGATCTGTTCATCTTTATTCACTGATGTGTGTAGTACATTCACGTATCCGGACACTTCTCAGCACAGGTCTGCCCCGCACTGATTGGTAATAAATTCATGGACCACGTATGCTCACACAACCATGCCTACTTGTGCAAGAGGACAAACCATGGCGCAAATTACCATGTTCATATGAGCTATGGATGCATGCTATCATACAACTCCAACATTAATATCAGCTGGTAGCATGTGTTTGATTGTATCCTATATCGTAAACGTGTCAACATTATAACGCACCGTCAATGTAACAGTTATTGATTAACGGATAGACATATGATCTATTTACATCAATTTCCTCGGTTTGCGCTTCGCTTGTCAATGTGAAAACAAAGAACGTAATTGTGCAGTCACGTTTATGACAGTTCAATAAAAGCAGTAATATATTGTCAATATTTTGTCCTTTGTTAAAGGTCAACTACAAAGATTTTTTTTATTCCATTTTTCAAAAGTTCTATGTTTTAAAAGGGTATCGTAACCAAAATAAGGTGACTGCGCGCTTTTTTTCTTTTAGAAAAATGATTTTTAAATGTACATTTTCCACGTCGAATCTGACAAGATACCGCTCGGTAAAAGTCGTGAATTTCCGGACAGTGACGTCATTCGGGTTGTTCGCGAATATTCCTCGCCATCTTCAGCCTTCACGGTTGGTTGACAGCGTGTGACTTACTCGTCTTTCTTCACGGTCTGGTGCGTTTCTTGTTATGGATTATGCCTTATTGTTGTGCGTTTGGTTGTCGGAACAATGAGAAGTCAGGCGTGAGTTTTTTTCTGTTTCCAAAAGACAGCAAAATGCGCCGCATATGGGTGTCGAAAGTCAAACGTAAACACTGGAGTCCTACACTCACGACGGTTCTATGTTCTGATCATTTCGAGAATGGTGCTTATGATACTGACCCAGAGCTGCTCAAAAGTCTAGGATTTCGTAAAAAACCTAGGCTCCGAAAAGAGGCCATACCAACTCTCTTTAGCCACGTTGGAGTTGATGACAGTCAAAGTAAGCGACGGAGTGCCTCGGAGAAAAGGCAGCGACAACAGGTGAGATCTGTTGGCTTGAACCTTTAGGCTAGTCCTGCTATGTTGACGTATACTCATTTAGATGTTAATGAATTTATCACCAAGTTGCCAGTATATCAATCTAGCTGTTTCTTGTCATGCAGGTAGTAAATGAAATGGTATTGGCAGCTGAGCAGAAACATAAATCAAGTGACAGTGGTGAACCACAGACTGAGGTTTCACACACCCAAGCACTGCCGACCTAGGCGAAGAAACTTCGCTTCTGACAGCATCCGCGTTGTGTGCTACACCAGGGGCGAGTGCCTTGCCGTCTGCAGAACATGAAGCTTGCTCTCACTTGTCATTTGGGGTGCAGGCAAATGTTTCCGTGAGTGTCACAAGGCAACTACATTATTATATTTGATGAAATGCATTGGCAGGGATAACTTCTGTTGAATGTATCCATGTGTCTTTTCAGAGTCAATTTGTAAACATTTACATCCTGTAAGGGTATGATGAATGAAATTGTAGCATACTTATTGTATTGATACCACAGATGGCTGCAGACACAGAGTTCCTTCTTTCCTGGAATAAAGAAATATTCCAGAGGTACCCAAGTTAGCCCATCTCAGCACTGCATCGGGACACAGTGCAATTTGCTGTTCCAAAGTGTCACCAGGGGCACCCAATATGAGCCCCAGGAGAAATTTGTTCAACTAGTGGACAGCGATGATGAGATGGAAACTGACCCCGACTATGACTTCATTGATGTCAGTGATGATGCCGAGATGGACACTGATGATGACATGGAGTTTGAAGAAGTGTAAGGAAAATATTGTTTTGTTTATAGTGTAACCACAGGGATTTATTTGATGGAAGAAAAATTTAGCTCACAGAATGCTTATATTGTGAATTCATTCTCATTGTTCACAGTGGTGTTGATCTGGAGGATGGCCCTAGTCAGAATCAAAGAAAATTTATTGTGTTTGAGAGCTGCTTGAGAACCCTGCTGCTCTCATGCTTCCTGTGCTTGGGCCCCTGCAGAGTCATCATCAGGCAGATACGGGGGAGTTTTGCTTGTTTTGAACAAATCTGCGTGAATGGACACCGTAAGATGTGGGATAGCCAACCTTTTACAGGAGCTATGCCTGCAGGGAATTTGTTAATGGCTTCAGGAATTTTTGTTAGCGGCAGTAGTGCTGTTAGAACACTGAACATGTTCAGGCATGTTAATATCCCAACCATATCTATGTCAACATTCTCATTCAGAGAAGCTATCTTGTTCCAGCTGTAAGACGACTCTGGCGGACCCAAAAGACATCACTGACAACTGCTCGCCAAGGTACACCACTTTCTGTAGGAGGGGATGCAAGATGTTGTTCTCCAGGCCACACTGCCAAGTATGGCAGTTACACCCTGATGGACCTAAAGACTTCAAAGGTTCTAGACATGCAACTTGTTCAGGTATAAAACTTACAATTTATGACCAGTATATGATTCTTTAATGTCTATTGTACCATCAATTGCCTGTTAATTTCTTTCAGAGTAACCAAGTTAAAAATTCTAATGCTATGGAGTTAGCTGGTCTGAAGCTTGGTATGAAATCCCTGTCTGAGAATGGATTGACCGTTGAATCCATCACTACTGACAGACATTTGGGGGTGAAAAAGTACATAAGGGAAGAGCAACCTACAGTCCAACACTGGTTTGATGTGTGGCATGTTGCCAAAGGTTAGTTTCTTTGTGTGACTTAAGCCGACTCAAAAACACTCTGTGTAACATTTTAAAGAATATTTAACATGTTGGCATACCAAATTTATATGATAGCATTAAAGACAAACACACACTTATTTGTAAATGAAGGGATCAAGAAGAAAATACTGGCCAAAGGGAAAAGAAAAGACTGCAACATCCTGGGTGAGTGGGCCAGAAGCATTTCCAATCATGTTTACTGGTGTGCTGCCTCAAGCGATGGAGATGCAGGTCTGGTCAGAACCAAGTGGCTCTCTGCCACTAGGCATGTCGTCAATGAGCACGTGGGGCATGGGGATCTGTACCCGGAATGTGAGCATGCACTACTAGAGGACAGGAAGTGGATACTGAAGGGTCAGTGTTAGTTTTTAATCATATAAGTTTACATAGAAATATTTACTTCAGTTGTAGTGTAATTAAATGAGTCATACAGGTAAAATCCATGTCCTTGTGGTACTACTTTACCAAAGAAATGTAATCTGTATTGATATATGTGTTAACCATAAATAGGATCAAAGCCACACAAAGAGTTGGAGTTGATAGTCTCCAGCAAGCATCTCCTAAATGACATTGGCAGGCTTTCCCCATCAGAGCAGACATCAAGCCTAGAATCGTATCACAAAGCGGTCACATTCTTCGCACCAAAGAGTGTCCACTATCCCTATGCCACCATGGAGGCCAGGTAATACCAATGAAATAAGTTTGAAATTCGGTTGTGTATATTTGTTGTATGGAAGTTTAGCACATTTGTGTACTGGCAGCTGTAATGTTCTTTGTATAATTATGTGCTCAAGTTTCAATTCTTACTTAGCAATATGTTATCAACCTGCTATATATATCCAGATTGCTCCTAGCAGTAATTCACTTGAATGAAAACTCGAACAGAGCTCAAGCCATCACTGAAGGAGGTCAGTCACAATGGAGAGTGTCTTATCCCAAAGCCAGACAGGGAGACCCAGTTGTTAAGCCGGTCAAAGTACCAATTACTTTTGGTGTGTAGGTGCATTAATCTAAAATGAAACACATGTTATTTTGACATTTATTACCAGAACCTAAATAAGTTTCATATGCACAAACATTGTAACCCTATTCAAATGGGCATATTTTATAACTAACTTGTTTTATGACTATCATAAAATATGAATATCATTGATTTCCTTCAGACTATGTACATCAGTTCATTGCTGAGGTGCTTGATCTCAGGCAAAAATACCCAAGCTACAGACTTGCTGATGTCCTTGCAGAGGAAAGGAATCTTCCACCTCCTATTGCCTCCCAGTACGAGAAACCTGCAAAGGATCTTCTCGTAGGTGCTCACAGGTGTAGATTTAACCTGACCAAGTAATCTTCCACTCCTGCCAGCACTTTTCTGTTTCTTTTGCCCAGTCTGTGCCATATCCATAATGTAAACTGGCGGTAGGCTAGATACCTGAATTATCAGAAGCAATATGTCAATAAGTTGTCTATGGTTTTGAAATAAGTTGCATAGTTAAAAAAACAATTGTCATTTGTCAACCATTCCCTCACTTTGTAATTGTAAGCTCTGCCTCTGGATTTCATGTTAATGGTTTTATTTATTCTTGGCTATGTGAAATATATTGTAGTTTATCAATATGAACACTGAATGTTTTTACACAGCGGGATTGATGTTCCCTTAGTAATAAATATGATTGTTCAACCTCAAACCGTCCTTTTTGGTAGCAATAATGGCTAACTTACTCATTGTAGAGACCTCATCTCCAACAGGTCCATCCATTTGAATAGATTCAAATTTGGAAGCTTCCAGCACATTTTATTCAGGCAGTTTGCCAGGAATCTTGGCTGCTTGGTGATGCATGTCCATTCCTCTGTTATAGCCATCACTCTCTCCAAACCTCTGATGCACACTCTGGCTTCGTCCATTGGGATGCAGTGCTGACTGAATATAACAGGAAAATACTTTATATACTGCATGTAATCATCTGTCAAAAATGTTTAATGTGCTGAGGGTACAATGGCAAAGCTACGTTCACTAGTCAAGTTCTATCTGTTGTAATAGTTACATCTGTCAACATACCATCCTCAACTTACAGAATGTGTAAATCTATTGGGTAATTGATACTAACGATTATTTTTTACCAGTTAACGTAGTTCAATAAAGCTGGGGAAGGGTATTCTTAAACTCACCATTCGTCGAAATCTTTTGTGGATTCTTCATCCGAAGCGAGTTAGAGCTCCCGGTGTCATTTCGAAGTGTGACTTGGATTTTTCAACTCCCGTCCGTATTGTCTCAAATAAATAGTCATGGACATAATTTGCCCTAATTTTATGCTATGGGGCCTCGTAATTTTCATCAGAAGACGACATGGCTTCATTTAAAAACAGTGTAATACTAAAATCCAAACAATCGCTTTTCGCTTCGCTCGCTCGATCGCTGTCAAATTCTTTCTGAGGCCTCGCAGCAGGAATGACGTCACGCAACCTGCCCCTAGCGGCCAACTGAGGCAAAATGGCATCGAGAAGATGGCTTCGTATTTTCGTCCGAGTGGAACCTTATCGGTGGATTTTTAGTAGTTATGCATAGCGGTGCAACGAATTATGAGCACCCATTGGTTAATGAGTTATTAATCTTCATTTTGAAACACAAAATAAAGAAATGATGAAAATCGTTGAAGTTGACCTTTAATAAACTTTTAATTAAGCAGAGATGCACAATTATAGTTCACCGCGGAACATTTTAGGCCGTGTTTTAACTTAGTAGTGGTGTTTGTTAACGCATCAATTGCATCCTACCTGATCATATTGGATGTGCATGGTCCAATGTTGCGTCACCCGTTAATTATCTCAGTATTCCAAATGATAATGCTCATTACGCATCTTATGGTATTAACAACATTCGAATTACTAAATGCACATAACTTGATGACGGCATTTCAACGATTGAGACTATTCATAGCACATTTGAAACAATGCGACATAAAACGTTGCGGTGGAAGACGATACATTTGCATCAGGTACACCAAACATTATATAAGAACTTGTAATACAAATTCTGAAAAAAAAATTCAAAATTCATCGAAGCGTGCTATGGACATTCACACAGAACTTACTAAGTCGATACATTAGCATCGTTGTTCCGAATACATGGTCACCATAAAAAATATCATAATTGGATTGTTCAGAATTATTTCAAATGTGTGATTCAATGTGGGTAGTGTGTTCGCCTACATTGAGGTTAACAATATTGAGTTAGATAATCAATTTCGTTCTTTTGTTTATTTCGATTGTTAATTAGAAATGTAAATGTATTCCTTCAGGCATTCAGTCTCAATTTACGTTTTAACGGCCCATATTGTTAACAACACACTACCTCATTGACGATCATTATTGGCAGTGTGCTCTGCGCTAAGAACCGCACTAGAAGAGAACTGCAGTTGGATTAATTATCACTCTTATTTCGAATATAGATGGTCCAATATTTGAAAATGATATTATACTAATCCCAAATGAGACATATACCTTTCATTTGTAAAGTCAACCAAGTTTTTGTCAAATAAGCAAAGTGGCATTACAAATGCTTACAAAATCTCAGCAGGGTGATAGTGTGGGTGAAGCAACCAATATGAATGATAAAGTCGACACGGCGCTCCTTAAAGTGCTTATCGCACGAAATATCATGTACTTTTTTCGCCAGATAACGGGAATATGAACAAGAAGTATCTATTATCTCTATGTATCCATCGTCAAAGTGCACGCTTTCGGGTCGAATTCGACTTAAAAGAGGAGTCCGGTGTGTCGCGACGACGAACTCATGAATAATTAATCGCCTCCGCGTGACGTCAGCTCCGGCATTGTTTTTGTTGCGAGGCGCGAACTGCGCTGCAATTAGCACAATAGGGCTGATGGTAATTTTGCAATTTAATCACTTCAGGAGAGCGACGAAGAGATATGGGATGGCACAAATCATTAGCAGACCGTCGTTGCTTCGGCAGAGCAAATTTCGCCTGCATATTCTAACCAAAAATGAGCAATTCAGACTCCATGATGAGAAAAAAGACACCGGCAATGTCACTGCTGCGCCTGGGATAAGGGGAACTCCCTGCGTCTCTAAGAACGGACTTATTTTACTGACGTCACACGCCTGGGCCTAACCTAGATAATGGCTGCCGCACCGTTTTCTCGGGCGCGCTAATTCTAACGGACAATTTATCGAATTTTGGCCTCACCAGATCAGATGCGACGGTTATTGGACCGGTTTAAGTGTATTGATCACATTATGAATTGATTTCAGCGAAGTACCTATAACCGTGTGATAGGCATTTTAATAAAGAGCTCGATATTAGGCCTCCGTTGAGCACTGTTGATATAGATTGCGTCCAAGGACTTGTAGCAAAGCTTTCATACGAGAAACAACAATGTCCACGCCCTTGCATGATCAAAAAGGCCACTAACAAAAAGTTAGGAGCAAATCTTTTCAAGGAGAACAACATAGCGACGCTGTTCAGGCCCTTATATATTTATTAATGAAGAACTAAGCAACTCATTGGGCAAGCAAGACACTATAACCAAATGGAAAGGTGATCGACTGCTAGACACACTATGGTAAGAAAAATCTTACACTTGAGAAGCGTCCTCTACTTTGAGAGCATAGTAAAGTGATGCAACTTAAGACCCCAGTACCCCCAAGTAACATCCTGATACCTTGTACAGTAAGATACTGTCATTCATTTTACACACCTGAAAACAAGTGGAGATTATTCCGATACTCATTAAATCTATGGTTAGACCGTGCTTGTGTACTCTCCGCGATTACACTCTCACTCATATCAACTTTTCAATATGTTTCCGCTGCGTCTTAAATGTTTTCACAAAGTAAGCTGAAATAATAACTTAAAAGTTATTTAAGGAACGATAATGAAATAATTGGTGTTGTGTATCATGTATGAAGTCAACTCTACCATTTAGTTTTTATGACCATGATGCAGTTTTTATTAATGCTATCAGTGCATTGGAGAACATAAAATCAAAAAACATTGTCCTTGCTTGAAGAACATTTTTAATGCTCATGATTTAGACCCTGGTTATACTGTTAGTCCACTCGATAACAATGATCCAGATGTCAATTTCTTTAATGATCAGGTTGAGTCAACACATTTACCTGTATGCTTCTGAATATTCGTCGTTAGATTACCTCAACAGTTGTCACACTTGCTAGGTTTTTCACCAGTATGGGTTCTAATATGTCCCGTCAGAATACTCCCTTGGGCGAACGACTTTCCACAGATGTCACATTTGTAAAATTTTTCACCAGTATGTCTTTGCATATGTTGTGTCAGATTACTCAGTTGAGCGAACGACTTTCCACATGTGTGACATTTGTAAGGTTTTACACCAGTGTGTCTTCTTATGTGTTGTGTCAGATTACTTACTTGAGCAAACGACTTTCCACAAGTGTCACATTTGTAAGGTTTTGCACCAGTATGTCTTTTCAAATGTTGTGTCAGATTACTTAGTTGAGCAAACGACTTTCCACAAGTGTCACAGTTGTAAGGTTTTTCACCGGTATGTCTTCTCATATGTTGTGTCAGATTACTTACTTGAGCGAACGACTTCCCACAAGTGTCACATTTGTAAGGTTTTTCACCAGTGTGCCTTCTCTTATGTATTTTCAGAGTACATCCTAGAGCGAACCCCTTTCCACAAATGTCACATTTGTGAGGTTTTTCACCAGTATGCGTCCTCATAAATTCTGTCAGAGTACTTCTACGAAAAAACGTTTTCCACAAGTGTCATATTTGTGAGGCTTTTCATCAGTATGCGTTATTTCGTTTGACTTCATATTGCTTCCATTGATGAAGCAATATGAAGATCCATCGTTGACATCATCAGGGATCTCCAGTTTTATCACGGCTTTAACGTCTTCCATTCTGATGTATTCTGTAACACATGTGCATAAATCATAATCAATAGCTATATATTTTCATGTGATCTTTTAAACATCAAAACCTAAACGAGAGGGTGGTATTGTATGTAAAACACATTTCATTGTTGACCGAGGTGGTCAGAGCGTGCCGCACTACTTCTTGGAGGAGGCATTCGTTCTTGGCTTTCTTGTCGTTTTGCCTACTAGCATTACATTATTCGTGGTGATCGTAAAACTTGCAATGCCACTGCTGGGGAAGTTGAAATTCGGGACGCTGCACAGGTCATTTGCGCCCACTTTTGATATTACTTGGCATGTATAAACAATTTATCATAATGTTTTCAGCCAAACAAAACTAGTGCGTGTTAGTGGAGGTTTCGTGTTTTATCAGCTTTTGCTTGTTAATTGTGTCTTATCGCTGTACAAACTCCAGAGTAATCGGCGTATGCTTAATAGTTTTAGAATCGAGTTTCTTGCAACCAACACAACATAAAGAAACCGATTGGTGCTTTAAAACATCTCGATACACAAACAAGAAGCGAGGCTACCCATGACGCAGACGTCAATGACACCCGCATCGTAACGTCGCGCGCGCTGTCAGCAACAACGTGTGGGCGCTGTCCGCATTGACGCGTGCTGATTGGAGGTTCATATATAACCAGCCATTAAATTCATACAATTATATTGAGATATCAGCTTCCACGAAGAAAACAAATGTAGTAGAAATAAATTTCCAAGCAATTGTCCTTCATGACAAGTTAGTAAGAAACCTCAAAGTATCGTCCAAGAATGAAAAAGGCATAAGGTTAACAAACGATCATTGTCTTCCGGAAAAACGTTAACCTTGTGATTGTTGCAATCGGTACTCCCTAAGCATTTTATGCAAGCATTTTTACTAATGATAGATAACTAGTGTACCTTGATTAAAACTTATTTTCCTAAATAACCAGAGGTATGTATTTATCAATGGATAAGCTGATTTATTGGTTTCAAGAGTGTAAACCAAGACGACTGTGGTAAGCTGCCTTGGCATGCCTGGTAGGAAGATGGAGAAATTAAGGGGATATTCCCATCCAATGTATGCATTCAGAGGATGATTGCAATTGTTTCATGGCAACATCGTTGTTATGCTCATATGAGTAAAGGTGGTACATATACTTTATTTATGGAGCGCCAGTTAATTTGATCTCGATGTTGAAAACAGGACACAATGAATTAAGATGAGGAGGAAATATGTTTCATTAAAGTGAAAACCCGAGAAGAGGGGCTCAATGATCAAAGAGCTCAGCACAAAGGCTATACATAACCCGAGAAGAGGGACTCAATGAGCAAATGAGCTCCAGCACAAAGGCTTAACATAACCCGAGAAGAGGGACTCAATGATCAAATGAGCTCCAGCACAAAGGCTTAACATAACCCGAGAAGAGGGACTCAATGACCAAATGAGCTCCAGCACAAAGCCTTAACATAACCCGAGAAGAGGGACTCAATGATCAAATGAGCTCCAGCACAAAGGCTGAACATAACCCGAGAAGAGGGACTCAATGATCAAATGAGCTCCAGCACAAAGGATTAACATAACCCGAGAAGAGGGACTCAATGACCAAATGAGCTCCAGCACAAAGGCTTAACATTACCCGAGAAGAGGGACTCAATGAGCAAATGAGCTCCAGCGCAAAGGCTGAACATAACCCACGACGTGGGCCATGTCACTACCATGGGTGGGGTTTGGAGGGGGGGGGGGGGGCAACAATTCGAGTGGTCTATAAGTGTTTTCAGGTAACAATTATTCACAATTGGGTTAACATCATCACATTTAATTCATAAAGACTGTGAGTAGCAGTCCACCTGGAGGTACCCTCCGCACGAGTATGCTTCCGGCGCCAGTCGATACGACAGCCTAGACAACAATGAGACCATGCAAGTATCTGGGCAAGTCAGGGACAATGATTCTGGGGGTTGGGGAGGGTGTCTAATCGGGCAGGCATACCTCAATATGTATATGTCATATTACAAGGCAATCGGGGATTCAGAGTGTCATTCATTCATGCATTTTCTCTTGTTTTTAACTAAATTAAGTGCAATAAGCTGTTGCTTTTGGAAATGCAAATGCATGTTAGTTAACGGTTTCCGAATATTAATCATTATTGTGAGATCATCGGTATTATAATTTCTCTGCAAATCAATATTCATAGGTATTGAACAAATATATCTAAATGACAAATGAGGAATCTGATTAGGTGGTTTTTTTTATTATGCTTCCTACAATTAGATAAAAACAAGGGGCCAAAATGCCTCGAAGCGCTGCTGCCTTGAACAAAATTTTTAATCAAACGTTATGACCATACTATATAGTAGCTTTGATAGGTTTACATAGTATTAAATTGCACACTTTAAAGGGTCACAGAACTCTCAAATTATACCACATTGGCCTACCGATTAAATAAAAAGAGAAATTTATGCTTAGGTGTGTTGGTAAGCACATTTATAACATTCCACTAGCTAAATTGACAAAACACCATAGATATAAGAGAAGTCCGTGTATAATTCATGATGCTTGATTGCTTGTTAATGAAGAGTGCCAAATTCTCATCAATTGGGTTTACATGGTGCAAGATATTTAACAATAACTCAGAGTCATGCAAGGCTGGTATTTAGTGTGCGAGGACGCATCGACATAAGTGGGGGGTTCATGTCTAAATAAGGGCTGCTAGCTAGCTATATAACATGCTCTCAAGACTTATTCCCCATTGGTTTTACATAGGACAAGATATTGAACAATAACTGTAGGGTCTTAGGTCATGCAGGGGTGATTTGCTGTAAGTGGGTTTCATGTCTAATTTAAGGTTGCTGACTATCTTCATAAGAAAATGTGCCATTAAAAATGTATCAACTTCACTCCTTATCGGCGGCTTTGACCATACTTCTATACTTAAGGATGCTAGCAAATATATTTATTACATTCCACAAGCCATTTTAACAAAATGCACCCCTCAAATGTATCCAATACAAAGTTTCTGTAGTTAAAGAGCTGATCCCAAAAATAAGGTCATTAGCAAAGATCCCATCAGACTCAATATTTTGACCAAAAGAAATTGATGTAGTGTTTGGATTGCTCAGCAACAGCGGATTCAATTCCCAATTGGGTTAACATTGAACAGGGGATTTCTTAATAGTCTTTTTATCACTTAATCAGAGTTACAAGTTCAACCAGTGGTGACATTCACTTGACAAATAGATAATGACATAAGATAGGTCCATGTTTGATGTGCGGCAGCTTTAAAACAGACATGCCTTCAAAGTTTACGAACAGACAGACAGACACAAGAGTAATGGTTTATGATACTCTCTTCTGAACAGCAGAGCTTACAAGTTAATCATGATACCACATTGGGTTTGAACAGTGTAATAATAACTCCAAGGCAATGGTCATGTAGAACTGAATTTAGTAAGACAAGAGTTGTTAAGAATACAGGTAAGTCTGTATAGGGTTTAAGGCACACCAACACTAATGAGTTGTATGTAGCCAACTTTAGTAAAATCAATATGAAGAGATAAGATTGAAAACGGAGCAGCCACCTAGGATAAATGGGGAAAAATCCACATGGATGAAAATGAACAAGAAGGTGGAATTGGAAATGCAAACAGTTATCCTAAGGCATGTCAACACCAAATTGACTGGCAATGTGTAAATCAGACAATTATTCTCCATTGGGTAATCAAATCACAAGTGGCTCTTGCAAACAAAGTATCGAGCTGCTGCTGCAACCGGGGGGGGGGGGGGGGGGGGGGGGGGGGTCACTTTACATTCACCCGAAAACGGGTGTCCCGCAGGACCTCGAAAAACCGTACCCCTCATACAAGGTGAAAGTGGCCAAAAGCACACCCTGTCGTACAAGGTGCCATGCGAATATATAACCTGTCGTAGAAGGTGAAAATGACAAAAAGTGAATGAATAACCTGTCATATATCGTAGGCAGGATAAAAGTGTCTGAAAATATCAGAATCTTGCTAGCTGATTTCTCATGCAGTAACAACTTTGTGCGCTTGCACAGTCGAGCGTGTGATTCTCTGCACATAACACAGGGACCACTCATTGCATTTGCATTGTCAGCAACTGGTTGGAAATCCCGGGAATAAATCTTGACATACAAAAACAAAATATGCATAAAACCTGCTGAACAGTTGGGAAGAGAAAAGCCCCACCAAAAGCTGTCATACAGATTGCAGGTATAAAAAAACCTACCCTGTCATATAAGTACGAGGCAACAACAACAAAACGCACAAGTTGAGAGGCCGCAAAAACATACCCTGTCGCACTGCCTCTAACACTTAAGTGTCTCCCCTCGAGCTGCTGCACTTCAAACAAGGTTATAAAATGTGATGTTGGTCTGTTTGGGAGAGTACAAGAGATGATGCACACATTTTATCAATTAACTCCAGGTTCAAATGTAATGTGGTTATGATTGAATATAGATATCAACATAAGATGACAACATGTTTAATTAGCTATTAGGGAAGGTACTTTGCTTTACAAGAAAAATTGCCACAAAGGTTTTCTGATCGATTTGGGGGGGGGGTGGGGCGTCCACATTGACCAATTAGAAGACCATATATCTTCAACATATGTCCGATGAGGCTAGCCCCAGACGGTCAAAGACGTTGAATAAACAGCACATGTGTTTGGTGCAGAGGATAAATATTGAAAATATTGTAGTAGGCAGAATCATAGAGCACATCGCGTTATGAAACTCAGCATGGCTTAAGTCATAGGATGATTGGATTATCGCTCATGTCCAATAAAAAACGGTTTTTGATTTATTTGAAGGGAAATAAGCTATATCTTTAAAAACAAACCATGTCTAAATAGTTTATAAATATTCAGAAAACATGTAAACATACTCTCCGATCGTTTGATTAATCACGACAATAGACTGTCGATTCCGACAAAATAGTAACACAATTGTCAAGTTCACAATTTTGCTCCCCGTCGACTCGTCCTACATCAGTTTAGTTATTCTACGACCGGAATTACCACATGCCATTTACGATTATTATTCATCACAGACACGGCAACGCATATGTACAACTCGTGTTGGACGAAAATGTCTTCGCGTGACTGATTAAAATGTATTTCATCTGTGTCCGTACAAATATGTCATAGATTATATGGAATGATGCTGGATTCTAGTTCCTAACTCTATATCAAAACATTCCATTTTGACAGCAGGAGTTAATACACTGGATATAGGGCTGTCAGTGATTTTTTTCAAATTAATTATAACTCGTTGAAATTATACATGAAGATAGGTATACTCATGAGGATTCTAAAAAGGTATGTTTCAATCAATCAGAAAACAAGTTATTGAGATTGCAAATTTCATGGTATTTCTCGGTTTTGTGCCAGAATTGTACTGTAAGGGATAACATCCGCTTTATATGTCTTATATTTAAAATATAATAGTGATATTATACCACAAGAAATGTATAATCTAGAGGATTCTAATAAGCTATGTTTCATTATTTTTTTAAATCAATTAGTAAAAAAGTTATTGAGGTTTTTAAATTCCATGGTATTGCTCGGTTTTGTGTCAGAAGTCTACGGTAAGGGATAACAGACACTTTTCGTGTCTTATATTTTGAATATCATAGTGAAATTATACCACAAGAAATGTACAATGTAATAAGCTATGTTTCATTTTTTAAAATCAATTAGTAAAAAAGTTATTGAGGTTTCAAATTCCATGGTATTGCTCGGTTTTGTGTCAGAAGTCTACGGTAAGGGATAACAGACACTTTTCGTGTCTTATATTTTGAATATCATAGTGAAATTATACCACAAGAAATGTACAATGTAATAACTATGTTTCATTTTTTTTAAATCAATTAGTAAATAAGTTATTGAGGATTTAAATTTCATGGAATTGTCAGTTTTTGAGCCAAAATTGACAGGATGACAGCCACTTTTCACTTTTCCAGATACCTGTCTGAAATTGCCAAACAATGCTTAAACTATTGCAACCAGACACCTGTCTGTCTGACATTGCAAGACATTGCAACCAGACACCTGTCTGACATTGCAAGACAATACCAATTTATTGCAACCAGACACCTGTCTAAAAATGCCAAACAAGGCTTAAACTATTGTAACAAGACACCTGCCTGACATTGCCAAACAATACTAATCTACTGCAACCAGACACCTGTCTGAAATTGCCAAACAAAGCTTAAACCATTGCAACCAGACACCTGTCTGAAATTGCCAAACAATGTTATAAAACGAGCTATCCAGAATAGGTGGCCCACCCTCAAACAAACCCTTTTCAACCTCAACAAGAGTTGATTGACACGTTGTAGCCAAATAGACAAGTGATTGGAGACCGCAAAAAAAAATTGCATAAGTTCCCAAGTGACGATTTCTCGCTTTGAGCTAGATCACCCCAAATTGCAAGAATAGAGGGGAAAGCATCCCTACGGTAATTCTCTAAGAGCTGGTTGAATTTGATTTCTGTTGCTGCACGGTCAGACATTGTAGAAGAAATGTGTTGTAAAACCAACTTAGAAACTTCGTATCTGCAGCATCATCAAGATCTTGAAGTATCTATCTATACGACCAAACAGTCCATTTGATAAGAAAATAAACTTGACCAAAGTGTTCCACTATACTTGAATTATCCCCGTATATAGATGGATAATCAGGGACAGATTGATAAATGAACGAAAACCGACTTTGTTTGACCCGAAGCAAACAGTCACGTTAGCAATCTTGAGTCAACCGCGTGAAGGCATGTTATACGCTCTCCCGGCGCGGACATGACAAAATCGAACATGTTTAAGTCTAAAATACGACCCGATCAGTCCAATTAATAAGAAAATAAAATTGACCAAAGTGTTCCACTATACTTAAATTATCCCTGTATATAGATGGATAATCGGGGACAGATTGATAAATGAACGAAAACCGACTTTGTTTGACCCCAAGCCATCAGGCACATAAGCGATCTTGAGTCGGCCGCGTGAAGGCATGTTATACGCTCTCCCTGCGCAGGCATGAAGAAATCGAACATATTTAAGTCTGAAATACGACCAATCGGTCTAATTAATAAGAAATAAGAATTTGACCAAAGTGTTCCACTATACTTGAATTATCCCCGTATATAGATAGAAAATGGGGGACAGATTGATATATGAACGAAAACCGACTTTGTTTGACAACGCACGATCAGCGGTGGTTACGAGCGTGCGCAGCCGTGTTGAGTCAAGGCAAGGTTGACCCTGATACGGGCTCATGCGGCGAGCATGAGATGATTGGACAACATTTTAAAATACGAAAAAACAGTAACATTTAATCTGAAAAAACCCTCACCCATTTGTAACATCATACTTAAATTTGTCAAAATTGTGTACCTGTCGCGTGCCTCTGATAAAATTGGGAAAAAAATACATTTGTTTCCACCGTAACATTTCGTACGTGAATAATATTATTTTCCCTTTGGCCAATTTGTTTAGATTTTATATGATCATAAACATTAGAATTACCAAACAATAAAAACGATGGGAGTAACGATTACGAACCGATTTAGATAATTCAAAACGGAGTGAGTCTCGAAAAGTCAAAAATACTCGCCAAGAATTTTCACGTATTGCTCCACAAACACACCTTATTATTATTGAAATTCAATACGTTAGCTCTCGTTTGATGTATCATTCGTCCATTTATCTAAAATATAAATGCCCGTCAGAGCAAGTTGAAAAAAAATTGAAATAACATTGAGGCACAAGCGCGGCCGCCTGCGGCGAGGATCGGCTGACACCCCTTCCATCTATCGACTGAGATGAGATAACATATTATCGCCAAATTTACATAGAAATGCGAAAAACGATGGCACATACGATTCAAACAAAGTTCTTGCTCCATAAAAATATATTAAGCCATGTATAGTTCACCTGATCACACATTTCAATTACATCAAAGAAATCAATCCAATATTTTCTTGATAAATATGTTTCGCAGCGTAAGCATAGACAAAGGAATTTCGCGTGTATCCCACAAGCCTGAGCCATTAGTGCGTAGCAGATTCCGCGTATAAACCCCGATTTACGACCATAGGGCAGAGTATTGCTATGACGCTATAGAAGGCATGATGCTGGGATGGAACGCCGCGTTTTTGAATAATCGTGGGCTGACTATCCCGAGAACGGGATCGTTTGTGCTAGTCCCGGCTCTCGGATGCTCATTTATCGCTCTTTATTGACTACATCAGACTACACGAATAATGAAGAAAGTGAAAATACTCCGACACAGCAAAACTTGGCAAATATATATATTGAGGAGTATTTTTATTTGATGTTACTACATTCAGAGGTCACTTAATCAACTTCAGCACTTCATCATGGAAGACTCCCGATGAGGTAAGTCGCATTTCTACTCTAGACTCCAGTCAAGAAATAAAATCCTATGTTCCACGGCAATATGTCACACTGTGTTCCGCAAATATATTATGCTTTCGCAGAAAATTGCACCCTTTTTAGAAGTTAGCTCATAAGGAACAACAGCGACGTACAGCTCATCACAATCCGCCATAGAATAGTTTTTACTGATAACACGTTAAGAGATTACTTTACAATCTTAAATATATATTTATGGCAGTGGTATAAAAATATTTTAATGTATTTTGCTACTCGTGTGTATCATTTAAAGCCATTCAGACTTTGTGAAGAAAACTAAAAATATGCCTACAACCAAAGTTGCCTGACTCTTCCCTGACCACAATCTATGTCTGCCTTTAACCACAACTCAAATTAATAACTTGACTTATCTCATGCTATTTGGCAGCATTGTGTGCCTGTGCATCATCCTAGTAGTAATTTGCACCACATTGTTTAACCTTTGGCTAGCTAACCGGCGGAAATACTGTAAATATTCAGCATATTGGTCATGTGTATGCCATGGAGATAGGAGGAGGATAATGGGGCATGCGTATTGGGTGAGGCATTTACTCACTTTAAGTAACTGTATATGTCCACATATATATGATATACGCATCTTACTCGACGTACTGTTTTGTTTTGGGTATAGGGGTAAATCTACCAGTGGTTTAATCTATCAGCGCCCACGGCAACACATCATAATGTTGCTGGGGACTGTTTTGTTTACACACCAGGTGGCAGTCTCGAAAAAAAGACACACTGGCTTTAAACATCATGTTAATGACCCCTTTGAGTACGATTTTGACTATCTGTTTAATTTCAATGCAGTACTTGTTGTTGTTGTTGCATCAAGCGTAATATGGTTTTCAGCAACTATATACTATGTACGACGGATTTAAAAATGAAACAAAGCCGTTACAAAACTAAAATATTTTTACTGCGAATACTGAAGATTCAAGCAGCCAGTATCTGATAAATACTGAGCCGCCTATGCAGAGTTTGTATAAGGTACGCATGCCACGATGAGATCTTAAAGTGCCCATCGAATTCGACCAAGCGCCCCTCGGCGCGCTCGCTGATATAACTGCATCTCTCACTCGAGGTGGGATGGAGTTGAGAGGGATCACCCTAGAGTAAATTACAGCGAGCTGATCTACTAAGAACATCTAAAGATCGAGACGACGTGTCTTGCTTTGCTCCTACCCTATGACCTTACTCCTTCCCCTGCGTTACAAACGGAATAGACGGAGTAATATTGTGTAGATCGTCTGCAGCTTACGAGTCACAGCTTACAAAAACTGCGTACTTACTATGTCTTTGGAATAATTCCTTCGAATCATTGTATGTATCCTCAAGTATGCACATCGCATCACTATTTGTATCCTCGAATAATCACATTGGCTTCCTTTCTTTACCCATTGAAGAACCGACTATGAACCGTCTAATGTGTCACGAGGCGCTTGTCGCGGCGGGAACCACTACTCGTGCGGAAGGGCTTCACGCCGTTGATTCTCCCTATGTGTGGGTATTGCATGGTTTACCTTTTACCCCCCCCCCCCCATCCCTTATCTTGACTCAATTCACGGTTGCGAATCTTATCAGGTTACGGATGTGAAGTTGTCGTAGAGCCTTTGATCGCTCGGTGGGGGACGCATCGCGTGTTTGCAGTGCGTAGGTTTGGGGTTGTAGTCGTACTAATGGCCTTGATAAGTAAATAACAAGATCAGCGGTACCAAGGTCTTAGCCAGGATTCCTTAACTGTCCGTCCTACCCTTGCTAACCCAACCCAGCCCAACCGTCCCGTCTACACCCCTACCCGCAAACGGTCCACCACTGGAAATGTGTTAAATTCTTATTGGATTGCTCATCAACTGCAAGCTGCAGAAGTTTTAGTGTAATGTTTTAGTTGTGAAACTGGTGCTTTCTTGTATCGTATAATCTTAGCCTTTTCTGGAACTCAAATGCAGGGTTAGTTTCAATAGCTGACAAGCTATATCTCAAAAATCATGTTGGGAAATTATTGGATCGGGCAATAATATAAACTGCAGTGCTGTACAAGAATGTTCCCGACGTGAGAGTCCGCATGACGTTTACTTGCGCGATCCCAGTAATATTCTGCGTTCTATGAAAAAAGTTAGACCAAGACGTAGGTTTGTGAAAAATGTAACTAACTTAAAGAAAGTGTTTTTCTCTAAGATATACAATACAGCCCGCCGTATTTTAAAATCACTCGTCCAATAGGACCTGTGACGTCACATCGCAGGTGACTGTCCAAACTGTCTCCTTAACACCTTTTCGCTGTAGCATTCTAGTCATGTCTGGGAGGCAATATCTCGGTGACTACGAATCGGAGAAATATCAAACTAACATGGTTATTTAGAAAATCACAGAGGTTATAAGTTATGGATGATCTACCAGCTAGAAACAATTTTAAGGACA
Source organism: Urechis unicinctus (assembly GCA_034190875.2). Taxonomy (NCBI): domain Eukaryota; kingdom Metazoa; phylum Annelida; class Polychaeta; order Xenopneusta; family Urechidae; genus Urechis; species Urechis unicinctus. The sequence goes on along the minus strand of CM067357.1, from coordinate 33,525,764 downwards.
AGATGCTAGGCGTCGCAAGCCTTATTATCTTATATAGCAATGGACCCCCTTGCTGTTGGAGCCAGCTTGGCTGCATTCGCACCTTTTGGCGATCGCGACAAAAGTCACCCAAGTCAATTCAACGAGCGCATTCGGTAGTTTTCGGTTTTTCTTGGCTCGTATATTTATATCGATACATGTCACTGTTGCTTGGGGTTATTGACTTAAGTGCCTGTGATCGCGACGTGGGGTCGGATGGGATTATGTCGACCTCGCTACGTAGCCCCATGGACGGGTGTGTCTGGCTAACCCTGCGAAGTAAGGTGGTTAGGTTGCATTCGAGTAAAATACTTGGATTTTAAAAACGGGACTGTATGACTTTCCCGTAATATAAATCGTTACTCCCACGGGACTACGAATTATTTAACTTCAAAATTTAGTTGGCCCGTGAGAGAAATCAAATTTTTCCAATGACAATTACCTTACGTCGCATAATCCCTCGTTTTTTTTAAACATAAAACCGCCAGTCATGTGACTTTGGTATTCAGTATGGGTTTCTGGTATGGTCAGTTGCTAATTTTATATTTTGTGTTTGTTTGTTTTGAGAGAATTGTCTCTTTGGGACTTAGAAAAGCGTACCTTCGCATCGACTCGGTGTTCAAGTTGCAGACATTCGGAGAAATATCGACGTCCGACATGTTAGCGGTGAAGCGCATCGACTTTAACACTTTATCTTGGTCTCAACTTGTGGTCGCAACATGTGAGATAATGATTTATCTGCGTGAACTGACAAATATGAATCGCAAAATGAGAATCCCCTCGTGCAGTGCGTATATTAGCTCCAACAATGGTTTAATAACGGTTCACTTCTCTTGCAGCTACTGCAAGCCTGAACACATTCGTACACAGTTACGCCACTGTTGAACACAGACACGCACACCCACATATCATACATGCATACATACATACGTATATATATATGTACGTTGGAACGTACGTACATTGGAACGTACATACATACGTGCATACGTACATACATACATACATACATACATACATACATACATACATACATACATACATACATACATACATACATACATACATACATACATACATACATACGCATGTGTTTGCGCACACACGCACATACACATACATGCGCACACACATCATACATACATACACACACAATCATACGTCAATTAACATACATATATGCATACATACGTACGTACAACCATGCATACACATGCACTTGAACACACATACATACAAACATACACACATACGCACGTACGTAAAGTCATATGTATGTACGTACGCACATACTTCCATACATACATGCATATACACATTCATGCATACATATATTCATACTCACTCACTCACGTACATACATATATGCATGTATACATGCACACACACACGCGCACACATGCATACACACGCATCATACATACATGCATACATACACGTACACTCACTCATATATACACCCATACATACATACGTACGTACATATGTATGGATGACATACATACATACATACCTGCGTACATACATACATGCTTGCATCCATGCATGCAAACATACAAGCACGTATGCGCACGCACACACATATATACATTCATACACACACATCATATATACTTTCATAAATAGATAAACACACACCAACACATATCATACATACATACACTCACTCTTACACGTCATACATACATACACCATGCATACATACATGCATGCATGCATGCATACACATGCGCACACATATATACATGCATGCACCAAATCCCTGTGGCATGCACCATACGTATACACGCACACATACAGTAATGCTTTATGATTGTTGCAGGTGGGGTTCTTGTGGGGTGAAGTTTTCGCTCTGAGGAGAGAATCCACGTGACTCTGTTGATCTCCTTTGTCATTAAAACATCACGTGACGTTGCATGACATGGGAACGGGAGGAACAATAGCATCCACATCGGGGCCGCTTTGCAGAGAGTTGTGAGGAAAATTTGCAGAGCACAAAAGAAGACTGGACATCCCACATTTGGATTTGGCCCATGTGCTGTATAATGTAACAGTAACCACACCTATGATAGTAGTACCAACCATCCCCTATCCGGGTCTGACTACAATGATGCTGAATTTGACAGATTCCACCAGGACAGCCCCATTGTAGTAGAGCGGAAAAACTTGAATACACTTAACCGTGAAAGTCCCCCAGAGTTAACAATGTGTTAATATGGTACATACTTTATGAATTTTTAAATGTTATTCAACTTCATCCTAGTATAAGATGATAAGATAATCAATAATAAGCAAAGAGGGAAAATGCAACATAAAAATATATTATATTATCTATTTCAAACCTTCACTTAAAGGGGGCTTAATATTTTAGGCAACCGGCTAAATATATATGGATTTTCAAGGTTAAAGTCTGCTTAAGACAGAAGCATCATCTGTAGAAGAAAATAATTCAAGGATCCCCCCAGCCAGATCAAACAGCCACAGGTTAAATTATTATCCATACATTGTCTGTAAAAAGTGTCACAGGTGTATATATTGACAGTCTGATGCTGTGCTTTATACAGAGGCTAGGATAAAGATGAGAAGGAAAACTTCCTCACCAAGAAAAGGTACTTTTGTTTTCTATGCCCTGTCTCTCAGGATATTTTGTATCAATGGAGTGTATTCTTCAGAAGTTTAGAGTCTCATATTGTGATGTGTACAGAAACAGCAGCCACCGAGGGGAAACTGAAGGAAGGTGTGTGCCCCACAAAACCAAACTGGCAGGCCTTAATTGTCTTTGAGTCTCATTCCAGTTTTGAATTTTTAGTCTAGACTTAGATTACTGTATTACTGATATTAGTTTACATATGCCCATTGTTATGCATTTAACTGGCAACCATTACAGTTTGGTGTAAATTTGTTTAAATCTCATTTATAACCATATTATGTGTATCTGCACACAAAAGGCATTTGGACACTGTCTTTTGACTGAAAACAGGGAAGTCAAATACCTCTTTGCTTATCTTTGCTTTGTGCTATTCAGCAGATGCTTCCATAAGACACTCAAGGAAAGTCAGCCTTGGTTAGTATGATTTTTTCCATCAGTACTTGGGAAGAATATACTCATATTAGGGAATTGGATCTGAATGTTTTGAATAATTAAGAAATGTATCTGCATGCTCTTCATCTTACATATTGGGAAAGAGGGTTGACTATAAATGGGATTTTGATTAACATGATCTGATATACATGAGACAGATAATACAAGCATATTGTTTTCTTTTTCTTTCTATTAAAAGCTGGGCTCCCTACATTTCTTATTACTTGGGAAGAATGGCAGCTTCGTACTTGCTCATCACGGGCCATATCCACTTTCAGCCAATGACTTTCTCAGTATCCGAGGCAGTGGATTTAACTAACTTTGACATGATGTCGTTTGTTTGCTTGCAGGAATTTAAGTCGTTTATGGTTTCATTGACCTTCTATGACTTACATGATGTCATTAACACCCAAAGGTTTATAGATCACAGTTAATCGATGCTTACTGCACCTGGCAATACACCAGAGTCCTGGATTGAGAAACAGGTACCAGCCCTCATGTTTTGCGTAAGGATTTTCGAACACACCCTAATCAGGCGTTGGGACATGATAATACCAGTGAAATACAGTCATCCACCAAAAAGAAGTAATTTTATTTTATTGACACAGTTTCACACCCTTCTAGTCCAGTCTGTTTTTCTATGAACATTGTGGTGTAATATTGCATCATTGAGTAAGCTGTGTTTTTTTTTGTATTCAGTAACCATTGCTTGTCTGCTTTGTACTGTTATTTGCCCGGCAAGTGATTTTGACATCAGTGTTGGGGTGTATCCTCAAGGTGGTGCACATTGGACAGCAGTAGTAAGTATTGCCTATGTCATAAGATAAGTAACATATTGTGCCCCTTATTAAATCAGCTTAGAATACTGCTGAAATGATAGAAATGTGGCAGTATTTAGTTTGTTGTCACATTATGTTAGCATATTTCATTGTAATTAGTGTATTTTAATGAGCATGGTGTAGAACGTGACATATATCTTTGGTTTATTTATATTATTTTTTTCCATTTTAGATACCTTACAATTCGGCATTAATAAATTGTCTGTGTAACTGGTACTTTGGAAAACTGCATTCTTACATTTAAATGGAAAAGGAATTATTGTTATGTATGTATAGATGCTACCATGAAACAAGGCAACATACGAAGACAAAACAAGAAGAGACACATTCAGTCTCACTAGAGGTGAGAACTTTTACTTCGAATGTAATGGTATGTTAATGGTTTGTGGCAATATAACACAGGTAATGAGTTTGCTTGAGCCCTCGTTATCAATCAATTTAGAATGGTATATTGTATGCATGCACATTATTAATTTGTTCTTAGTGAAATGTATTTTATGCTTATAAGTTGCAATGAACCTGTTTGAACATATTAATGTGTCTGTTATCTTCAGTTGACCCAGAAGGAATAAAGTGGAGCTGTAACTTCTAATATCTCCATATCCCATGATATGAATATTGCATCAGTTGGTCCTTCTGGTTGCAGACTTAAACTGCATAAACTGAGGCACGATACTGACACATTGGTAAGTGATAAAATGTGTAAATGTTTTTGAGATGTGATGTTTTGGTTTATAATCTTTAAGGAGTTGTGTGGGCGTGGTAGAAACTCACTTTCAATGATTATTGATACCTTTGTGATACAACTAAATGTTTTCAAATGACAAAAAGATAAACAGGCATTAACCCTTTGTGTACAGATGTACTGCAGCAAGTTCCCCTTGGGATGCACCAGATCAGACACGGGAGAATATATTCCATGCTTTGTGTTCCCTTAGACTCGGATGTTTGAAATAAAATTGTATCAGTCAAGCAGTTGATGTTATGTTTCTCTCGGTACTTACTGCTTCATGTGCCTGAAAATGGCATTTTTATGCATCAAATATTGTGATGAGAGCATTGTGGGACCTCTGTTAGCATGTAACATAGCAACATTCACTTCATGATTGAGTTTTCTCCCAGACTCTACAACATATATTAGCTGGTTGGTTTCCCTATAAAGCCTCATTACATGCACTTGCTGGTTTGTTCCCCTTTATAGCCTCATTAGATACACTTGCTGGTTGGGTCCCCTTCATATCCTCATTGCACAAACATGCTGTGTGGGCCACCTATATAGCCTCTCAACATACACTTGTTGTGTGGGTCTCCAATATAGCCTACCAACATACACTTAGCAAATAGAACACTCTGGCTTGGGGTCCATTGATAACCAATCATGTATTTGTAGCGGAATCCGCTACCATATCATGTTTTCCCATGGTTCTTAACCACTGGAACCCTCATGCATGGAACCATGCATGGTTCTGAGGTAGTCGGGGTGCCACCACCTCAGAACCATGCATGTTTGGAAGCTGGTTCATTGCAGTAGCTAAGAACCATGGGTTTTTTTTGGGGTATTTGTAGCGGAATCCGCTACCATATCATGTTTTCCCATGGTTCTTAACCACTGGAACCCTCATGCATGGAACCATGCATGGTTCTAAGGTAGTCGGGGTGCCACCACCTCAGAACCATGCATGTTTGGAAGCTGGTTCATTGCAGTAGCTAAGAACCATGGGTTTTGGGGTATTTGTAGCGGAATCCGCTACCATATCATGTTTTCCCATGGTTCTTAACCACTGGAACCCTCATGAATGGAACCATGCATGGTTCTGAGGTAGTCGGGGTGCCACCACCTCAGAACCATGCATGTTTGGAAGCTGGTTCATTGCAGTAGCTAAGAACCATGGGTTTTGGGGTATTTGTAGCGGAATCCGCTACCATATCATGTTTTCCCATGGTTCTTAACCACTGGAACCCTCATGCATGGAACCATGCATGGTTCTGAGGTAGTCGGGGTGCCACCACCTCAGAACCATGCATGTTTGGAAGCTGGTTCATTGCAGTAGCTAAGAACCATGGGTTTTGGGGTATTTGTAGCGGAATCCGCTACCATATCATGTTAGGAACCATATATTGGTAATATTGACCGATTTGATCAAAATCGCCGACAATTCACATTACAGACTTTTCGATTCGCTTTGCAATGTGCTTATCCTTTTAATAGGCTTCTTGGTGAATATATAACAGCCCAACTTTGAAATAAACACCGATAAGTGGACTTGAGCGGGCTCCACAATGCTGTGGTTGTAGTTCGTGGTTATACGCGGAATCCGCTACGCACTAATACCTCGTAGCCTAGACAAGTCGGTCCCTGTGCGTCTCGGCCTATATAACTATCAATATTTTACATGTTAAGGACCATTGGTATTGGGCAATTGTAACGGATGGGTTGTGTAGGCATAGAAAGGACGCGTAGTTGGAGAAGACGTTCAATCCATGACTTCTCGTGCTTGTTTAAGTCTTGATTTAAGATTTGAGCTTGATACTTGACTCTTAATCGCTATCAACATTATATGTGTTGCAACATTTATTAGTATTATATAAGCGTGTTTATTTTTGTTCCCTTCTTGTTTTGCTGAAGAACATAATTATTTTTTGTGTAAACAACGCTAGAACAGCTTCAGGTGTCTTAAACTGTTGGTCATGATGAATGGGAATACCCCCTGTGGCCCTGCTCTTTACCCTTTAAGTGACAGACCATTTACCTATGATAGATCAGATACTTCACGGGGAAAATTTTCTCAACTTTCTCAAGTTTCAATCTAGTGTCCTTTAACTGAAGAGAACTGTTCGTATCAGGGATTCTTTGTTTGCCACCAAATAATGCACCTTACCCCCACCCTATGTACTTACCAACGTAATCTATCAACCAACTGTGAGAATAAATATCAACTGCTTAAACAGGTTAAATCGACCAATGAATGAGTTTTCAATTCCAAAACAAATTAAAACATACGTTCATTTAAGCAAGTGCGAAACATATAATTGAATTGACAATAGATTGCGTTATTTGACAATTGAAACCGCCAAACCAACAGCAGTCGATGAATAGCAGATTCACTCCAAATGTTTTTTTCACTTTATCATGTTTCAACGCCTTCATTATTGTTCACGGGATCTTCTCAGGCTCGGGGTGCAATTTTAGGCACAGAAACCTAGCTAATACTCGCTTAAACACTTTCCACACAAGTCACATTCATGCGGCTGTTCGACTGAGTCGATCCGCATATGACTTCCAAGACCCTCGGATTGGCCAAACCACTTTCCACACCGGACACTTTTCTACGGCTCCTCTCCTGTACGGGTCTTGATGTGTCTTCTTAAATAACCAGCATTATTCATACTATTCCAACAATAGTCAGATGTACATGGTTTCTATATTGTGAACTTCCTCATATACATTATAGGAACATCACTAACCGCATTTTCTAATTGTCTCTCCTGTGAATATCGGACTATGGCATATTAGAGCCTCATACCGCTTAAACGTGTTTACATAAGTGTAACATTTATACAGCATCCCTCCTGTAAGTCCGCATGTGCTTTATTAAAAATATTAGCAGTCTTAAAATTTTTTCCACAATTGTCACATTTATAAGGCCTCTTTCCTGTATGAGTCCTCAAATGCCTTTTTAGAACTTCATTTGTGGTAAACTTGTTTCAACAAATGTCACATTAAAATGGTTTCTCCCCTGTCTGCGTCCTAGATGTCATATTGATGCACATGTTGATCAAAATAACCAGCTTTGTAAAAGGAAGTGTCACCAGTCCTGTATCCTGGGTGGCTTGTATCACATATGCCCACAGACTGGGATATACTTGGCGTATCACAATCACCGAGTTCTATGTTATGACCCTGGAACAACGCAGATTGGTTAGAGAATGATTCGCCAGGCACATAATCAAAAGTCTCTAGCTAGCTTTATGACTTGTTCATAACGAGATCCATCACAGACGTCATCTGGCTCTTCTGCTTTTACATCTGCTTTAAAATCTTCCATTTTGATGGATCCCGTTCCAACAGTTATCTGCCTTAATTGGTTTAGTTTGTCTGTACGATCTGTCGAATGGTACAGTCCATGTTCATCAAGAGTGACATACTAGTTGAAGGTGCTGTCATTGGCTTCAAATTCACGGTTATTGCTATCGCATCTGTCCACAGTAACAGCAAATTCGGTTCTTCAGATGTTTATCTGTCATGTATAAGCGAGGATCCACAATACACATCATCATTGACCTCATCTAATTTCACCGCTTGATCATCTTCCATTCTATTTGATTCTGCTCTTACAGTAGTTTTTTCTCAGTGTGTTGAATTCGCCTGTAACATACCATTGTAGTACAATATTCACATCTAAAATTGTAACTGTATAAGGATTTGAGTTCACGATTTACAGCAATGTAAAACCCTGTTTGCATGAAATTTGAATGTTATGAAAGGAAAGCGATATTGTGTAAACTGTCATCGCGGGGTCCAGGGCCACTCGGGTCGGGGTGAGAGGGAGATGGGCAGGGTCAATGGCTATGCAGAGGTGGTGTGTTGACTATAGCGAAGGGAGAACTTATTTTAACATATCTTCAGAGTGTGGTTTTAGGCAACATTGTGCCCTACAAACCATATACATTAATTATATGAAAAACACTTCCATCCCTAAAGTAATTATTATGTTTTATTCTTTTTGAAGACAATTTGTTTGGTGTGAACAAAAACGGATTGTCATGACACTTTTGTAATTCAAAAATATGACTTCACTACCAAACTAATAAATTGGAGAGTGGAGAATGATTTACCACATGTGATAGCAGAATTCTCATTTGACAAGTTCAAATCCAATTTCGTTATTCTTCAACACAACCATAATGTCTTGTACAGTAATTGGAGAAATCACACTAACATAAAACTTATTTGGTCATTTAGGCTATACCATAGCACAGTAACTTACTGTGCTATGGTATAGATAATGGCATTACTCAGTCCGTCGATCTGTTTATAATTGTTGTTGGCATTTTTTTTCTTGTAAAGTAGTATAGAGACTGGGGGTACGAGCGCAGTTTCCAAATAGACGCGCATAAGCCAACCTGCAGTGCGTTGCGCCTCCCCCCCACATCGGGTCGATGTGGTACTACAGTGTCAACCAGCCCTTCCAGCACCATATGGTCCAGGGCCACACCAGTAGTTAGTCACTATAGAGGTCACCTATTGAGAAATATCCGCGACCGTCGCTGTAAGTTCCATTTTTCACGCGGTCGAGGTCTTGTATAAACTTGGCAACCTTAGCGTTGTTCTCCTCACTAAAGGCGGGATCGGGATGAGCAGTTATCAATCTCATCGTAAAGAGCTTCCAACAGTAGAAAGCCCCCGTCGGCCTCTCCGTGGTCCCACTTGGTCTTCCCAACCAAGGACTGTGATGCTCCTGTTCCAAGCCCAGGCAACTATTAAACCACCCGTTCGCGCTATAGTTGCCGTCATCAAGCCCCTCCATCCCCACCCACCCCCAAGCCACCGTCTCCTTATACTTCTTCCGATCCTTATGATACACCTGGTTATACGCCTCAGCCGTCCCCAGGTCCTCAAAGGAGCACAACTTGAAAACGCAATCGACAAACACCCCGATGGTCGCCGCCGGACTATGGTGCAGCCCCAACAGAACCTTAGGCTTATACATATTTGGAATCATACTCCCAGGACTCTGAGTGTAGGGGCATTTTATCTCGAGCAGCACAACCTCCTAAGGATGCCCCGACAGACAGCATCCACCCCACCCCGCCGGATTGGGAGCACACAAAAGCAATCAGGAGAGAAGGCCGTCGCGCCACCCTCAATATAGATATTATTTCCGTAGACCTTGGTGTCGTACATCTTCTCCAATACCGCAATTGCAACCTCCTTAAAAGTCCTACCCCAGAGGTAGGGCGCGCTAAAGCAAACACCCTCGTTGCTAGTTTTTTCTATCAGCTTCTTGATATAGCTGCTGAAGTAGTTTTGCCCTATGATAGCGGAGCAGTCGCTTCCTCCAATGCAGCCCTTCCTCGTGGTCTCCCACTGGTCCATATTTTGTTTGATTCCGGTATTATCGTTGCAGAAAGATTTTATTGCCGCCTGCATTATACCCAGCAACACCCAATCTTTAAATGGACTGTCGGTGGCTCATACCTTAGCAGGTCTAGGGAGCGATTCTGCTGCTTTCAAACATTTTGCTTTTATATCACTCTTCATTTGATTATATTTCATAATCTCGACCGAAACGAGCTTAAACTCTCATCTGAGATATACCCATCTTCAAGCGCCACTGAAACAATGTCAGCAATGGTATTCAATTTAATCTGAGCGAGAATGCGGATCTGGTGATGATTTTTCAACTTAATGGTCAGCCGCCGACTGATGAATTTTCGAGCAATTTCAACAAGCCCACAAGCGGCCCCAGTAGCATCCAACACTGTGGCAATAGGAATGGCAACTACTGTAGACATTACACCTGCACCACTTGCGCCAAGACACATACCAACAGCAACTAAAACAGTGTCTACTGCGTCCACCGAGTTTACTGCACACCTATATTTTTTGTACATAGCACCATATTTTTCAATCTCTTTCTTAAGGTATTGCCTCTTGAGGGTGATCTCATTCAACCGATAGGAGTGGCCTCGATTCTCATCACGCCTATCTGGAGGAATGGGCGGATGTTGTTTCATACTACCGTTATAGGCACATAAGTCTATATGTCAAGCTCAATAAGTAGTGATGCTACAGATCAAGTCGCCCCTCTGTTTTGAGTGGTTGTATAAAAGTTAATAATAACGTTGCCCTGTTGTAGCTGTAAAGGCTGGTCTAAAGATATAACAACAGCCCGTTGGTCAGCAGGCTTACTTATTCATACCACTTGGTTCGTTCTATTAATAACAGGAAGGTCTGTTATAGGACCAGTAACAGCACCAACACCCGAAGACAATCCCATACGAATGATCCTACCACCACATGTCATGGTATATCCACAGCTTGAGTCTTGTGAGTCTCGACCCCTTTTCACCATGGCCAAACGACCACTCATATCCTGTCCGAGGGGAACCACTTGCTTCTGCCCATATAGTAATGAGGGGTTTTGTTTGGGAGTTTATGTGTTGTATCAGGTCACTGCGATACTGTCTTTGTTATGCATCAACATATTTTTTATTAAGAGCATGTTCAGGCAATATTGGGTCTCCCAACCGATCGATTCTATTATCTACCATTTCAAGTCATACTACCGCCACTTTTATCCATTTTTTGTGAGTCACCAATAGATACATTGGTCTATGTAGCATATTCGTGGTTATCCAATAGCCTTCCTTTATTATCACGTTGCTGAACCTTTAACTCATGCACTGTTCCGCTAGTGACACGCTTACATACAGGATTAGCGATGTTAATGGTTATAATATCACCGAAAGAGCCACCCTCTAAACCTACAACTTCAAGAAGCGTAGTGGGCGTACAATCTAGCATATTATGTGTAATACTGACTTGTTCGAGGTGGACATAAAGTGTGTTAAATAGAAAGCTACCTTCCTGAAATTACACATGGACCCCTTTATGTTGATGGCTAATTTAAAACCAAAAATCAGCCCCACGTGACATTTGACCCTTGAGTTATTGGATAAGAATGTATGCAATTATTGAATTTTCAGAAGCAGTGATACATACATTAACATAGGAGGATCGGCGACATCACAAGGGAGTCACATGGAATATATCCCTCTAATACATTTTGATAGAAATCCTGAGATTTATTCTTGCATTCACTAACAAATTCACTTATTAAGAATTACAATAGACGTCAAGAACTGAATAACTTCGAAAACCACATCTCAATTCTAGTATTACCCAACAACTCTTTTGTAATGCCCGTGACTGACCTCAGGCGGACGACGTCAGTGGTTAAGAACGATCTCGATATTTTCATGGTCATGGCAACAATATTAAACTTTACTATGTGTTGCAGGAGAATTCTAGCTGATACATCGGAATGGAAGACGTAAAAGTAGTGATAAAACTGGAGGCGCCTGATGAAGTCAGAGATCGATATTCTTGTGTGAAAGATGAATTTGACTCCGACAAATCTGCATTGATCCAGTATTACAAATGTCACTCTGAATTGGGACATTCTGACATCCCTTTCAAAGCTGAAGTTTGTGTTAAGTTCTTCAACAATGCATGCGCTATGAAAACCCATAAAAGAACACATACTGATGAAAAACGTTATGAATGTGACATTTATGGAAAGTCGTTTGCTAAAGGAAGTGATTTGACAAACATATGAGAACGCATACTGGTGTAAAGCCTTACAAATGTGACATATGTGGAAAATCGTTTTCTCAATGAGGTAATCTGACAAGACATATGAGAAAGCATACTGGTGAAAAACCTTTCAAATGTGACACTTGTGGAAAGTTGTTTGCTTGTGGAAGTAATATGGCAGTACATATGAGAACGCATACTAGTGAAAAACCTTATCAATGTGACACTTGTGGAACGTCCTTTGCTGTTGAAAGTACTCTGGCAATACATATGAGAACCCATACTGGTGAAAAACCTTATAAATGTGACATTTGTAGGAAGTCGTTTGCTCAAAGATGTAATCTGAAATATCATATGAGAAAGCATACTGTTGAGCATACGAATGAAACTCCTTACTAATGTGACGTTTGTGGAATGTTCGTCAGCTATGAAAGCGTTATGAAAACATATGAAGAACGCGTACTGGGGAAAAACCTTATAAATGTGATATTCGTTCTATCATGGGATTTATCTGACACGGCATATAAAAAAGACATACTGGTGACACACCTTACAAATGTGACACTTGTGAAAAGTCGTTTGCTCATGGATAAATTCTGACGCAACATATAACGCATACTGGTGAAAAACCTTAGGATTGAGACATCAGTGGAAGTAAACTAACTAAGCATATTCGAACGCATGCTGGTAAATTCTTTTTTTCAAAAGTCCTTCAGTGATCGACATATTTTAACCACACATTGAACTCATTCTGTTATGGTTTGTGTTTTGTAAATTGTTATATGTCATTTAAATATGTCAGCATGGGCTGTCCAATTCTTTTTCACAGCGCATGTTTTAGTTTGACCCTCTGGACAAATATTAAATGTATACGACATGCCGAATGTGTGAATATGTTTCTGCGTATCACTGTTGCAGGGCATAATATTTATTACATATGGTAACGCATACTGGTGAAAACCTTAGAATTGTGAACATTAGTGGAAGTAAACTAACGAAGCATATTCGAACGCATGCTGGTAAAACTTTACTTCAAAAGTTTTGATTGCTGCACAACATTAATGTTATAAATCGATCTTCAAACACGCATTCAGTGCTCAAACAGTAAGGCTTCATAACATTAACACTTTAATATACATGAAATAACATGCTCCCACCATGAAACGCATCTCCATGGTTATGAACGTTATGCGGGTACCTATAATCAAAGATCTTGCTGCAATTAGATACCCGACGCGGCAGCTCGCCCGACAAATTCCGTGACACCGTGTAGGCATGACTTGCAGGTGTCATGCTTCTGTGATATGTATTATTGAGAACATCCGCGACGGGGTATACTTTTCTTTTCCGATCTGAACAGCGGTTTTAATATGTATTTTGTTTAAGAATTTTCTTCCGGGGTTGACAATGCGAATGCAATGAATCGTCCCTGTGTGACGCGCCGAGAATCACAGGCTCGGCAGCGCAAGCACGCGAAGTTGTAACTGCATGTAATCAGAAATCAGCTGATCAGATTTTGCGATTTTTCTGACACTTTTATCCTGCCCACGACGGACGAACGGGTAAACATTTTCATTATACCTTATACGACGGGGTACGCTTTTTCGCCATTTTCACCTTGTACGACGGGTTACACATTCGCATAATACTTTGTACGACTGGGTATGCTTTTGGCCATTTTCACTTTGAACGACGGGTATGGCTTTTCGAGGTCCCGCGGCACATCCTTATTCAGGATAAGGCCAAGTGCCCCCCCCCCACCACGGGCATTGATGTAGGACGAGTCGGCCGGGTGCAGATTTGTCAACTCTGCAAGTCTGTTTACTGGTTTTATCGAACGCGACGACTGCAGCAGCATCTGTTGTTTTGGTTAGAGCAATGGATCTCTTAATGTTTTCTGAATATCCATAAGGTATTTAGACATCTTTTTTTATTAAAGATATAGCTTATTTCCTTTCAAATAAATAATCATAAACCTTCTTTTTGTTCGACTTGAGCGATAATCAAATCATCTTATAAATTTAACTGTTGTGGATATCATAACGTGATGTGCTCTATGATTCTGCTTAGTACACTTTTAAAAAGCCTTTGTACAACCCCTTCCCCCTCCCAAAAAAATCATCACCATATGAATATGAAAATTCCCTGTGAGGCTATGACAAAGCAATGCACTGCTCACGAATAGCTTTGCGATAAGCTCTTTCGCAGCAACGATCAAGATAAATACTGCTCTGTTTGACCAGGTGTTAACCAGCGTCATAATACTTTAATGATGGTGAATGGAGTGATGACCAGCTTCTTCACCTCGCAGAATAAGGTCCTAGACCATGTTGATTTTATACCTTCTCTAACAGGGGTAGACACTAACTTCCAGCATTCACTTGTCCCATAATGGCGATTTCTACTTGTCCCATGTGAAATCTACTTGTCCCATAAGACATGGAAGTTCACGTGGCATGTTCGTTTTAATCGATATAAGTAACAAAATCTTATATAAAAAGTGTATTGCATTTTAAAAAATTCATCCCAATCCATCATCAGCAAAATCATCACCAGAAATATCTAAACATTATCTTCGTCATCTCCCACAAAAGGCGTTGATACCGTCGCATACATTTCTCCCCATTCAACCACAGTTGTACAGCTCTGCTGGGATTATAGTCATCCACTGATGGCCCACATATCGAAATGGCCATCAATCTATCCATCATTTCCGGGTGCAGGGTGGAATGCCAGTCAGTCTTAATGCGTTTTATGGTTGAAAACCCCCCTTCACAAACAGCGCTGGAGGCAGGTAAAGTTAAAAATATATAAAAAATCTGTGAAATGTTTGTGAAACGCTGCTTCAAATTTGGGTTGGTTAGTACTCGTTGAAGGAGTTCAGAGGTGGGTAAATGCCTAAGTCTTCCTGTGTATTCCTTGAAGGCAGGCCATTCTTGTTGCTGTAGAATGCGCGAGTGGCAACCGACTCTCACCAGCAGAGGTCTAAAATGTTCACATACAAGTGCCACCTACAAGCAGAATAAATTATAACTGACTTTTGTTTTAGCTAAGTAGAGACCAAAATATAGGTTTTTTGAAGTGGTAAACACACACCTCTAGTTCCCCATAGGCTGCTAACTCTGCTGCTGTAACAGGCCACTCTGATGGTGTGGTGATCAACCGAAGGGGTCCAAAATGTTCACATACAAGTGCCACCTACAAGCAGAATTAATTATAACTGACTTTTGTTTTAGCTAAGTAGAGACCAAAAAATAGGTTTTTTGAAGTGGTAAACACACACCTCTAGTTCCCCATAGGCTGCTAACTCTGCTGCTGTAACAAGCCCCTCTGATGGTGTGGTGATCAACCAAAGGGCTGCTAACACTGGTGTATTCTCGATGCTCTCCAGTCGACCATCTATGTGGTTGGTGATAGATACAATGCAGTGCCGTATGTTGATTTTCTCTTGTTCCAGCCAATTTTCTTTGACAGTTTGCAGTTGGTGGCCTTTGTAGGAACCATCATCTGCCTCAGCTACCTCTTGGAGAAATGCCTGTAGATTTTCCCCGGGTCGTGTTGTTAAGGCTACAAGACTGAGGTTGGCAGTTGAAAGGGCATCCACAACATCACTCACTGTTATTTCCTCAGCTTGCAAGCTGAGGCTGAACTGCCTCAGCACTGTAAGAATATCCAGCAAGAGGTGGGCCCATGCCATCTTCCCAAAATCCCTCAATGTCTTCAGGATGTTCTTTGCACGGCCAAGGACCTCAGCTGTTCCCACATGAGCATTGAGGGTGTGCTCAAAACGGGCTCTGATAGAGGCATAGCCTTTTAACAAGACAGTGAGGGCTTTCGTAAAGAGGGGTGTCCACCTTGTGAAACCCTGAAAATTCTTAGAATATATATATATATATATATATATATATATATATATATATATATATATATATATATATATATATATATATATATATATATATATATATATATATATATATATATATATATATATATATATATAACATATATATATATATATATATATATATATATATATATATATATATATATATATATATATATATAAACATATATGACAACAAATTACACGATTAATGAATGTGATTAGCACTGAGGCACCACTTCATTCACAACTTACTTTTAGATTTCCAGGCCGGAAAGTCTTTTCTCCCATTGCATCTGCTACTGCCTGGAGATCCTTCATCACTTTGGGGCTCTTGTGATAGTGCTTGTAAAGAAGCATGAGGACTTGTTGCATGTTGCCAAAGTCAGTGTTGCCTTGGTCTTTTGCAGCATCTGCAGCTCTTAAAATACGAAACATTTATGTTTAATATATTTGGCAATCAACATCCCAGGTTATCCAAAGAGGACGTTTAGGCTACTTATATAAAATCAAGTTAATGAGTCGTCAGTTTACCTAATTCAAGTCAGTGACACACACAGTGTATTGTCACTATGTAGTTGTTAAGACTCTGCAGCCTGGAAACCACACTATTTCTCTTGCCAAGGTTTACTGCTGCACCATCGCAACCCACGCCAACCACCTTGGATTGCCAATACCCACATCAGCGAAAGCCTCATTGGTGGCACTGTAAATGCCCTCAGCATTTGCATGGGCGAGTGGCTGGAGTCTGACATACAAGCTCTCTGCCCTGCCGTCAATAACAACACGAGCCTAGATCAATTCCAATTCTTGTACACTTTTGTCAGTAGCACTGTCAAACATTATGCTCATTACATCCCATTCCCTTAGGTGATCAGGTGTGCTAGCCATGACATCATCATAAAGGTAGCGGGTTAATCTCTTGCACGCGTTGCCTGATTGGTATTTGCCCCCCATGGATGCGCCATTCTTGTGCTGCAATGAAACCAGTTTAGGAAACATGCTGAATGGTGACTCCTCCGAGTTAAACATGCACGAATTCTCAGACATCTGTATCAACATGTGTGAATATGAAATGCATGAAGAATATATGTATCACATCTTGACCCTGATCCTCATTGAATATTTCCACGTCCTCTTTCTTGTCTCGAACGTATACTCCAGGTTATTGTTTCGAGCCATTTGTCCCCCTGTGGGTACGGGGGTAGAATAGACCCTCTGTATCCTCCTGCATGTTGTAAGAGGCGACTAATAGGGGGCAACCTGTTGGCCGTGGGTTGCGACTCGTGTCGGTGGACAATGGGATCCAAGTGGTTGAGAGGAGTGGTCCTTTTGAGGGCCATATCTACAACATACCACTGTGGCCCGGATTTCGCTGGAATAGCCTGGTCCAGTCAATCTGCTTGTGGTGATTTTCCCTAGGATAATCGTTTCTATCTATATCCTTTACCATAGTGTGGCCAGGACGGTGGGGGATGGACGAAGTGCATACTCTGCGATCGCATTAATTTCGGCGATTATATTGATTAACAAATGATATGAGTATTTTGAACACATGGTGTTTACTGTATTCAAGGCAAAGATTGCTCTCAGAAGAGCAGATGTTTAGGTGAAACGGACTTAAGACATTCAATTCAACTGCTTCGGCAACATAAAATATACAAAATTGGCATAACACTGGAAAATATACACATCTGAAAGTGGCAGTCGATTAAATACGAGCTCAAATATATTCTGTACATGCTTCCTAGTTGTCATTACCTTTACAAATACCTTTATCATGTCATCAACAACGCCTTCGCAATTATCACGTCATCACCATCCGTCAATTTCATCATTAAGATAATACCTAAAATGTATTATTTCTCAGGCAATATTGTTTAAGGCAACCATAGTAATTTCATTATACAAATTGATCTTGGAAACAGTTAAGTGATGTATTGCTCAAATATTTTTTTAGGAAATTGCGTAGATTATTGGATGACTAAATTTCAAATGCACATGTGTTTTAGATGTTAATGCATGCTTAAATGACACAATGACTTGCTCCTTGACAGTGCAAATATAGCGCAACATTAAAATCATTTGGCAGTGATAGCACATACAAAACCGATATTTGTTCTTAAAAGCTACGCTCCCACGCTCGATTATTTCGAAGCAACATTACCGAGATATCACGATCCATTGGTACAACAGATTAGAATATCTCAATCATGGTCTTTATAACAATATCATAAACAGGAAACTATGGGATAAATTGTTGAAAATTGTAAACTATATGTTGTGATTACAAATAAAAGCTTACCAACCAACACAAACAGCACTGGTGAAGATAACTTAATGAAAGCAATTTAATTAGTTAATAAACACACAAACAACACTAATCATGAAATCAAAAAAACAAGTTACACTGAACAAGCTAGTCTAAAATGCGAGGACATTCAAAAACAAATGACTTTGAGAGGTAGGACTTTCAGTATCTCTTCAATTGTACTCCAATCTTTGTCCATTTGGGTGTTGAGTTCAGGTGTTCTTATTTTTACAACTTTTTCATCTTCTTGGATGAGGATTGTTAGCACGTCATGCAATTCGTCATTGAGTTCACCAATGATGATGTACGCTTGGAGAAATGGTCCTTGGCTTTGAATCACCAGCAAAAGGTCGCGCATGAAGTTGAGAAAATGCATTATTTTGTTTTGGACTAGTATAATTTCTTTTTAAACTTTGATGTGTGAGGTAATAATGAAATGTCAAAATATGTAAAACAGGATTTACAAGTAGCTTGTAGTCCTCGAAAATTTATTGGCTTGATATGATTTATTGTGATACAATTTCTTTATTTGGGAGTTCCTAATTGATGAGTGCAAACTTAAACGTATAAGGGCGTGTGAAGGTTAAAATTACTGTTGATATGCTGTTGAAACCCTATACTTACCTTAACTTCCCTTCAATAGGTTGCCGATTATATCCTTAACGGCTGCTTCTGCTGTATTGTCATACACTGAGCTGACACACTTCTTGAACTGTATGTACTTAAGATAGATACCTTCAGCGGCGGTTGTTGCCTTGTCTGCTGCTTGTTTTGTTGAAGTTATCCTGCTCACTCACTCACTGTATGTACTTAAGATAGATACCTTCAGCGGGGGATTTGAGCACACCAAGGACAATGGTAAAAATCGAAAATTTCGTCATTTAAAGTGAGTTTGGCATATCAAATAAATGGACCAGATCTTTCTCTGCCATAGACCTCAGACTGCTCACCATCCATTTTAATGGAATTTGAATTGAAAGTTGGTCAGGACCAATGTAGTAGTGATCACTTTTTTTGTTTGAACATCAACAGGCCTACGCCTGCTGAGTGGTTGGCCAAATGGCAATCACACAAGGCCAACTGACCCAATTATACCTCCCAAGTGCAAAAATACTCTACACAATTATAATACGTTATCCTCTTTTACAAAATCAAAAATTAATATAGCCTTCTACAAGTTACTTGAAAAAGATATCAAGTATGAGATGACGCATGGAGTATGAGGTGAAATGATTACATCCATACAGGGTGTGTGTTGAAATTGACCAGGATATTTTTATCTTTGGCTCCATATTCTTCCGTGGATCTTCATCAACATAGATTATTTTTAAGGTGTCTGTAAAATAAGGTTACGTTTATCTAAACACCTTAGCTTATAGCTTCTCTAAAAAGACAAAAAGCGACTACGTCACAGGCGATCCAATAGTTTATACAGGTCAATGGTAAACTATCAAGTTTTAAATAACTAATATAAGAGTTATATAATGAAATAGACGTGTCGTTGTCTGTCATATGCTTGTGTGATATACATGCACTTATACAGACTGACAAGACGCGCTGCTACCGAAAAATAGTCCACATAACACATCAGTGTCGGTGGACAATGGGAATCATGAGGTCCGTTTGTGGGCCACATGTGCAACACTCCACTTTGACACGTATTTCATCCAGACGAGAGACTGGAATGACCTGGTCCATAGCTTTGGAGTTCTGTTGTTTTGGTGGAAATTCTCATTGTCTTAAGTAAGGAATGTAGAGACCACTCATGCATTGACTCAATGTCCTTTTGTATCACATGATTCACCCTGACTCGTGACTTTCAAATCGGTTAAGCGTTTGCATTGATGTAAGCCAATCACTTTTCCTAATGAGGAGGGATTGACGGATACATATTCTACCCCTTTAGAAGCAAAATTTAACCCCGTTTGAGTCGCTGGAATTAGATGATGATGATTTTCGTGCAGCTACTATAGTGTTATACATTAACTCTAATACAAACAAAAACATGCAGCATGTGTGTATTTGCTAAGTAACAGCAGTTGACTCGGTCCTGATTTTGCGGACCGACCAGGTCTTTCTGACAACTCACTGACTCTGTGGTCTCTTTCTGCTGACATATCTCATTATAGTGACAGATGTCACACTGTGATATATAATTGTTGATTAGGGGGAAGGGGTGGGGGGAGGTCATTCTTGGCCACTAGAGGCATTATCTGGCACTTGTTGTTGCGCTGCTAAACCCTATACTTACCTCACTTGACACTTGCACCCGGTACCGCGTGTGCGTCTGCACTGACACCCCTTGTTCTATTCGAAACGACAAAACAACTGTACTTGCTGCGAAAGCAAGATAAAAGCTGATTGTAAGGAAGATAAGACCAATCGTCGCTATCTGATCCTTCGTTTATATATGTGTGATTTTCAATGGCGACCCACTTGCTAGTTATTCACGTGAACATCATGCACCCCACACACACATCTCTAGTGAATGCGCATAGCCCGCCAAATACCATTAATGCCAATTACTGTTGGTTAAGATTTATGCGACGTTGATTTATGAAAACTATAGTCATATAATTTAAAGTTAAAGCAACATTCATCTTAACAAAACATAATGGTACCAACTGGCAAACGTTCACGAATAAACCCAAAATCATTCAGGCGCCAAACAACATTTAGCAAAGACGTTG
Source organism: Urechis unicinctus (assembly GCA_034190875.2). Taxonomy (NCBI): domain Eukaryota; kingdom Metazoa; phylum Annelida; class Polychaeta; order Xenopneusta; family Urechidae; genus Urechis; species Urechis unicinctus. The sequence goes on along the minus strand of CM067357.1, from coordinate 33,504,618 downwards.
CTGAGTGCCGAGCATTCCCGTTCGATGACTGAATTACGAATCTCGTCTGGTTTGAATTGTGGGCTTCACCATTCAGTATTCATCAATATTCCGCCCACACCAACCCCGAATGCATCGTCACCAAAACAAAAGTTAAGTCAGGAAGCTTCAAAGGTGAACACAAAATCGAATCGTTCAAAGTATTGAATGCCTGTGAGGTTGATGCATTTTAGACGGGGTAGAATAGGCCCATTTTATCCACTGCATGTTGTAAGAGGCAACAAATAGGGGGGAGCCTGTTAGCCGTGGGTTGCGATATGAGTCGGTAGACAGTGGGTTTCGGGTGGTTGAACGAAGTGGTCCTTTTGAGGGCTATATCTGCAACACACTTTTCTGGCCCGGATTTCGTCTAGACAAGAGGCTGGAATAGCCTGGTCCAGTCAATCGGTTGGTGGTGACTTGCCCTAGGAATATCATTTCCAATTTTATCTTTTCCATCTACATTTATCCTGGAAGGGGATGCTCAATCAGGCCAATCTTATATATTTACCTTTTTTGGCACCATATAACATACGAGTGTTGGTGTGCCATTGAACGCTTAAGTAACCTTGCCTTACCTTGATAGAATTTGGCTCATTATTTCATGTGCTGTGCTATCTGTTAGCGACTTGGCTACACCGGCAAAAGTTTCGTGTTTTATAGACAACTCGCCAGCATTCTCATTGTCACCAGTGGTCTGCGAGAGCAAATGGTTCATATGACCATGGCACAGTATACCTACATCTACATTCTCTGACATACGTTTCGCGGTAATGCTGTGTCACTCAGCTTGGTGCCATGCATACCTATAAGGAACTTGTCTTTACAAATGAGTTTGCTCAGCACCTGACACTTCATGTGGTTTAATTATGCTCTTACCTGTGAAACACTGTCGGGCACGTGTCCAGCCTTACCCCTGACAATATGACAGAAAAACAACAATGTATATTCTCAATGCACCCATAAAAGGAATTCAGTTACAGATACAAGTCACTTAGTAAACATAAAATGAAAACAATTGAACAGTCTATTCTATGTATAGTATGTCCTTTCTGACAACTCTGTGATTATCACCAGCGGCAACAGTTGATAGAGCAACATGTAGCATAAACGGTCAACATAAATCACCGGCCTTTACAAACAACATATGACGTACGTAACATACCATATATGGTTCTATTTCAGATTCAATATGTACACAGCCAGCTGTCACATTAGAGGGAACGGTGCATGCATATAATTCCAATGAATGAAATCATTGCTATGAAGTATCATGGTATACAGTAAAACACAGTTTAACACGGCAATCATTATAAATAGGTCAATTAAGGCAAAAAAGGCATCTTATTTCAGAGTCAAGTCACTTCTATTACATCAGGGGAAATTTAAATGCACCATTCAAAGTCCATGTGAACAACTGGGCAAATTCTATTGTGAACATCACGATAACATTTCAACATTTCAACGAGTGTAACATGATTTACAGCCATAAAGTGACTAACATGGCCGACTTGAAAAGGCGCGAGTCAACCTTACAGGACAACATTCAAACGTTCTATCACCTGATAGACATACTACCAATATAGAGATATGTCAACATTCAACAATGATGTACAACTTCTTTGTGAACTGGACCATCAGTGATAAAAATTCTACATTTCATGATAGCATTAAGGAATCAATAAGGAATATAAATGCAAATTATTTGTTAACTTACCTCTCACTACCGACAGCCTGTAACGCGGGCGTCACCTGTATAACACATGGCGGCAGTATCGTGGTTCAGATCAGGCAGGTGGAATGGAGTTTTATGCCCTCTGAAGGTCCAGGGGAAGAATATGTCCAATGTATCCTTCTGCATGTCGTAAGAAGCGACTAATAGGAGGCAACCTGTTTGCTATGGGTTGTGATTAGTGTCCAGATGAGGGTCCTTGTGATGGTCTTGTCTGTAACATACTACTTTGCCCCGGATTTCGCTTTGACGAGAGGCTGGGATGGCCTGGTCCAGTCACACCCCTGGTAGCGACTTGTCCTATGATATTATTTGCCTTTTTATCTTTTTCATCATCCTCCACTCTCTTTTTGTCCATTTATCCCTGAATGCTGCTGCTTGATCAGGTCGATCTTATCTTATCTTTTCAGCTTTGTAGGCACCATATAACACATTAGTGTTGGTGTGCCGTTAAACCATATTCTTACCTACCTTAACATGGGCCCCATACTGTAACAGCATCTCTGCTGTATCTGACTGATTGTTGAGCACAACGTCATGTAGTGATGTGTCGCTGTTCTTGAAAAACAGCGTATGCCATAATCATGATCCTGCAAAAAGAAACTATGTCATGTTGAGGTGTCATTCTACCGTTTGTAATATCACCCACTTTCTCACTGTTTCTGAATATAACATGGAAATACAACAGCAAAGTAAAGCAGATTCATGACATGTTTTTGTTCTTATGAAGACAGCAATAATTTATTCACATCTAAAGAAAATGCCGTTAAAGCCTATACTTACCTTACTATCATTTGGAATTTCGAATTACATCTTTCATCCATTGTATTGTTATGAAGACAGCTGGGGTTGCCTGGAGTAGCATAAGGTTTTTTATTCATTACATTATCTCATATATTTTGAATTACAATCGCGAAATATGTCGATACATTTTGACCTTTTCTTTGATAACTGCCTAGTGGCTACACTTGTTCCATCTTAGAACAGCCTAGTGGCTACATTTGTTCCATTTGATAACCGCCTAGTGGCTACATTTGTTCCATTTGATAACCGCGTAGTGGATACACTAGTTCCATCTTTGAACAGCTTAGTGGCTACATTTGTTCCATTTTATAACAGCTTGGTGGCTTTAATGTGCCCACCATAATCTCATTTGGAATAACATCTTTCATCAATTGTATTGTTATAAAGACAGCTAGGATTGCGTTTGAGTAGCATGACATTTTTTATTCATTACATTACCGCATATATATTGAATAACAATCGCGAAATATGTCAATACATCTACCGGTCCTTGATAAGATCAAAGCTTGACTATGGCTGCATCGTTTACGGTGGTGCAGCTCGAAAATCTTATCTAAAACGACTGGACATAGTCCAGAATCAGGCTCTGAGGATTTGCCTTGGGGCATTTCGAACATCACCCATTGAAAGCCTCCACACTGAAGCCAATGAAATGCCTATTCATCTAAGAAGAAACAAACTGGCCCTTCAATATGCAATTAAAATAAAAAGCAATCCAGATCACCCTGCCTATGACATTATCTTCCATCCCAAATATCAAGTAATATATGAAAATAAACCTAATGCCATACCACCTCTTGGCATCCGTATTCAAGAATCGCTAAACAACATATCCAATAATTTAGACATTATTGCTCCAAACAAAATTCCCGAAACACCACCCTGGCAATTGAACACACCAACAATAGACACATCCCTTACCAAATATGATAAATCAAATGCAAATGACCTCTTGATGAAATTTCATGAAATAAAAGAACATCACAAAGACAAGATACTTATTTATACTGATGGATCCAAAGATGCAAACCGTGTGGGCGCTGGAGTCGTGTTCGGACCTCAGACCCACAAGGAAAGACTGCCTGGTGCAGCATCTGTTTTTACAGCTGAAGTTACCGCAATAAGGATGGCATTGGGCCTTATTGCTCACCATCCCAATGCGGATTTTACAATTTTTAGTGATTCTTTATCTGCCCTGGAGGCAATTGGGAATAAGCTGTTATCGTGCCATATTGTTGTAGATATTTTAGAAAATCTTACTCGTTTATCCATGCTGGGAAAAAATGTTGAGTTTGTCTGGGTACCCAGTCACATAGGTATCCCAGGCAACGAAAGAGCCGATAGGACTGCAAAGGAAGCCCTACATGAGCCAGTGTCTGAAACCAAGATTCCCTTTACAGACTTAAAACCGCAGGTCGTTAAACTTTTTAAACAAAAATGGCACGACCAGTGGGATGAATCCATTCCAAACAAACTTTACGAAATCCAGCCTCAACTTGGGGAGTGGCCACACAGCTGCAGAGAGAGCCGAAGAGAAGAGGTCGTTCTTGCTCGCGCTCGTATAGGACACACCTATACAACTCATGCCTTTCTACTAAGGGATGAGCCCATCCCTGAATGTATTCCTTGTCAATGTGCCTATACTGTCAAGCACATTCTCATTGAATGTGCTGATTTGATTTTGATCCAAAATCGCTTCTTTCGGGTTCAAACCCTTTCAGAATTGTTTGAAAGGGTGAATCCATCCAAGATACTTGGATTCATAAGAGAAATTGGACTTTTCTATAGATTTTAGACCATACAATTCTTAAATTATTATATATAATTCAATTAATATAATTCAATTAATACTAATGGGTTTAATTTTTAGTTAATTTTAACCCTTGACTCCTTCTTATCCTTTCGTACTCGTATTTACCCCTCCTTAAGTAGGCACCATATAACACACTAGTGTTGGTGTGCCGTAAACCCTATACTTACCTTACCTTACCTTATCTAACTTTATTTCAACTTAATTCAATCAATTTTACTCCCACTAATGTCGTCGATTAACCCATCTTTGCCTGGCACAAATATGACACTACTGTGTCGACGTGCCATTTAACCTTATACTTACCATTACCCTATGCTTGTCCATTGACGCGCTGTCGATGTTGTCAGAGCGAAACCGGCGAAGAAGTGCTCTGCAAACCTGCATCCTTGATAAACACCCTGTCACGGTGCACATTGTAACCACAAATAAAACCAATATTTAATTGGAACACGAATACAAGCAGCTACAAACCACTGAAAGTAATTACATCATTTGAGAGTGAAGTAGTGTAAGGGGCAGAGCTGGGTTGGGTGACTGCCTTCAACTACTCCATGGACTAAGACACCTGTATCATCGATGTCAATGTCACGGTACCATTTCTGGTTCCTCGACGCATCCTGGGCAACACTCCGACGTTGAATAGCGATATAAGAGGAGGACAAGTATCATTCTCTGAGCCGGACGCGTACACATAACAGGTCAAGTGAGTGAGTGAGGCATGGCTGTTTAGAGATTATGCTTTGTGTCTGCATAACCTGAAATAATGTTGTAGCCCATTGTTTGTCTGACTTTATCAGGGAGGCTTGTTGGGAAGGAAACTTGAAGCATCAGGTAGTGGAGTACATGCACGCTTTTAAGGGCATACATACTAATTAGGCTCATTGTGGTTGCCTGTTGAGATGGTCACTTAAAAGTATTATGAAACACTTAAATGCCACGTAACCGTTGGTCTGATGTTACAGTTTCAGGTCTGTGGGTGATAAACACAAACACCATACATTATAACGATAGTAGGTTCTTTGCCACAAGCTTGGCATGAAAAAGCTTCCGTTCGTATAGGACACGCCTATACAACTCATGCCTTTCTACTAAGGGATGAGCCCATCCCTGAATGCATTCATTGTCAATGCACCTACAACATCAAGCACATTCTCATCGAATGTGCTGATCTGATTTTGACCGAAATCGCTTCTTCTGGGTTCAAACCATTTCAGAATTGTTTGAAAGGGTGAAATTGAACTTTGTTTTATAGATTTTAGATCATTCAATTCTGATAAATTTTATTTAATTCAATTCATATAATTCAATTAATACTAATGGGTTTAATGTTTAGTTTGTTTTAACCCTTGACTTCTTCTTATCCTTTCGTATTCGTATTTACCCCTCCTTAAGTAGGCACCATATAACACACTAGTGTTTGTGTGCCGTTAAACCCTATACTTATCTTACCTTCCCCCCTGTGGGTCTGGGGGTAGAATAGGTCCACTGCATCCTTCTGCATGTCGTAAGAGGCGACTAAAAGGGGGCAACCTATTGGCCGTTGGTTGCGACTCGTGTCGGTGGAAGATGGGATCCTGGTGGTTGAGTGGAGAGGTCCTTGCGAGGGCTATATCTGCAACACAACTTTGGCCCGGATTTCACCTAGACGAGAGGCTGGAATTGCCTGGTCCAGTCAATCGGCTTGTGGTGACATGCCATGGGATATTTGTTTTCATTACTTATTGCTTTTTCATTCCACTTCTTGTCATTCATTCTTATCCACATGGTTTTTTCCCTTTTCTTTTTCATTTATCCCTGGCGGCTGCTTAACAGGTCAATTGAGTTGATGTGTGAACAGCTCTTTGAGCTTTTTACTATTAATTTGAATATTACACTGGTGTATCCCTGGCATCATGTGTGCTGGTTGAGCCGCACACCGCTGACGCCTCCATGTTGGGCTCCATGGTGGGTTGGGAGCACCAGTGAAGAAATTTTATCATAATATCATGGCTCAAAAACAAACTCAAGAAAGATTATCTTCCAAACGGAATAGACCCAATGACACGGACACAGACTCGGACTTGGACAAGGATCTTTACTCCTCATGGCCAAGGTTCTTGGTTGTAACTTCTTCTGTTTCGGAGAGACCATTGACATCTCTAAGTCCTTTTGCAATTAGTAAAGGGATTGAAGGGTTGGCTGGTGTCGCCAAAAACATTAGAAAAATACAATCTGGCTGCTTACTTATTGAAGTTGATCGACACAGCCACGCGAGTTGCCTACTGAAATCAGTATTTCTTGCGGGCATTCCCATTCAAGTCACCCCTCACCGAACCCTCAACACCAAAAGAGGAGTAATTCGATGCTACGACTTAAAAGAATGTGAGGTCTCTGAAATAATTAAGGAATTACAACCACAAAGGGTAATCGATGCAAAAAAAATCACAGTGAACCGCAATGGGACTCGACAAGCCACGGGGACGGTTATCCTGACCTTTGACAGCTCTGAATTGCCTAAAGCTGTCAAGGTCGGATACTTGAATGTCTCCGTGGACCCCTACATCCCAAACCCATTGCGCTGCTTCAAGTGCCAACGTTACGGCCATGGTAATTCAACCTGCAAAAGAACTGCAGCATGTGCGAAGTGTGGACAGGAGGACCATAGGGAAGATGACTGCTGGCAGACCACCAAATGTATCAATTGCTCAGGGGACCACCCAGCATTCTCTAGGTTGTGTCCTACATGGATCAAAGAAAAACAAATCCAAACGATCCGACACACCAGAGACATCTCGTTCCCTGAGGCACGAAAGATAGTGGAGGCACATCAGGGCACCAAACCCTCTTATGCTAGCGCTGTCAAAAAGGCCATAGTGTCAGTCGACACCCAGACCGACTACACGTGGCCAAATGGCAGCGCCCAGCCAAAAATGGTGACCATTGATGTGCCAAAACCTGCTACTACTACCAAGAAGGCAAAAGATATGTCAACGCAGTGCAGTCCTCCTGTCCATCCTACTGTTTACAAAAAACCCGCTGAGACTAGTAAAAAAAAATGAAACAGTAATAACTGAAGTAAAAACTCATAATCATAGACCTCCTAAGGGATCTAAGGATCCCATAAAATTGCATAATAAATACGGCAGCCTAGAGGAGATGGACATTGACAGTGTCCGTCTTCCCTCTAAACCCACATCTGCCCCTAACAGCCCAAGGCGGAAGCCTCGGGCTTCAACCATTCCCCCCAATGTCACCTAGCATCATGCAATGGAACTGTCGAGGATTTCGGTCCAACTATGACGAACTCAAATCTCTTTTGTATGACCATCAACCTATTGCTGTTAGCCTTCAGGAAACTTTCTTGAAGGAGACTGATCAAATGTCAATGACAGGGTATACCATGTATAATAAAACAATTTTATCACAAAGAGACGGAAGAGCTGTGGGAGGGGCATCTGTGCTTGTTAAACACGGTGTTCCCCATGAACCTATTCCTCTTGACACGCCTCTTCAGGCTATAGCCATTAGAATTACCCTCCACAAAACCATCACTTTGTGCTCCCTGTACCTACCACCAAGCTACAAGATTTTACAGAGAGACATTGATCATTTGATCAGTCAACTTCCATCCCCACTTTTGCTGCTTGGCGATTTCAATGCCCACAGCGATTTATGGGGATGTGAGGACACCAACGACAGTGGTCATAAGATAGAGAATTTCATCATACAAAATGATCTTGCTATATTAAATAATAAATCTAAAACATATCTCCATCCTGGAACCGGATTTTCTCTGCCATAGACCTTAGCCTCTGCTCTCCATCTCTTTTGATGGAATTTGATTGGGAAGTTGGTCAGGACCAGTGTGGAAGTGACCACTTTCCAATATTTTTAAATATCAATAGGCCTATGCCTGCTGAGCGGGTATCCAAATGGAAACTCCATAAGGCCAACTGGCCGAATTTTACTTCTATGTGCAGAGACATTATCAACAAAGATACTTTAGAAAATATTGATGAAGATGCGGTATCCTTTTTTACAGAATCAATAATTAATATAGCCACACAAAATGTACCGAAATCCTCGACAGATTCTAAACGGATATATAAACCATGATTTTCTGATGCATGCCGTGACGCTGTCAAAGAGTGCAAACGGGCACTGTACAGGTTCAAAATGTGGCCCACCGAGGCCAACAAAAACCTGTGCAAAGTAGCCCGAGCCAAAGCTCGACGCGTCATCAAATACAGCAAGCATGAGTCTTGGCACAATTTTGTTTCCAAATTAAATAGCAAGACTTCCACGAAAAAGGCATGGGACATGGTTCGTAGGATTAGGGGAAAGGAAAATAACAACACTCTCTCACATCTGGTTAAACCAGATGGTTCCAAAGCCTCCAATTTGAAGGACATCGTCAATACTCTAGGCGATGCCTTCCAAAAGAATTCCTCTGCCAATAATTATAGTACCAAATTTCAAAAATTTAAACATCATCGGGAACGAAACATTCCTAATTTTAATTCAAATAACAATGAAAATTACAACTCTCTTTTTACACTAAATGAGTTGAAAGATTCGATATACAAATCGAATGACACAGCTAGTGGACCCGATGATGTACACTATCAATTTTTAAAACACCTTCTAGAGGAATCACTTGAAGTACTTATAGACATTTTAATGGAATCTGGGAATCTGGAACATTCCCAGATGGTTGGAGAGAGGCTATAGTTATCCCGATACCCAAGCCAGGGAAGGATAACACCATTCCTACGAACTATCGTCCCATTGCCTTAACGAGCTGCATCTGTAAAACGATGGAAAGAATGATAAACAGCCGCCTGGTATGGTTTCTTGAAAGAAACCAACTTATTTCCAGGTACCAAAGCGGTTTCCGTCACACACGTAGCACGACGGATCACCTGGTCCGTCTTGAAAGTTTTATTCGTGACGGCTTTGTGAGGGGGGAACATGTGGTGTCGGTCTTCTTCAATATGGAGAAGGCATATGACACCACATGGAAACATGGAATCCTGTCGGATTTGAGCAGAATGGCCTGTTTTTATCCAAAAATTTCTTGAGAACAGAATTTTTAAAGTCCGTGCTGGCACCACCCTTTCTGATACTTGTGATCAGGAGATGGGGGTCCCACAAGGAAATCTTTTAAAGATGTAGTCCAATACTGATTGGGGCGGGGACCGGAAAGTCCTCTTGCGGCTTTACCGGTCACTAGTGCGCTCCAAATTGGACTATGGCTCTTTTATCTACGGTGCTGCTCGTCGTTCTTATTTTAAAAAATTGGAGACAGTCCAAAACCAGGTTCTGAGGCTTTGCCTCGTGGCTTTCCGAAACCTCCCCCATCCCCAGTCTACATGTAGAAGCCAACGAGGCTCCGCATGAGGTTCGGAGGCAGCAGCTAGCGGTTTCCGTCACACACGTAGCACGACAGATCACCTGGTCCGTCTTGAAAGTTTTATTCGTGACGGCTTTGTGAGGGGGGAACATGTGGTGTCGGTCTTCTTCGATATGGAGAAGGCCTATGACACCACATGGAAACATGGAATCCTATCGGATTTGAGCAGTATGGGCCTTAAAGGCCGCATGCCTGTTTTTATCCAAAAATTTCTTGAGAACAGAATTTTTAAAGTCCGTGCTGGCACCACCCTTTCTGATACTTGTGATCAGGAGATGGGGGTCCCACAAGGAAGTATTTTATCCGTTACGCTTTTTAATATCAAAATTAATAGCATTGTTAATGTCATCAAGCCAGGTGTGGATTGTTCACTCTACGTGGATGATTTTTTGATTTATTTTAAATCGAAAAATATGAGCACAATTGAGAGGCAGCTTCAACTTAGCCTCAATAACATCCAAAAATGGGCGGATGAAAACGGATTTAAATTTTCGAAATCAAAAACTGTTTGTATGCATTTTTGCAACAAAAGAAATTTTCATCCAGACCCAGTTCTCACCCTTGATGGCAACATTATTCCTGTGGTGGAAGAAACCAAGTTTCTGGGACTAATTTTGGATAAAAAACTTAATTTTAAATCTCACATTTCTTACCTCCGTAAGAAATGTTTTAGAGCAATCAATCTTTTAAAGATGTAGTCCAATACTGATTGGGGCGGGGACCGGAAAGTCCTCTTGCGGCTTTACCGGTCACTAGTGCGCTTCAAGTTGGACTATGGCTCTTTTATCTACGGTGCTGCCCGTCGTTCTTATTTTAAAAAATTGGAGACAGTCCAAAACCAGGTTCTGAGGCTTTGCCTCGGGGCTTTCCGAACCTCCCCCATCCCCAGTCTACATGTAGAAGCCAACGAGGCTCCGCTTGAGGCAGCAGCTAGCCATTCAATATGCCTTACGTTTAAAGTCAAACCCCCAGAATCCTGCATTTGATGCTGTTTTTAATCCTGGAAATATCCATTTTTATGAGAGTAGGCCGAATGCTATCCCTTCGTTCGGTCTGCGTATCAGAGAATCGCTGGATGGGTCATGCTCTAACTTGAATGCCGTGGCGGTTGAGACTGTGCCAGGGTCTCCCCCATGGCAATTGAAAACCCCAACAGTAGATAAATCGCTGATAACTAACACGAAGGGATCTCACGAGCCTGATTTTTTCCTTCACCAATTTAGAGAGATAAAGGACAAATATTCGAACCGTTCTACCCTTTACACAGACAGTTTGAAAGAAGACAATAAAATTGGAGCTGCAGCCATTATGGGGAAATCTGTTTTAAACATGAGTCTACCACCTCCACTGTCAATTTTCCACGCTGAGCATAAAGCTCTTTCCATTGCACTTGGCCTTATTGCCCAATCAAGTAAAAAGCGTTTCGTTGTATTTTCCGACTCCCTGTCTGCCCTGGAGGCAATCACAGGGAGTAATTTACGTAATGATTTTATTTTAAATGTTGTGCATTTATATTCTCAATTGACAGATCGTGGCAAGGATATTTTGTTTGTATGGGTACCGAGCCATGTTGGTATCCCTGGTAATGAAAGGGCAGACAGAGCTGCCAAGGAAGCCCTCAACATGAATGTGACTGAGGTCAAAGTCCCCTTCACAGACTTTAAACTTCAGGTCGTCCATTTTTTTAAACAGAAATGGCAGGACCAGTGGGATGAATCCATCCCAAACAAACTTCACGAAATTCAGCCCTTACTTGGGGAGTGGCCACAGAGCTGCAGAGAGAGCAGAAGAGAGGAGGTTATTCTTGCTCGCGCTCGTATAGGACACACCTATACAACTCATGCCTTTCTACTAAGGGATGAGCGCATCCCTGAATGCATTCCTTGTTAATGTACCTACACCGTCAAGCACATTCTCATCGAATGTGCTGATTTGATTTTGATCCGAAATCGCTTCTTCCGGGTTCAAACCCTTTCAGAATTATTTAAAAGGTGAATCCATCCAAGATACTTGGATTCATAAGAGAAATTGGACTTTTTTTATAGATTTTAGATCATACAATTCTCATTAATTCAATATAGTTCAAATTAATATAATTCAATTAATACAATTTAATTAATGCAATTTTTAGTTGGTTGTAAACCTTGACTTCTTATCCTTTCGTACCCCTCCTTAAGTAGGCACCATATAACACACTAGTGTTGGTGTGCCGTTAAACCCTATACTTACCTTACCTTTGTCTCAGATACCAGTCGATACTGTTTTCGGGACCTGGGCAATGCTCATGGTGGTAGTGCAGTTTGATGT
>CM067357.1:33387256-33484643 GCA_034190875.2 Urechis unicinctus | reverse complement strand
TAAATTCGACAACCGGATTTTGAAATGATAATATCCAGTCGGGCTGTTTGTTTCTATAATTGTAAATGCTCATGTATTTAGTGCTTGTTGATTATCGTGGTGAACAAACGATTTCTGGTCAGTGTTATCCAGTTTGTATATATAACAGGCGCTTGGTATCCGATGCCAGACGTTCGAGCGTAGAGTCACTACATCTATATATGCTATATAAAAATCCATTGGCTCGGTGCCCGGAAGTGTGGTGTCTGTGGTTTCGATGGTAAGAACTCAGATAGTATCACATCTCATAAATATTGTGCCATCATTTACACTTACTCGGTACATTCAACCGACGCGTAGACATAAGAAAGTGAATGTATCATGACCGCAGCAATTCGTGGGCGTATTAAGCAGAATGCACTTAATTGGGGATAGCTTTGATCGATATTATCTTCGTCAAAATTCAATAAAATGATAAACATACATGTTAACCTATTCTATTTGTTAATGGTTCGGTACAGTTAGATAGAGATATTTGATGAATTGTCTATTTAAGACTGATTTACAAAATGATTGATTGCCGCACTTTTATACTGGATGAAATTCAACATTGCATTTTGCGTGAAGATGGAGGGACGAAGCTATGTAATCTACCGTCCCCTGTAACATCCTGATGGGTATCTAGGCAGCTGCACGTTCTTCTGCTCTGCTTAAAGTGGTCACTGCCTGATAAAGTCATTGTTAAGTCATACATTGTATATTGCCTGAGCATTAGTAAATAATGAAAGCCAACAGACGAGAGGCTTCCGTTGCTTTTGACGCCACTTTGCCCTTTTAATTCCGCAACAGGGATTCAGTTCCTGAAGCCAAGCTTCCGAGCGTTGAGATTCTTCCGAGCCCCGAGTCGCTATCTCTATTCTTAAATATAGATGGCAATGAGGCGCCCGGAAGCGGTTTGGCCCTGTTTTTTTTATTGCCTTGATGCAGGTAATGACATTTACTCATATGCTCCTCTATTTCTGCACAATTATCTATCATTCGAAGATGGGCTCCCAGCTTGTTAGCACATCGTGTTGCCCACAACATTTTACATGGGAAGCAATTGATACATTGTCCTTTATGTGGCCTCTGCCAGAAGTAATTTTTACGTTGAAATACTGTTGTACAGTGCCTGTGTACAACTAACAATAGCTCCATTTTAGATGAATTTCCAATCAGACCTTATATACTTACCCTCACTTGGGTACCGTTTCTCTTGTGCAGGCTCACCAAACATAAAACAAGGTCATTTGAAGCTTTGTGGCACACGAGAATTGCTCGCTTAATTCAAATGTTTCACATGCTAATATATAAAGTGCGTCAGCTAATGAAAATAGGGACCATGACTAATTGGGGCATTAATCTGAGCTGGCGGTGTGTGTGGCGAGTGTGCCAGGGGTGTGAGTATACTTAATTGGTGATCGCTATGACCAATTTTATCATCGTCTAAATGCAGTAAAATGATATACACACAATTAAACTTGTAAGATAACATTCTGGGATTTGCATAATTGCGATTCTATGCCACTTACCGGTTTGCAACATTATTGATTGTCGCACTTTTATACCGGATGAAAGTCAATATTGCAGTTTTCGTCAAGATATGAAGAATCTATGTGATTTATCGTTCCCGGTACCATCTTGATGGGTATTAAGGCAACTGTGTAATTCTGCTCTTATATAGATATGATGTATTTAACGTTTGAGGCAAACCATTTTGAGGTGTGTATTTCTTAATTAATGCATGAGATGACAATTGTATGTTATTTGTAAGTTATTGTAAGATTTTTTTCTGTTTATGTTGCCAAAGGCATGCTTAATTCAAAGCAATTTATGATTTTGCTTAAAGTGATCACTGCCTGAAAACATGAGTCAATGCACTCTACATTGTCTGAGAATTGGTAACCTCAACTCTACGTTAGGTGCACCAATCGACTGGGATATTCAGATATTCAGAATGCAGCATTGACAATGTGTAGGATACATAACATTACTGATAGGCATCCAAACATTTGACACTCAGAGGTTGGATCAGCAAACGTTAGCCCCAGTCGAAGCATTATTTATTCACAGTGTGTACTTTCATCCACAACAAGGGAAAAGGGGAAATAATAGAGAGTAGTTTCACAATTTGACATACAAGTCTTCGAATGCGTTGAAGTCAATAGCAACGCCATGCATTATTCAACGAACCCTTATTTAATATTTAGCATCTGTTCGATGGGACATGTCCGCACGTTGTAGTCAAATATATTATCGTATGGGATATAGCGAACATTTTCAGTGCTCCATGAACTCACGCGCATACGCAGTCACACACACGCACACACACACACACACACACACACACACACACACACACACACACACACACACACACACACACACACACACACACACACACACACACACACACAAACACACACACACACACACACACATACACATACCACTTTGTATTCACTCATTCACATGGCCATGTACTTATTCACTCACCCGTTTACTTAATCGGGCTCATGTCAATTCAATTACTCATTGACTCCCTCACCCACTTGCATACTCACTCACGGACTTATTTGCTCATACTCACATTCACAAATACCTACACATCCACTCTGTCACGCACTTAATATGCACACGCATTCACATACACTTACACGCTTGCACTCCTGTACACACAGAGAATATAAACCTGAAGAGCCGAAAAAGGTCCAGTTTAAACGAATTATTTATTGATGTTGGTCTTTGCATATTCAGCTGTCCGCTTGTTGCAGTCAGCTGATAGATGTAGTCTGCTTTGTGATCTCTTATCATACAAGACTTATGGTGTATACACATATGTTAGTGCCTATCTTCCTTACAACACAAATACATCACTTGTTTGGTGTATGTCTGCATTGATTTATGCAGACGGCAGATGACGCCCAAAAAGCTCGTCAGCGTTCTTTCAAGCCAAAGATATATTGAATGTATATGCACCGAATTCTCAATTGTCGGCACACTGATAGACCCTTAGTGCGTTAAATGAATTCCACAGTATGAACAGCATGGTTTGCATTGTAATTCAAAAAGCATTTTGAAGACTGGATATAAGACTTGACATGACATAGACATCGATATGCAATAGTTGATTCATTTCCAACTTGAGACCGGATGTATCCAACACTAAGACTAATAGCTTCAGTTTATGTATGCACTTTGTGTAGGTATAATGTACACCGGTCTAAATTTCGCCTTATTCTGTCCATGATGATCCAAATAACATTTAATTCGTGGTAAATGATAGTCCTTGGCGAAGCAGCCATTTATCAAGTTGCCAATGATATCCCATAGCCATTTACATTTTGTTCTAGCATTGCAACATTAAGTAATATGCCATCGCATTGACATATTTGGTAATTTATCAAATAAAGTTCAATCTACAAATTAGCCATAATACTCGCCTTAACCCGCTTTTATCCCCGCTGTGACCCCAAACTTATACTTTCAGAGACACTTAACAGCTTATAGTCGGCAAATGTTAGGCGTTGAAAGGCTGTTTCTGGCTTGAAGGAAACGACCTTGCAAACGTTAATGTTCAGCAGCAAATTCCTCGCGAAATGTTTCCTTTTTAGAGTAACGTTAATTCGGCAATGTGCCGTCCAATGGGAGAGAACATCGAATTAGTATATCGGTCAAAAAAAGATAGACTTGTCGATGGAAGCGGCTGCCTTACAAACTGCAATATACAGAAGCAGATGACAAGCTGTAAATGTAGATCATTTTCCAAAAACCTTAATGCAGCCGATTGGAAGGAGAAGGTGAAAATAAAGAAAATCAGACGCACGCATAGACACACATTCTTTCTAAAATATACATAAGACACACGCCTATTTACAGAAAATGACATCTGCTGCCGATAAAAATCTAAACTGTAACAAATTATGTATGTTGCCTTAGACCATTTAACCATATATTTAACTTTCCAAAGGGTGAATGTTTTAAGATGAACATCATCATCATCATATTATCATCATCATCATATCATCAGCATTAGCAGGAACATGTGTCAGTACTTAGCGTGTCAACTGTGGGCATCAGACATCAAGCATTATTGATTAGTGGTGAACTCCTTAAAAAAAAGAGAAAAACCTTTCATTTTATTTGCCAGTTACTTATTTGCCATCGATACTACGGTCGCTCACGTCACCTTGCAGAATTAAGAACAATGCTCCAGATGCACGCAAGGTTGCACAAGTTGCAGATGGATTTTACCCAGCGGCATGTGTATGTAACTATTCATGAAATATGTACGTGAATAAAAACATAAACACGTCTATATCAACCATATCGATCACAGTAGTTACAATGTACATGGAAGAAGTGACCATAGCTTGGGAAAATTGCAACCTGTCCGTGACATATTACGCACTGTTATTCAATTTACTGTTACAAATTAGTGACACATAATGCGTCTAATGCTGCTTTTTTCATATGGCTAACACTGCACATTTGTCTGTAAAATATCTCAATCGGAGATCTACTCATATATCACCACACATGCAATAGGAAGTCGAAATAGCAACGTTGTTGGTGTATGTCCGAACAGAAATTTCATAAATGATTCTGTTATCATACCGCGGATTCCACATCAGGGTGGTGTACACTCCCTTTTCTATGCCCGAGTTTGCACCATGTATTCCACTTCAGCTAGCAAATATCGTATATTCAACTCGTCTGATTACCAAGTTCCCAACGGTGTGTGCGTCATCCTAATTCCACACAATAGCATTTCGTTATGTTTATTCGCTATATTCAAAGCATATCTACGTCCACATCATCCATATCAAGCGGATGAGTGGCCCATGCACCAGGCAGCATCTTGCCCAGATCGGTATAAATAACTGTCTATGACTTTGTGTGTATTGTTAATGCTTCCTTTATGGGTCATCATGCTAATGGTTGAAACAATATACTGCACACATTAATATGTGCATTGGTTCCTATTTATAATAGGTTCTTAAATCTTGGTATTTCGATGCGTGTACCCAATACCCCAGTGCCTGAATTTCGAATCGCTCACTTTCAACATTTAAGCTCCCCCCCCCCAAAAAAAAATATGTGTGTGTAAATATCAATGTAAATACCTGCTTTAATCTAAACATAATCGTGTTCGTATCAAGTGCCCCATATCTCAGATAGCATCCACACTTTGCTGGGATAAAGCTGCCAGTCCATGTTGTGACATGCAGTCGGAGCTAGATGACAATGCATTACTGAATCCCATGCCTGGCGGTATTATGACTTTGCACGGGGTATGTAGTACTATGTATGTATGTATGTATGTATGTATGTATGTATGTATGTATGTATGTATGTATGTATGTATGTATGTATGTATGTATGTATGTATGTGTATGTATGTATGTATGTATGTATGTATGTATGTATGTATGTATGTATGTATGCATGTATGTGTATGTATGTATGTATGTATGTATGTATGTATGTATGTATGTATGTATGTATGTATGTATGTATGTATGTATGTATGTATGCATGTATGTATGTATGTATGTATGTATGTATGTATGTATGTATGTATGTATGTATGTATGTAAGTATGTATGTATGTATGTATGTATGTATGTATGTATGTATGTATGTATGTATGTATGTATGTATGTATGTATGTATGTATGTATGTATGTACGTATGTATGTATGTATGTATGTATGTATGTATGTATGTATGTATGTATGTATGTATGTATGTATGTATGTATGTATGTATGTATGTATGTATGTATGTATGTATGTATGTATGTATGTATGTATGTATGTATGCATGTATGATGTATGTATGTATGTATGTATGTATGTATGTATGTGTATGTATGTATGTATGTATGTATGTATGTGTCATAGCTGTCTTGGATAGCGAAAAACTAACAATGACTTGATGGGTAATGTATGTATGTATTAATTTGGTCGCTGTGCTATAGTTGAAAGTGTATACGGTACGGAATCAAATGTTTCTGTAACTTTACCTGTATGTATGTATGTATGTATATATGTATGTTTGTTTGTACCTACCTACATAAACAATAATTGTGATATCTCAAAATATGTGCAACATTCAACGGAAAAGAAATATAACTGTTACGATACTAAAATATCTTGTATCATCAAATAAATTATTTGATCGTCGAATTCATTAATCGTAATGTCATTGTTTTTAACACAAAACAATGTATTTAAGGTACAGACCAATGCCTTCTGTTCATCTGTTACCGACGCTTTCTTAATAATTTGCGTGATATTGAATGCCACATCATTATGTACATTAATGTTGTATATGTGTATGAGATAAGCAATATTGCGTCCCAAAGGTGAAAGGGCATTAGAACAAGCATGTTTGATCGCATACTGAACTACTGCATTGTCAATGTGATACATTTGGACGATCATTTTCAACTTTGTTATGTATAACGAAACTGCTAATGTGTAGTTGGCAACTTAATGGCCCCAGTACCCAAGTATGCGAAGCGATTGGAAGGTTGAGTATTCACCTAACAGCCTTATTCCATTGAACACATATTTTTTTATAACCATCAGAATCGATGGTCCATAACTGTGAGCTAAAAAACTGCAGCAATAGGAATTGAATAATTTACACAATGTATTGTTATGCAACTCACCAAAGTTCCCCATCATTTTGTTATAAGCAACATTAAACATAGCACATTTCGATGTGCAATCACTATAAAAATTCAAATTGTTATCAATGACGTTCCCCAAGTGCTTAATAGTTGTGGCCCATTCAATAGTTGAGCCATACAATAGCACCTCATCAAATTCATTTACTGCCCTGCCATATTTTATGCATTTTGTTTTCAAAGGATTAAAAGCTACGTTATATTCATCAGCAAATCGTTCACATATTTTCAACATATTGTTCAATTCAGTGAGACTTGGACATGCTACTATAAACGTAAAGGGTTATTGTGGTTTAATGTGGTCACTACCTGATTAAGTCAATAACCTAAACATCGCATGAGCACTGGTAACCTCAGCTCAACTTAAGATGACTAAAATCGAGGGGAAAAGTCAGAGCGTTGAAATGCGGGCACCACAAAACGCTACTTATGGGGTCTAATGTTGCACCCATTGGCAACATTATTCATTCATAGCTTGTTCTGTCATCTACAAAAACGAATAAAGGGAAATGATAGCGCGCAGTTAGGGC
The DNA here is from genome assembly GCA_034190875.2 of Urechis unicinctus. Lineage (NCBI taxonomy): Eukaryota > Metazoa > Annelida > Polychaeta > Xenopneusta > Urechidae > Urechis > Urechis unicinctus. The sequence continues at coordinate 33,477,398 of CM067357.1, read as the reverse complement.
TTTACTATTTGACTTAATGAACATGTCCAGCAAGTTCGGGCACGTGTCTTCGAAAACAACAAAAGCAATAGCAACGGCATGCATTATTCAGCCAGCCCTAATCCTAATTGAATATTAGCATAACTTTGATTGGACATTACCTCATGTATTAGTCAAATATACTTCGATCATCATATAGCGAACCTTCCCAGTGCTCCATGAACTAGTCTATATTCGTAATACGTCCTCATTCACTCGCTCATATGCTCGTTCACTCACTCGGTCAGATACTAATTCACTTACGCATTCACTCAATCGATCACTTAATCAATCACCTACACCATCATTAAACATCATTCACTCATTCGCTCACTCACTCACGTCATACTAACTCACGGTTTCATTTGCTCGCTCTCACGATCATACAAGCCCACACATATAGTCGCTCACGTACCAAATCGGACACGTGCGAAACACAAACACACAGTCATGCGCCCTCACAACCATATACGCACTTACACAAAATCCCATTCACACACAAACTAGCGCATGCGCCCTTAATTGTGCTCATTGTATTTTCGTGCTACTGGAAGCACCCATTTGTTGTGCTTCAAATAGGAATTCAAATATCAATGTTAACATGCCCCAGAAAGCGTCGAAGAGAACGTGATGTATGTTTATACTGTGAGTTTTACCCACCAGAGGGCGTGCTTGCTGAGAGATCTGGATCCACCCATTGGCTGCCTGCAACTTGTGGCGGTGCCCACAACTTGATATTGAACGACCAACAATAAGAAACTTTCTTCAATACTAGACCTTGGTATTTCTTAAAATTAATATTCACTCTGGTGAAATGGATGTCACTGGTATGATTTCCCAGTAACCAGCAAACACAACAATAGATACTGTATAAGCTTTTCGCTGTGGTGATGTGACATTAAAGATATAATCCTACTTCTCAAAACACGTTTATATCACTGAATATAAAATAAGCTGCCCTTCGTCAATCACGTCGAGTTCCCACATTCAACATCTGCTGTAGTCCTCCGTAGACGCACGTGATGAATAATGTGACTCTTTCGGACATAGCTTGCTAGTCGAGCCTTCACGTTTTGGGGTATTCCGTGTACATTTTAACTAATGATCGTTGCCACTTACTATCTAGAAGAACATGGTAACTGCTATGCGAGGTTGAAATACTCTTCATTTGGTTACATAATGAATCATGTTTATTGCGGTTAAGGTAACTAGTTATAACATAACAAGCCTATTGAGCAGAAGTTTGATTGGGATCGTGGGGTTAGATGGACATGGACACGGGTTGAAAATTAGGCAGATACATAGGTAGGTAGGTGTAATTCAAGTGGATTTGGTCCAATGTCTGTGTAGAACCGGTAAATATATAAATACAAGGTCCAAGCCTTTACTCCTATCAATAAAATGAAACAATTCGCTTACCTCACACAGACACAGAGTCAGTCATTTGTATTTATACACGATGCATTACTAGTGACCGTTTCAGAATGTCTTTTTCCCATAGCTATCCTCAAGCTGTGTATGACGGCCATTAGAGCTTTACGCGGTGTGGCTTTTCAATGGGTTTAATGTGGTTTGATATAAAGTAGTATTCCCTGACATGCTTCAATGTTGCAGTTATGTAATGCAGTATGTAATTAGTGCAAATTAAATGCGGTAGTTAAATATCTCTAGGGTTAGTAATTTGGGTAATTGATGTAACTTTACGTCGTTGAGTATTGGTTTTAATTGACAGCGATATACGCCTATGTTAACATGTTAAAATATTGCACCGCAGGTAATGACAGCAGCGCTTTATTCCCGTGATGTATATTCGAAATAACATGAGATCGTAAGAAAGTATTGTTTGATGGGAATGAAACTCTTTGCAAGCAATATATGAATTATTCTATATTTGTATGACCTTTGTGTGATACTAGCCCAAGTCAACATCAAATAAGAGTAACACTGCCTTACCGAGCCTATTAGTGAGAGCAAGATAAATTGTGGAGACGACTTTGTAGCACACCACAGTTCCTTCATCCAGATACAGAATGCATTTTATGGTTGTTGTCACTAGCATTTTGGGTCTGCATCAGATCTACTGTACTGAAATGTCTTCTCAGTTCGATCAAGTTCATATCGATGTCCAGTTTCAAGATATTGGAATCGTCCCAGCATTACGAGTTAAGTCCCAGCTACAGTGCGCTGTGGCATGTTTAGAGATGGGATTGGACTGTGGCAGCTTCTCCATTGACGCCCAGAAGACATGCCGACTCAGTGCTCTGCGCATAACAAAACCTGTAAAGAACCCGGAACTGGTGTTTAACACCAACACTGAGACAAAGATATTCGGGAAAATGTCAGGTAAGAAAACCTGAGGCACTACGTATATGAAATATATAAATTAACAATTAGGAGCTGGACACCTAGACCTAGTCTTGCCGACTTTCCACCCAACTTATATCCTATAGCTACCTTCAAAGCGTTCTTCTGTGTGGGCGTTACAATTAGCTTAATAAATTAACTTGACTGCTTGTGCTTGTTGGATGACAAAAATTATTGGGGTATCACATTCACGGCTAGCCCTGTACGTGTGAATGGGCTAGCTATACCTATATTGCCCAGCTTTGATACATCGCATAGCGCACCGCTTTGATTTGTGTTCTTAACAAATAAAAGCAAGAGCGACACCAATGCTCCTTGTTTTTCAACATGCTATTATGTTAGACTTTGAAGGTTTGACTACACTCTCACTTAGCTTTGCAGAATTATTAGCTTAATATCACAGTTACATTTGGCAATGGTCGCAGTTTACATAATATGTAACAATATTGTAACTCCTACAATATTTACAGACATATGCATTTGGCCGTGTCAAACTCGTTCATTATGACTGACCTGTTGCATCCCTATATTTATATCTTTCATTTATTTTTTATGAATAATTAACTTCTTCCGTGCTCACGAGAATGAAACGATTTAGCTTATGATTAGGTTTCGAGACAGGATATAAAACTAATTGAAGGTTACGTTGGGATACTTAACATTTTGCACAAGTTATGAGATGCTTTTTCTATGCATAATCTCCTCATTTGTTTTCCAGCAAAGCACATACTGCTGCTGCTTTCTAGCTCACATGCTATTTAACCTATCTTGCCCTATGTCGTTGGCTTAATGTGATATGCTTTTACAGAATAAGGTTTTGAAATACAAGACCCCTGAAAACTATATATGTGTTTAACATATTTTTCAGCGTTGATTTATTTGTGAAGGGTCGTATCCAACCTATCTCTGTCTTTGCAGAAGTTTATCAATCAGGGTGCATAGAGAATGCTACTGCTATTAATAGACTTGTAGTATTTACCGTGTTAATTGAACTCATCAAATCATCAATAAATATATTTCTACGCACGTGATAAGTTGCTGATCTATCTTTTTAGGTGTGTCGATGCCGAGTAATGATATTGCCCTCCTTGACGGACAAATTTTTACATACATCGTATGTATGACTGACACCACTTGGCACGCGGCTCAGGATTTGTGTCCACTCTTCGGCATGGGTTTCTATATGGCTGACGTCACCAGTGCTGGGGAGGAAGATCAGTTGATTAGCTGGCTACAGCCATTAGGACTACCCGTGAGTTGGTTAATAATCATTTTTCACGTCTATTATACACAAGGCGTATATTGTAACATTCTCGTCATTCACTTCGAAATGAAGTCAAGCCAAAAGCCAGTACTGTATATATTTTGGGAATTCGTTAGTACTATTGTAGATGTATAGATAATAAAGACATATTAAATTCCATAAACTATGTTGCTGTGCACGTATATGACTATGAATCTTGCAAATGATGTCACTCGTCATGATCTGTTCATCTTTTTTTCACTGATGTGTGTAGTACATTCACGTATCCAGACACTTCTCAGCACAGGTCTGCCCGGCACTGATTGGTAATAAATTCATGGACCACGTATGCTCACACAACCATGCCTACTTGTGCAAGAGGACAAACCATGGTGCAAATTAGCATGTTCATATGAGCTATGGATGCATGCTTTCATACAACTCCAACATTAATATCAGCTGGTAGCATGTGTTTGATTGTATCCTATATCGTAAACGTGTCAACATTATAACGCACCGTCAATGTAACAGTTATTGATTAACGGATAGACATATGATCTATTTACATCAATTTCCTCGATTTGCGCTTCGCTTGTCAATGTGAAAACAAAGAACGTAATTGTGCATTCACGTTTGTGACAGTTCAATAAAAGCAGTAATATATTGCCCATATTTTGTCCTTTGTTAATAAACTTTTAATTAAGCAGAGATGCACAATTATAGTTCACCGCGGAACATTTTAGACGTGTTTTAACTTAGTAGTGGTGTTTGTTAACGCATCAATTGCATCCTACCTGATCATATTGGATGTGCATGGTCCAAAGTTACGTCACCCGTTAATTATCTCAGTATTTCAACTGATAATGCTCATTACACATCTTATGGTATTAACAACATTCGAATTACTAAATGCACATAACTTGATGACGGCATTTCAACGATTGAGACTATTCATAGCACAATTGAAACAATGCGACATAAGACGTTGTGGTGGAAGACGATACATTTGCATCAGGTACACCAAACAATATATAAGTACTTGCAATACAAATTCTGAAAAAAATATCCAAAATTCACCGAGGCGCGCTATGGACATTCACACAGAACTTACTAAGTCGATACATTAGCATCGTTGTTCCGAATACATGGTCACCATAACAAATATCATAATTGGATTGTTCAGAATTATTTCAAATGTGTGATTCAATGTGGGTAGTGTGTTTGCCTACATTGAGGATAACAATATTGAGTTAGATAATCAATTTCGTTCTTATGTTTATTTCGATTGTTAATTAGACATGTAAATGTATTCCTTCAGGCATTCAGTCTCAATTTACGTTTTAACGGCCCATATTGTTAACAACACACTACCTCATTGACGATCATTATTGGCAGTGTGCTCTGCGCTAAGAACCTTCCGTTTATGTATATTGAACCGCACTAGAAGAGAACTGCAGTTGGATTAATTATCACTCTTATTTCGAATATAGATGGTCCAATATTTGAAAATGATATTATACTAATCCCAAATGAGACATATCCCTTTCATTTGTAAAGTCAACCAAGTTTTTGTCAAATAAGCAAAGTGGCATTACAAATGCTTACAAAATCGCAGCAGGGTGATAGTGTGGGTGAAGCAACCAATATGAATGATAAAGTCGACACAGCGCTCCTTAAAGTGCTTATCGCACTAAATATCATGTACTTTTTTTACGCCAGATAACGGGAATATGAACAAGAAGTATCTATTATCTCTATGTATCCATCGTCAAAGTGCACGCTTTCGGGTCGAATTCGACTTAAAAGAGGAGTTCGGTGTGTCGCGACGACGAACTCATGAATAATTAATCGCCTCCGGCATTGTTTTTGTTGCGAGGCGCGAACTGCGCTGCAATTAGCACAATAGGGCTGATGGTAATTTTTCAATTTAATCACTTCAGGAGAGCGACGAAGAGATATGGGATGGCACAAATCATTAGCAGACCGTCGTTGCTTCGGCAGAGCAAATTTCGCCTGCATATTCTAACCAAAAATGAGCAATTCAGACTCCATGATGAGAAAAAAGACACCGGCGATGTCACTGCTGCGCCTGGGATAAGGGGAACTCCCTGCGTCTCTAAGAACGGACTTATTTTACTGATGTCACACGCCTGGGCCTAACCTAGATAATGGCTGCCGCAGCGTTTTCTCGGGCGCGCTAATTCTAACGGACAATTTATCGAATTTTGGCCTTACCTGATCAGATGCGACGGTTATTGGACCGGTTTAAGTGTATTGATCACATTATGAATTGATTTCAGCGAAGTACCTATAACCGTGTGATAGGCATTTTAATAAAGAGCTCGATATTAGGCCTCCGTTGAGCACTGTTGATATAGATTGCGTCCAAGGACTTGTAGCAAAGCTTTCATACGAGAAACAACAATGTCCACGCCCTTGCATAATCAAAAAGGCCACTAACAAAAAGTTAGGAACAAATCTTTTCAAGGAGAACAACATAGCGACGCTGTTCAGGCCCTTATATATTTATTGATGCAGAACTAAGCAACTCATTGGGCAAGCAAGACACCTTAACCAAATGGAAAGGTGATCGACTGCTAGACACACTATGGTAAGAAAAATCTTCCACTTGAGAAGCGTCCTCTACTTTGAGAGCATAGTAAAGTGATGGAACTTAAGACCCCAGTACCCCTAAGTAACATCCTGATACCTTGTACAGTAAGATACTGTCATTCATTTTACACACCTGAAAACAAGTGGAGATTATTCCGATACTCATTAAATCTATGGTTAGACCGTGCTTGTGTACTCTCCGCGATTACACTCTCACTCATATAAACTTTTCAATATGTTTCCGCTGCGTCTTAAATGTTTTCCCAAAGTAAGCTGAAATAATAATAATATAAGTTATATATTGAACGATAATGAAATAATTGGTGCTGTGTACCATGAATTTAACTCTACCATTTAGTTTTTATGACCATGATGCAGTTTTTATTAATGCTATCAGTGCATTGGAGAACATTAAATCAAAAACATTGTCCTTGCTTGAAAAACATTTTTAATGCTCATGATTTAGACCCTGGTAAAGGTAAAGGTAAGTATAGGGTTTAACGGCACACCAACACTAGTGTGTTATATGGTGCCTACTTAAGGAGGGGCATGTACGAGTACGAAAGGATAAGAAGTCAAGGTTTACAACCAACTAAAAATCGAATTAATTGAAGTGTATTAATTGAATTATATTAATTTGAACAATATTGAATTAATGAGAATTGTATGATCTAAAATCTATAAAAAAGTCCAATTTCTCTAATGAATTTAAGTATCTTGGATGGATTCACCCTTTCAAATAATTCTGAAAGGGTTTGAACCCGGAAGAAGCGATTTCGGATCAAAATCAAATCAGCACATTCGATGAGAATGTGCTTGACAGTATAGGCACATTGACAAGGAATACATTCAGGGATGGGCTCATCCCTTAGTAGAAAGGCATGAGTTGTATAGGTGTGTCCTATACGAGCGCGAGCAAGAACGACCTCTTCTCTTCGGCTCACTCTGCAGCTGTGTGGCCACTCCCCAAGTTGAGGCTGGATTTCGTAAAGTTTGTTTGGAATGGATTCATCCCACTGGTCCTGCCATTTTTGTTTCAAAAGTTTAACGACCTGCGGTTTTAAGTCTGTAAAGGGAATCTTGGTTTCAGACACTGGCTCATGTAGGGCTTCCTTTGCAGTCCTATCGGCTCTTTCATTGCCTGGGATACCTATGTGACTGGGTACCCAGACAAACTCAACATTTTTTCCCAGCATGGATAAACGAGTAAGATTTTCTAAAATATCTACAACAATATGGCACGATAACAACTTATTCCCAATTGCCTCCAGGGCAGATAAAGAATCACTAAAAATTGTAAAATCCGCATTGGGATGGTGAGCAATAAGGCCCAATGCCATCCTTATTGCGGTAACTTCAGCTGTAAAAACAGATGCTGCACCAGGCAGTCTTTCCTTGTGGGTCTGAGGTCCGAACACGACTCCAGCGCCCACACGGTTTGCATCTTTGGATCCATCAGTATAAATAAGTATCTTGTCTTTGTGATGTTCTTTTATTTCATGAAATTTCATCAAGAGGTCATTTGCATTTAATTTATCATATTTGGTAAGGGATGTGTCTATTGTTGGTGTGTTCAATTGCCAGGGTGGTGTTTTGGGAATTTTGTTTTGGAGCAATAATGTCTAAATTATTGGATATGTTGTTTAGCGATTCTTGAATACGGATGCCAAGAGGTGGTATGGCATTAGGTTTAGTTTCATATATTACTTGGTATTTGGGATGGAAGATAATGTCATAGGCAGGGTGATCTGGATTGCTTTTTATTTTAATTGCATATTGAAGGGCCAGTTTGTTTCTTCTTAGATGGATAGGCATTTCATTGGCTTCAGTGTGGAGGCTTTCAATGGGTGATGTTCGAAATGCCCCAAGGCAAATCCTCAGAGCCTGATTCTGGACTATGTCCAGTCGTTTTAGATAAGATTTTCGAGCTGCACCGTAAACGATGCAGCCATAGTCAAGCTTTGATCTTATCAAGGACCGGTAGAGCCTGAGCAGGACCTGCCTGTCAGCTCCCCAGTCCAGCTTGGACACTACTTTAAGAAGATTCATTGCCTTGAGACATTTATTCCTGATGTAATTAATATGGGATTTAAAATTAAGTTTTGAATCAAATATGATACCTAAGAATTTGGTTTCTTCCACAACAGGGATGGGATTTTCATTGATGGTTAATTCTGGGTCAGGGTGAAGGCCCCTTCTTTGACAAAAATGTACACAAACTGTTTTTGTAGTAGAAAATTTGAAACCATTTTCATCTGCCCATTTCTGAATTTTGTTAAGGTTGATTTGTAGCTGGCGTTCTATGGTGGTCATACTGCTGGATCGGTAAGATATAAGGAAATCGTCAACATAAAGTGATTTTTCTATTTCAGGTTTAAGAACTTTTGTGATGCTATTGATCTTTAGATTGAAAAGTGTGACAGAAAGAATGCTGCCCTGTGGGACCCCCATTTCCTGACCATGTTGGTCCGAAAGTGATGTCCCAATTCTTACCTTAAAAAATCTATCATTTAAAAAATTTTGTATAAATAGTGGCATATTACCTCGAAGACCAGCTTCTTGTAGATCTTTTAAAATCCCATATTTCCATGTCGTGTCATATGCTTTCTCAAGATCAAAAAACACAGACACGGCATGGTCCCCCTTTAAAAATGCATCCCTAATATAAGACTCTAACTTAACAAGGTTGTCTGTGGTACATCGGCCTTTTCTAAAGCCAGATTGATGTTCATTTATTATATTATTAATTTCCAAGTACCACATAAGACGCTTGTTAACGATTCGCTCCATGGTTTTACAGAGACAGCTCGTGAGAGCGATGGGCCTGTAGCTCGACGGGTTGGTTGGGTCTTTTCCGGACTTTGGGAGAGGGATGATGGTAGCCTCTCTCCATGAGTCCGGATATTCTCCACTGCTCCATATGTGGATTTAGACCCTGGTTATACTGTTAGTCCACTCGATAACAATGATCCAGATGTCAATTTCTTTAATGATCAGGTTGAGTCAACACATTTACCTGTATGCTTCTGAATATTCGTCGTTAGATTACCTCAACAGTTGTCACACTTGCTAGGTTTTTCACCAGTATGTCCCGTCAGAATACTCCCTTGAGCGAACGACTTTCCACAGATGTCACATTTGTAAAGTTTTTTCACCAGTATGTCTTTGCATATGTTGTGTCAGATTACTTAGTTGAGCGAACGACTTTCCACATGTGTGACATTTGTAAGGTTTTTCACCAGTATGTCTTCTTGTGTGTTGTGTCAGATTACTTACTTGAGCAAACGACTTTCCACATGTGTCACATTTGTAAGGTTTTGTACCAGTATGTCTTTTCAAATGTTGTGTCAGATTACTTAGTTGAGCGAACGACTTTCCACAAGTGTCACATTTGTAAGGTTTTTCACCGGTATGTCTTCTCATATGTTGTGTCAGATTACTTACTTGAGCGAACGACTTCCCACAAGAGTCACATTTGTAAGGTTTTTTCACCAGTGTGCCTTCTCTTATGTATTTTCAGAGTACATCCTAGAGCGAACCCCTTTCACAAATGTCACATTTGTGAGGTTTTTCACCAGTATGCGTCCTCATAAATTCTGTCAGAGTACTTCTACGAAAAAACGACTTTCCACAAGTGTCATATTTGTGAGGCTTTTCATCAGTATGCGTTATTTCGTTTGACTTCATATTGCTTCCATTGATGAAGCAATATGAAGATCCATCGTTGACATCATCAGGGATCTCCAGTTTTATCACCGCTTTAAACGTCTTCCATTCTGATGTATTCTGTAACACATATGTGCATAAATCAATAGCTATATATTTTTCATGTGATCTTTTAAACATCAAATCCTAAACGAGAGGGTGGTATTGTATGTAAAACACATTTCATTGTTGACCGAGGTGGTCAGAGCGTGCCGCACTACTTCTTGAGGAGGCATTCGTTCTTGGCTTTCTTGTCGTTTTGCCTACTAGCATTACATTATTCGTGGTGATCGTAAAACTTGCAATGCCACTGCTGGGGAAGTTGAAATTCGGGACGCTGCACAGGTCATTTGCGCCCACTTTTGATATTACTTGGCATGTATAAACAATTTATCATAATGTTTTCAGCCAAACAAAACTAGTGCGTGTTTGTGGAGGTTTCGTGTTTTATCAGCTTTTGCTTGTTAATTGTGTCTTATCGCTGTACAAACTCCAGACGTAATCGGCGTGTGCTTAATAGTTTTTAGAATCGAGTTTCTTGCAACCAACACAACATAAAGAAACCGATTGGTGCTTTAAAACATCTCGATACACAAACAAGAAGCGAGGCTACCCATGACGCAGACGTCAATGACACCCGCACCGTAACGTCGCGCGCGCTGTCAGCAACAACGTGTGGGCCCTGTCCGCATTGACGCGTGCTGATTGGAGGTTCATATATAACCAGCCATTAAATTCATACAATTATATTGAGATATCAGCTTCCACGAAGAAAACAAATGTAGTAGAAATAAATTTCCAAGCAATTGTCCTTCATGACAAGTTAGTAAGAAACCTCAAAGTATCGTCCAAGAATGAAAAAGGCATAAGGTTAACAAACGATCATTGTCTTCCGGAAAAAACGTTAACCTTGTGATTGTTGCAATCGGTACTCCCTAAGCATTTTATGCAAGCATTTTTACTAATGATAGATAACTAGTGTACCTTGATTAAAACTTATTTTCCTAAATAACCAGAGGTAGGTATTTATCAATGGATAAGCTGATTTATTGGTTTCAAGAGTGTAAACCAAGACGACTGTGGTAAGCTGCCTTGGCATGCCTGGTAGGAAGATGGAGAAATTAAGGGGATATTCCCATCCAATGTATGCATTCAGAGGATGATTGCAATTGTTTCATAGCAACATCGTTGTTATGCTCATATGAGTAAAGGTGGTACATATACTTTATTTATGGAGCGCCAGTTAATTTGATCTCGATGTTGAAAACAGGACACAATGAATTAAGATGAGGAGGAAATATGTTTCATTAAAGTGAAAAAACCCGAGAAGAGGGACTCAATGATCAAAGAGCTCAGCACAAAGGCTATACATAACCCGAGAAGAGGGACTCAATGAGCAAATGAGCTCCAGCACGAAGGCTTAACATAACCCGAGAAGAGGGACTCAATGATCAAATGAGCTCCAGCACAAAGGCTTAACATAACCCGAGAAGAGGGACTCAATGACCAAATGAGCTCCAGCACAAAGGCTTAACATAACCCGAGAAGAGGGACTCAATGATCAAATGAGCTCCAGCACAAAGGCTGAACATAACCCGAGAAGAGGGACTCAATGACCAAATGAGCTCCAGCACAAAGGCTTAACATTACCCGAGAAGAGGGACTCAATGAGCAAATGAGCTCCAGCGCAAAGGCTGAACATAACCCACGACGTGGGCCATGTCACTACCATGGGTGGGGTTTGGAGGGGGGGGGGGCAACAATTCGAGTGGTCTATAAGTGTTTTCAGGTAACAATTATTCACTATTGGGTTAACATCATCACATTTAATTCATAAAGACTGTGAGTAGCAGTCCACCTGGAGGTACCCTCCGCACGAGTATGCTTCCGGCGCCAGTCGATACGACAGCCTAGACAACAATGAGACCATGCAAGTATCTGGGCAAGTCAGGGACAATGATTCTGGGGGTTGGGGAGGGTGTCTAATCGGGCAGGCATACCTCAATATGTATATGTCATATTACAAGGCAATCGGGGATTCAGAGTGTCATTCATGCATTTTCTCTTGTTTTAACTATAAATTAAGTGCAATAAGCTGTTGCTTTTGGAAATGCAAATGCATGTTAGTTAACGGTTTCCGAATATTAATCATTATTGTGAGATCATCGGTATTATAATTTCTCTGCAAATCAATATTCATAGGTATTGAACAAATATATCTAAATGACAAATGAGGAATCTGATTAGGTGTTTTTTTTATTATGCTTCCTACAATTAGATAAAAACAAGGGGCCAAAATGCCTCAAAGCGCTGCTGCCTTGAACAAAATTTTTAATCAAACGTTATGACCATACTATATAGTAGCTTTGATAGGTTTACATAGTATTAAATTGCACACTTTGAAGGGTCACAGAACTCTCAAATTATACCACATTGGCCTACCGATTAAATAAAAAGAGAAATTTATGCTTAGGTGTGTTAGTAAGCACATTTATAACATTCCACTAGTTAAATTGACAAAAACACCATAGATATAAGAGAAGTCCGTGTGTAATTCATGCTGCTTGCTTGCTTGTTAATGAAGAGTGCCAAATTATCATCAATTGGGTTTACATGGTGCAAGATATTTAACAATAACTCATGCAAGGCTGGTATTTAGTGTGCGTGGACGCATCAACATAAGTGGGGGGTCCATGTCTAAATAAGGGCTGCTAGCTAGCTATATAACATGCTCTCAAGACTTATTCCCCATTGGTTTTACATAGAACAAGATATTGAACAATAACTGTAGGGTCTTAGGTCATGCAGTGTTGATTTGCTGTAAGTGGGTTTCATGTCTAATTTAAGGTTGCTGACTATCTTCATAAGAAAATGTGCCATCAAAAACGTATCAACTTCACTCCTTATCGGTGGCTTTGACCATACTTCTATACTTAAGGATGCTAGCAAATATATTTATTACATTCCACAAGCCATTTTAACAAAATGCACCCCTCAAATGTATCCAATACAAAGATTCTGTAGTTAAAGAGCTGATCCCAAAAATAAGGTCATTAGCAAAGATCCCATCAGACTCAATATTTTGACCAAAAGAAATTGATGTAGTGTTCGGATTGCTCAGCAACAGCGGATTCAATTCCCAATTGGGTTAACATTGAACAGGGGATTTCTTAATAGTCTTTTTATCACTTAATCAGAGTTACAAGTTCAACCAGTGGTGACATTCACTTGACAAATAGATAATGACATAAGATAGGTCCATGTTTGATGTGGGGCAGCTTTAAAACAGACATGCCTTCAAAGTTTACGAACAGACAGACAGACACAAGAGTAATGGTATATGATACTCTCTTCTGAACAGCAGAGCTTACAAGTTAATCATGATACCACATTGGGTTTGAACAGTGTAATAATAACTCCAAGGCAATGGTCATGTAGAACTGAATTTAGTAAGACAAGAGTTGTTAAGAATACTTCTTTGGGACAGGTAAGTCTGTATAGGGTTTAAGGCACACCAACACTAATGAGTTGTATGTAGCCAACTTTAGTAAAATCAATATGAAGAGATAAGATTGAAAACGGAGCAGCCACCTAGGATAAATGGGGAAAAATCCACATGGATGAAAATGAACAAGAAGGTGGAATTGGAAATGCAAACAGTTATCCTAAGGCATGTCAACAACAAACTGACTGGCAATGTGTAAATCAGACAATTATAAAGAAATCATTCTCCATTGGGTAATCAAATCACAAGTGGCTCTTGCAAACAAAGTATCGAGCTGCTGCTGCAACCAGGGGGGTGGTGTCACTTGACATTCACCCGAAAACGGGTGTCCCGCAGGACCTCGGAAAACCCTACCCCTCATACAAGGTGAAAGTGGCCAAAAGCACACCCTGTCGTACAAGGTGCCATGCGAATATATAACCTGTCATAGAAGGTGAAAATGACAAAAAGCGAATGAATAAGCTGTCATATATCGTAGGCAGGATAAAAATGTCTGAAAATATCAGAATCTTGCTAGCTGATTTCTCATGCAGTAACAACTTTGTGCGCTTGCACAGTCGAGCATGTGATTCTCTGCACATAACACAGGGACCACTCATTGCATTTGCATTGTCAGCAACTGGTTGGAAATCCCGGGAATAAATCTTGACATACAAAAACAAAATATGCATAAAACCTGCTGAACAGTTGGGAAGAGAAAAGCCCCACCAAAAGCTGTCATACAGATTGCAGGTATAAAAAAACCTACCCTGTCATATAAGTACGAGGCAACAACAACAAAACGCACAAGTTGAGAGGCCGCAAAAACATACCCTGTCGCACTGCCTCTAACACTTAAGTGTCTCCCCTCGAGCTGCTGCACTTCAAACAAGGTTATAAAATGTGATGTAAGTCTGTTTGGGAGAGTGCAAGAGATGATGCACACATTTTATCAATTAACTCCAGGTTCAAATGTAATGTGGTTATGATTGAATATAGATATCAACATAAGATGGCTACATGTTTAATTAGCTATTAGGGAAGGTACTTTGCTTTACAAGAAAAAATTGCCACAAAGGTTTTCTGATCGATTTGGGGGGGGGCGTCCACATTGACCAATTAGAAGACCATATATCTTCAACATATGTCCGATGAGGCTAGCCCCAGACGGTCAAAGACGTTGAATAAACAGCACATGTGTTTGGTGCAGAGGATAAATATTGAAAATATTGTAGTAGGCAGAATCATAGAGCACATCGCGTTATGAAACTCAGCATGGCTTAAGTCATAGGATGATTGGATTATCGCTCATGTCCAATCAAAAACGGTTTTTGATTTATTTGAAGGGAAATAAGCTATATCTTTAAAAACAAACCATGTCTAAATAGTTTATAAATATTCAGAAAACATGTAAACATACTCTCCGATCGTTTGATTAATCACGACAATAGACTGTCGATTCCGACAAAATAGTAACACAATTGTCAAGTTCACAATTTTGCTCCCCGTCGACTCGTCCTACATCAGTTTAGTTATTCTACGACCGGAATTACCACATGCCATTTACGATTATTATTCATCACAGACACGGCAACGCATATGTACAACTCGTGTTGGACGAAAATGTCTTCGCGTGACTGATTAAAATGTATTTCATCTGTGTCAGTACAAATATGTCATAGATTATATGGAATGATGCTGGATTCTAGTTCCTAACACTATATCAAAACATTCCATTTTGACAGCAGGAGTTAATACACTGGATATAGGGCTGTCAGTGATTTTTTTCAAATTAATTATAACTCGTTGAAATTATACATGAAGATAGGTATACTCATGAGGATTCTAAAAAGGTATGTTTCAATCAATTAGAAAACAAGTTATTGAGATTGCAAATTTCATGGTATTTCTCGGTTTTGTGCCAGAATTGTACAGTAAGGGATAACATCCGCTTTATATGTCTTATATTTAAAATATAATAGTGATATTATACCACAAGAAATGTATAATCTAGAGGATTCTAATAAGCTATAAGCTATGTTTCATTATTTTTTTAAATCAATTAGTAAAAAAGTTATTGAGGATTTTAAATTCCATGGTATTGCTCGGTTTTGTGTCAGAAGTCTACGGTAAGGGATAACAGACACTTTTCGTGTCTTATATTTTGAATATCATAGTGAAATTATACCACAAGAAATGTACAATGTAATAAGCTATGTTTCATTTTTTTAAATCAATTAGTAAAAAAGTTATTGAGGTTTCAAATTCCATGGTATTGCTCGGTTTTGTGTCAGAAGTCTACGGTAAGGGATAACAGACACTTTTCGTGTCTTATATTTTGAATATCATAGTGAAATTATACCACAAGAAATGTACAATGTAATAAGCTATGTTTCATTTTTTTTAAATCAATTAGTAAATAAGTTATTGAGGATTTAAATTTCATGGAATTGTCAGTTTTTGAGCCAAAATTGACAGGATGACAGCCACTTTTCACTTTTCCAGATACCTGTCTGAAATTGCCAAACAATGCTTAAACTATTGCAACCAGACACCTGTCTGACATTGCAAAACAATACTAATCTATTGCAACCAGACACCTGTCTGACATTGCAAGACAATTATAATTTATTGCAACCAGACACCTGTCTGACATTGCAAGACAATACCAATTTATTGCAACCAGACACCTGTCTAAAAATGCCAAACAAGGCTTAAACTATTGTAACAAGACACCTGTCTGACATTGCCAAACAATACTAATCTACTGCAACCAGACACCTGTCTGAAATTGCCAAACAAGGCTTAAACCATTGCAACCAGACACCTGTCTGAAATTGCCAAACAATGTTACAAAACGAGCTATCCAGAATAGGTGGCCCACCCTCAAACAAACCCTTTTTAACCTCAACAAGAGTTGATTGACACGTTGTAGCCAAATAGACAAGTGATTGGAGACCGCAAAAAAAATTGCATAAGTTCCCAAGTGACGATTTCTCGCTTTGAGCTAGATCACCCCAAATTGCAAGAATAGAGGGGAAAGCATCCCTACGGTAATTCTCTAAGAGCTGGTTGAATTTGATTTCTGTTGCTGCACGGTCAGACATTGTAGAAGAAATGTGTTGTAAAACCAACTTAGACACTTCGTATCTGCAGCATCATCAAGATCTTGAAGTATCTATCTATACGACCGAACGGTCCATTTGATAAGAAAATAAACTTGACCAAAGTGTTCCACTATACTTGAATTATCCCCGTATATAGATGGATAATCAGGGACAGATTGATAAATGAACGAAAACCGACTTTGTTTGACCAGAAGCAAACAGTCACGTTAGCAATCTTGAGTCAACCGCGTGAAGGCATGTTATACGCTCTCCCGGCGCGGACATGACAAAATCGAACATATTTAAGTCTAAAATACGACCCGATCAGTCCAATTAATAAGAAAATAAATTTGACCAAAGTGTTCCACTATACTTAAATTATCCCTGTATATAGATGGATAATCGGGGACAGATTGATAAATGAACGAAAACCGACTTTGTTTGACCCCAAGCCATCAGGCACATAAGCGATCTTGAGTCGGCCGCGTGAAGGCATGTTATACGCTCTCCCTGCGCAGGCATGAAGAAATCGAACATATTTAAGTCTGAAATACGACCAATCGGTCTAATTAATAAGAAAATAAATTTGACCAAAGTGTTCCACTATACTTGAATTATCCCCGTATATAGATAGAAAATGGGGGACAGATTGATATATGAACGAAAACCGACTTTGTTTGACAACGCACGATCAGCGGTGGTTACGAGCGTGCGCAGCCGTGTTGAGTCAAGGCAAGGTTGACCCTGATACGGGCTCATGCGGCGAGCATGAGATGATTGGACAACATTTTAAAATACGAAAAAACAGTAACATTTAATCTGAAAAAACCCTCACCCATTTGTAACATCATACTTAAATTTGTCAAAATTGTGTACCTGTCGCGTGCCTCTGATAAAATTGGGAAAAAAATACATTTGTTTCCACCGTAACATTTCGTACGTGAATAATATTATTTTCCCTTTGGCCAATTTGTTTAGATTTTATATGATCATAAACATTAGAATTACCAAACAATAAAAACGATGGGAGTAACGATTACGAACCGATTTAGATAATTCAAAACGGAGTGAGTCTCGAAAAGTCAAAAATACTCGCCAAGAATTTTCACGTATTGCTCCACAAACACACCTTATTATTATTGAAATTCAATACGTTAGCTCTCGTTTGATGTATCATTCGTCCATTTATCTAAAATATAAATGCCCGTCAGAGCAAGTTGAAAAAAAATTAAAATAACATTGAGGCACAAGCGCGGCCGACTGCGGCGAGGATCGGCTGACACCCCTACCATCTATCGACTGAGCTGAGATAACATATTATCGCCAAATTTACATAGAAATGCGAAAAAACGATGGCACATACGATTCAAACAAAGTTCTTGCTCCATAAAAATATATTAAGCCATGTATAGTTCACCTGATCACACATTTCAATTACATCAAAGAAATCAATCCAATATTTTCTTGATAAATATGTTTCGCAGCGTAAGCATAGACAAAGGAATTTCGCGTGTATCCCACAACACGTCGTAGCCTAGACAAGTCGGTCCCTGTGCGTCTCGGCCTATATAATTATCAATATTTTACATGTTAAGGACCATTGGTATTGGGCAATTGTAACGGATGGGTTGTGTAGTCATAGAAAGGACGCATAGTTGGAGAAGACGTTCAATCCATGACTTCTCGTGCTTGTTTAAGTCTTGATTTAAGATTTGAGCTTGATACTTGACTCTTAATCGCTATCAACATTATATGTGTTGCAACATTTATAAGTATTATATAAGCGTGTTTATTTTTGTTCCCTTCTTGTTTTGCTGAAGAACATAATTATTTTTTGTGTAAACAACGCTAGAACAGCTTCAGGTGTCTTAAACTGTTGGTCATGATGAATGGGAATACCCCCTGTGGCCCCACGGAAATTTTCTTTAAGAAGACATCATCTGCTAATACCTTCGAATCTCAATAAATATATATATATACTAATTATCTCAGTAAAACTGCTCTTTACCCTTTAAGTGACAGACCATTTACCTATGATAGATCAGATACTTCACGGGGAAAATTTTCTCAACTTTCTCAAGTTTCAATCTAGTGTCCTTTAACTGAAGAGAACTGTTCGTATCAGAGATTCTTTGTTTGCCACCAAATAATGCACCTTACCCCCACCCTATGTACTTACCAACGTAATCTATCAACCAACTGTGAGAATAAATATCAACTGCTTAAACAGGTTAAATCGACCAATGAATGAGTTTTCAGTTCCAAAACAAATTAAAACATACGTTCATTTAAGCAAGTGCGAAACATATAATTGAATTGACAATAGATTGCGTTATTTGACAATTGAAACCGCCAAACCAACAGCAGTCGATGAATAGCAGATTCACTCCAAATGTTTTTTCACTTTATCATGTTTCAACGCCTTCATTATTGTTCACGGGATCTTCTCAGGCTCGGGGTGCAATTTTAGGCACAGAAACCTAGCTAATACTCGCTTAAACACTTTCCACACAAGTCACATTCATGCGGCTGTTCGACTGAGTCGATCCGCATATGACTTCCAAGACCCTCGGATTGGCCAAACCACTTTCCACACCGGACACTTTTCTACGGCTCCTCTCCTGTACGGGTCTTGATGTGTCTTCTTAAATAACCAGCATTATTCATACTATTCCAACAATAGTCAGATGTACATGGTTTCTATATTGTGAACTTCCTCATATACATTATAGGAACATCACTAACCGCATTTTCTAATTGTCTCTCCTGTGAATATCGGACTATGGCATATTAGAGCCTCATACCGCTTAAACGTGTTTACATAAGTGTAACATTTATACAGCATCCCTCCTGTAAGTCCGCATGTGCTTTATTAAAAATATTAGCAGTCTTAAAAAATTTTTCCACAATTGTCACATTTATAAGGCCTCTTTCCTGTATGAGTCCTTCAAATGCCTTTTTAGAACTTCATTTGTGGTAAACTTGTTTCAACAAATGTCACATTAAAATGGTTTCTCCCCTGTCTGCGTCCTAGATGTCATATTGATGCACATGTTGATCAAAATAACCAGCTTTGTAAAAGGAAGTGTCACCAGTCCTGTATCCTGGGTGGCTTGTATCACATATGCCCACAGACTGGGATATACTTGGCGTATCACAATCACCGAGTTCTATGTTATGATCCTGGAACAACGCAGATTGGTTAGAGAATGATTCGCCAGGCACATAATCAAAAGTCTCTAGCTAGCTTTATGACTTGTTCATAACGAGATCCATCACAGACGTCATCTGGCTCTTCTGCTTTTACATCTGCTTTAAAATCTTCCATTTTGATGGATCCCGTTCCAACAGTTATCTGCATTAATTGGTTGAGTTTGTCTGTACGATCTGTCGAATGGTACAGTCCATGTTCATCAAGAGTGACATACTAGTTGAAGGTGCTGTCATTGGCTTCGAATTCACGGTTATTGCTATCGCATCTGTCCACAGTAACAGCAAATCGGTTCTTCAGATGTTTATCTGTCATGTATAAGCGAGGATCCACAATACACATCATCATTGACCTCATCTAATTTCACCGCTTGATCATCTTCCATTCTATTTGATTCTGCTCTTACAGTAGTTTTTCTCAGTGTGTTGAATTCGCCTGTAACATACCATTGTAGTACAATATTCACATCTAAAATTGTAACTGTATAAGGATTTGAGTTCACGATTTACAGCAATGTAAAACCCTGTTTGCATGAAATTTGAATGTTGTGAAAGGAAAGCGATATTGTGTAAACTGTCATCGCGGGGTCCAGGGCCACTCGGGTCGGGGTGAGAGGGAGATGGGCAGGGTCAATGGCTATGCAGAGGTGGTGTGTTGACTATAGCGAAGGGAGAACTTATTTTAACATACCTTCAGAGTGTGGTTTTAGGCAACATTGTGCCCTACAAACCATATACATTAATTATATGAAAAACACTTCCATCCCTAAAGTAATTATTATGTTTTATTCTTTTTGAAGACAATTTGTTTGGTGTGAACAAAAACGGATTGTCATGACATTTTTGTAATTCAAAAATATGACTTCACTACCAAACTAATAAATTGGAGAGTGGAGAATGATTTACCACATGTGATAGCAGAATTCTCATTTGACAAGTTCAAATCCATTTCGTTATTCTTCAACACAATCATAATGTCTTGTACAGTAATTGGAGAAATCACACTAACATAAAACTTATTTGGTCATTTAGGCTATACCATAGCACAGTAACTTACTGTGCTATGGTATAGATAATGGCATTACTCAGTCCGTCGATCTGTTTATAATTGTTGTTGGCAGTTTTTCTTGTAAAGTAGTATAGAGACTGGGGGTACGAGCGCAGTTTCCAAATAGACGCGCATAAGCCAACCTGCAGTGCGTTGCGCCTCCCCCCACATCGGGTCGATGTGGTACTACAGTGTCAACCAGCCCTTCCAGCACCATATGGTCCAGGGCCACACCAGTAGTTAGTCACTATAGAGGTCACCTATTGAGAAATATCCGCGACCGTCGCTGTAAGTTCCATTTTTCACGCGGTCGAGGTCTTGTATAAACTTGGCAACCTTAGCGTTGTTCTCCTCACTAAAGGCGGGATCGGGATGAGCAGTTATCAATCTCATCGTAAAGAGCTTCCAACAGTAGAAAGCCCCCGTCGGCCTCTCCGTGGTCCCACTTGGTCTTCCCAACCAAGGACTGTGATGCTCCTGTTCCAAGCCCAGGCAACTATTAAACCACCCGTTCGCGCTATAGTTGCCGTCATCAAGCCCCTCCATCCCCACCCACCCCCTTATACTTCTTCCGATCCTTATGATACACCTGGTTATATGCCTCAGCCGTCCCCAGGTCCTCAAAGGAGCACAACTTGAAAACGCAATCAACAAACACCTCGATGGTCGCCACAGGACTATGGTGCAGCCCCAACAGAACCTTAGGCTTATACATATTTGGAATCATACTCCCAGGACTCTGAGTGTAGGGGCACTTTATCTCGAGCAGCACAACCTCCTCAGAATGCCCCCGACAGACAGCATCCACCCCACCCCGCCGGATTGGGAACACACAAAAGCAATCAGGAGAGAAGGCCGTCGCGCCACCCTCAATATAGATATTATTTCCGTAGACCTTGGTGTCGTACACCTTCTCCAATACCGCAATTGCAACCTCCTCAAAAGTCCTACCCCAGAGGCAGGTCACGCTAAAGCGAACACCCTCGTTGCTAGTTTTTTCTATCAGCTTCTGGCTATAGCTGCTGAAGTAGTTTTGCCCTATGATAGCGGAGCAGTCGCTTCCTCCAATGCAGCCCTTCCTCGTGGTCTCCCACTGGTCCATATTTTGTTTGATTCCGGTATTATCGTTGCAGAAAGATTTTATTGCCGCCTGCAATCTATATGTCAAGCTCAATAAGTAGTGATTGTTATGTTATGTCCAAATAACTATATTGAGAAACACACACACGAGGACGACACCATGTAGACCGGAACAGAACTGTCTTTATTCTTAACCACCATCCAACACATGAAGTGCACGTTATGATTTTTAGTGAGGGCTTCATAATGCAACATCCCCCTTCTTTTAAGAAATCATCAATGACAGACATTATGTTAGTTGCTTGTCTGCAGTCACAAACAAAAAGGTAGCAGTCTGCCTGTTACAATAAAATGACATACAATTTAAGTCTAGTCCCAAGTTGACATTCATACAAAACAATACTATCTGGTTCTGCTACAATATGAATATGTATTTAGATTAAATATCTTCTATGAGACGACGTGGAGGCATGACATTTCGCTTGGGACGTGGTGTAGGTATTGTAGTATTTCCACTTTTCTGTATCGCAGGTGAGGAGACTGTTGCGTTGTGATTCACTTTACTAGAAGGCGTGGAGATGGGATCAGGTACGGGGCTATCCTGTGTTGGCTGTAGAGGAGGTGGGGCAACTATCGGTGCAGCTGGTGGTGACGGAGTTGGGCTTGTGTAAGTGTCAGTGGCTATGGGTCGAGGTCGTAGCAATATTCTGTTGCGTTTTAGAGGGCGACCTGTCGTGCGGCATAGCACTGTGTAGGAACGTGGTTCGGGGCCAATTCCAATAACCTTACCGGGGAGCCAGTTTTTATGTGCCACATCCTGGTAGTAAACGGGCTGGTTGATGTCAAGCTCATCAAGGGTTTTGCTCTGGCTGTTGTAACGCATTTCAGATTTCTGATGGGCTAGCTGTCTAGCTGCAGTTATGTCATGGGCGTTGCCTTGATGGTAGACTGGTAGGTTGAAGTTAATTTTCCTTTGGAAAATGAGTTCAGCTGGTGAGGGGATTTTAGGGCCTAAAGGGGTTGTTCGATACACAAGAATAGCTTTGTCGGTTTCCTCAGGTGACTTCTTAATGAGGGCTTTCATGCTCCGGACCATGCGTTCAATAAAACCGTGTGAACGAGGATGGTGAGGGGAGCTGGTGACATGAGCTATTCCATAGTTGTTTGTCATTGCCTGGTAAGCACTGCCTATAAACTGTGGACCGTTGTCCGAGATGATGGTGTCTGGACAACCAAACATTGAAAATACATGACTGGTAATAGCAGCTACGTGACGGCTGGAAGTGTCACGTCCAAGGCATTCAACAATCGGGTATTTCGAGTGGTAGTCTGCTATGATGAGATAGTTCTCATCATTCAGTGTGAAGAGATCTGAGCCAATTGTATGCCAGGGATATGGTGGAACGGTTGTCATAACGGGTTCCATTGGCTCTTTACTCTGCGATGCCTGGTGCTTTTGACAAATGGTGCATTGTGATATTATGCCCTCGATGTCAGAGTTGATCCCGGGCCAGTACACGCTACCTCTAGCGCGCATCTGACAGCGGATAATCCCTTGGTGACCAGTGTGGATGTCAGTTAGATATTGGTCATGGAGGATCTCTGGGATCAGCAGTTGACTTCCCTTCAGAATGAGACCATTTTCAATGCTTAGTTCGTCTCGGAAAGGCCAATAAGGATGAATGCTGTGGTGGACGTCTCTTTGGCGTCCGGGAAATCCTTGGATAATGTATTTTGACAGGCGATTGAGTGTCTCGTCATTTGTTATTGCTTCACGAAGCTCATCGAGTCGTCTGTTGCTGAATTGAACGAAGCATACCTTAATATTCAGTTCAATGTGCTCATCAGCACTAGACTTTGGGAGTCGAGAAAGGCTGTCCGCTAGAATCATCTCTTTGCCAGGTCTGTATTTTATCTCGTAGTCATAGCGTTGCAACCTCAACAGCATACGCTGCAGACGGGCTGGGGCAGATGTGAGTGCTTTGGCTGAGATCATCTCCAGTGGACGGTGATCTGACTCGATGGTAAATGGTTTGCCGTACAAATATGTGTGAAAGCGTTCTGCTCCAAATACACATGCAAGTAGCTCTCTTTCTATGTTTGCGTACCGCTTTTCGGTGTCAGACAAACTTTTTGAGGCAAACGAGATTGGGTGACCATCTTGAATGAGTGCGGCGCCGAGGGCTTCTTGACTCGCATCAACTTGCAATACAGCTGGCTTGGTTGGATCAAAGTATGAGAGCAATCCAGCTCTACTAATGAGCTGTTTGAGTTGGCTGAAAACTGCTTGATGCTCTGGATGCCACTGGAATTCAGAGTCCTTCTGTAGTAGCTGTCTCAATGGTCCTGTAACGTTACTCAGCTTAGGGATATACGGAGCAAGGTATGTGACCATTCCAAGGAATGACTGGAGTTCTGAGACGTTTGCTGGGGGCTTTAGGTCGATGATAGCCTGCACTTTGCTTGGATCAGGCTTGACCCCTGACTCCCCGTAGATGTTGCCAAAGAAGCATACTTCGTCTTGGTTGATTTTGCATTTCTCTGCATTGAAGACAAGACCACATTTGCGAGCACGTTCCATCAACTGATGGAGATTGCGGTTGTGATCAGCTTGGTCAACACCGAACACAGTGATGTCATCTGCAATGGATATGACGCCAGGCAGTCCATCGAGTATCTGATCCATTGCCTTTTGGAAAACGTCTTGGCTAGTTTTCAAGCCAAATGGGAGCCTTTGGAAACAGAACCTTCCAAATGGACTGTTGAACGTAGTGAGGTGTTGACTGGCATCATCTAACTGCACGCTCCAATAGCCGGACTTGGCATCCAGTTTGCTAAACACTTTGGCGCCCTTGAGTCTGTGTGTGACCTCTTCAAGTGTGGGGGTGCGGTGCTGACCCCTCTTTAGCGCCTTATTGATGTCTTTCGGATCCAAACAAATGCGGAGAGACCCGTTTGGTTTTTGAACATATGTTATGCTCGAGACCCAGTCTGTAGGTTCACTCACTGGGCGGATGACATCTAGGTCCAGCATTCTGTCAAGCTCAGAGCGGATTTGAGATTGGAGCTGGATTGGAGCTCTTCTTGGCGCATGGATTACAGGACAAGCATCCTCCTTGAGGATTAGTGAATGCTCTCCTTTGAATTTACCCAAGCCTGTGAATCGGTCAGGGTACATGGACTTGACGTCACTCAGCTTTCCAAGTTTTGCAGTGTCAGTCTGGAGAGATATGGTACAGTTCATGGTCACCAGACTGAGAGCTTCGCAAGTTTCCAATCCAAAAATTACAGGACCTGGTGTGTCAGTTACATAAAATTTTGTTGCTTGCCACTGGCTGTCCGCGTAACGACACGGGATGGTAAGTGTACCGTACTGACGAATCGGAGTGCCATTGTATGCAGTGAGTTTGGCGTCACTTTTAACTAAGGTTGTTGGCAGTCCATCTTCATTTACATGCGATGGGTATATATTGCGGAACGTTCGCAGAGGCAGGATATTCCCTTGAGCACCTGTATCCACTTTACCTCGTAGATTTGTCTTCTTGTTGGGGTATGCCTCAATGCGCAAGATTGCAAATGCTTTGTCCCGGCTTACTGTTGAAATGGAGAGAGTGTCGAATGTGCACTGTTCAAACTGTGGGTCATCCTGATTCTCAACACAAACAGAGTGTACATCAGGCTTCTGCTTCTGTTTGTTATACTTTGAAGTACTGTACTTTATTGAGCCACTGCGATGTCCTTGCGTAGAACTGTGTGCAGCAGTACTGCGACAAACTTTTCCCCAATGACCAACTTTTAAGCATTTATTGCATTTCTGGTCGCGAGCGGGACATTCCTCCCGACGGTGTCTAGTCCCACCACAAAAGTGGCATGTGTTCCTTGAGGTCGATTCAGCATGTGGAATCGGTCCTTTCCTTTGGTTGTTTCGCTTTTGATGGATGCTATCCACCTTCGTAGCCTGCCCAAACTGATTGAGTTGTTGTTGTGTGGCCTCGTATGTTCGAGCACAGTCAAGAACTTTGTCAAGTGTCAACTTCTCGGGATCGTGGTCTAGTAGCTTTTTACGAACGGGGTTGTGCACAGTGCCAATAATGATTTGGTCGATCAGCATGTCCTCGAGAGCAGCCTCGAATTTACACTTCCGTGCTTGCACCTTAAGACGAGTTGTAAAGGTGTCAATGGGCTCAGCTGACTGTTGACGAATGTCGCGAAATTGAAAACGGGCAAGTCTATAGTTAGCCTTGGGCTCAAAATAGTCTTGGAATGCCTGCCACACTGACTCTGGCGTTTTCTTCTGCTCTACTGTCAGATGAGACCAGTTGTCGTAGACTTCTAAAGCATTGGGACCCAACCACAGTAGGATGTAGTTAACAATTTCGTGACCTGTTTTGTTACTGTACGTAGGAGTCGACAACAACAGTTCACAATAACGCTTGAATGAGCGAAACTGATGAGGCAAATCGTCACTGTCCCAGTTGAATGAGGGCAACTTGATACCGGCTAGATCGTTTGAGTGTACGTACTGCACGCTTGCTGCTGGGTTTGATTCCGACATGATTTGGCGGGCGATAAACTGCACACTGTCACTGACGCGATGCAATTATTTACCACAACGTCCAACACGATCACTAGACCTGATATTGTCACATGTAGAAGCTTACTTGCGATTTGCACTTTGCGCTCGTTTTGTTGCTCGACATTCCAACACCACAGTCACACAATCCGTCGCCGACCATGTGCGTTTGAGCGGGGTCGTTGAGGAGGTGAATTGCTCGGTTCACTGAAATCCGGTGTCACTGACCTCAAGACGACAGTCGTTTCCACTGCTGACTAGCGGAAGATAAAAACACTGTTTTTAATCACTATGGGTCGTTTTAGATCTCACTTGCTGCCACCATGTTATGTTATGTCCAAATAACTATATTGAGAAACACACACACGAGGACGACACCATGTAGACCGGAACAGAACTGTCTTTATTCTTAACCACCATCCAACACATGAAGTGCACGTTATGATTTTTAGTGAGGGCTTCATAATGCAACAGTGATGCTACAGACCAAGTCGCCCCTCTGCTTTGAGTGGTTGTATAAAAGTTAATAATAACGTTGCCCTGTTGTAGCTGTAAAGGCTGGTCTAAAGATATAACAACAGCCCGTTGGTCAGCAGGCTTACTTATTCATACCACTTGGTTCGTTCCATTAATAACAGGAAGGTCTGTTATAGGACCAGTACCAGCACCAACACCCGAAGACAATCCCATACGAATGATCCTACCACCACATATCATGGTATATCCACAGCTTGAGTCTTGTGAGTCTCGACCCCTAGCCCCATGGCCAAACGACCACTCATATCCTGTCCAAAGGGAGCCACTTGCTTCTGCCCATATAGTAATGAGGGGTTTCGTTTGGGAGTTTATGTGTTGTATCAGGTCACTGCGATACTGTCTTTGTTATGCATCAACATATTTTTTATTAACAGCATGTTCAGGCAATATTGGGTCTCCCAACCGAACGATCCTATTATCTACCATTTCAAGTCATAGTACCGCCACTTTTATCCATTTTTTTGTGAGTCACCAATAGATACATAGGTCTTTGTGGCATATTCGTGGTTATCCAATAGCCTTCCTTTATTATCACGTTGCTGAACCTTTAACTCATGCACTGTTCCGCTAGTGACACGCTTACATACAGGATTAGCGATGGTAATGGTTATAATATCACCGAAAGAGCCACCCTCTAAACATACAACTTCAAGAAGCGTAGTGGGCGCACAATCTAGCATATTATATGTAATACTGACTTGTTCGAGGTGGACATAAAGTATGTTAAATAGAAAGCTACCTTCCTGAAATTACACATGGACCCCTTTATGTTGATGGCTAATTTAAAACCAAAAATCAGCCCCACGTGACATTTGACCCTTGAGTTATTGGATAAGAATGTATGCAATTATTGAATTTTCAGAAGCAGTGAGACATTCATTAACATAGGAGGATCGGCGACATCACAAGGGAGTCACATGGAATAATACATTTTGACAGAAATCCTGAGATTTATTCTTGCATTCATATTAAGAATGACAATTGACGTCAAGAACTGAATAACATCGAAAACCACATCTCAATTCTAGTATTACCCAACAACTCTTTTGTAATGCCCGTGACTGACCTTAGGCGGACGACGTCAGTGGTTAAGAACGATCTCGACATGGTCATGGCATGGTTATAAATGTGATATTCGTTCTATCATGGGATTTATCTGACTCGGCATATACAAAAGACATACTGGTGACACACCTTACAAATGTGACACTTGTGAAAAGTCGTTTGCTCATGGATAAATTCTGACGCAACATATAACGCATACTGGTGAAAAACCTTAGGATTGAGACATCAGTGGAAGTAAACTAACTAAGCATATTCGAACGCATGCTGGTAAATTCTTTTTTTCAAAAGTCCTTCAGTGATCGACATATTTTAACCACACATCAACGAAAACACACAGATGACAAATATGACATTTGTTGAAGGTCTTTAAGTCATGGAAGCATTTCTTATTCGGCATATCGGAACTCATAATCGGCATATCGGAACTCATTCTGTTATGGTTTTGTGTTTTGTAAATTGTTATATGTCATTTAAATATGTCAGCATGGGCTGTCCAATTCTTTTTCACAGCGCATGTTTTAGTTTGACCCTCTGGACAAATATTAAATGTATACGACATGCCGAATGTGTGAATATGTTTCTGCGTATCACTGTTGCAGGGCATAATATTTATTACATATGGTAACGCATACTGGTGAAAACCTTAGAATTGTGAACATTAGTGGAAGTAAACTAACGAACGCATGCTGGTAAAACTTTACTTCAAAAGTTTTGATTGCTGCACAACATTAATGTTATAAATCGATCTTCAAACACGCATTCAATGCTCAAACAGTAAGGCTTTATAACATTAATACTTTAATATACATGAAATAACATGCTCCCACCATGAAACGCATCTCCATGGTTATGAACGTTATGCGGGTACTTATAATCAAAGATCTTGCTGCAATTAGATACCCGACGCGGCAGCTCGCCCGACAAATTCCGTGACACCGTGTAGGCATGACTTGCAGGTGTCA
Organism: Urechis unicinctus; assembly: GCA_034190875.2. Classification (NCBI taxonomy): domain Eukaryota; kingdom Metazoa; phylum Annelida; class Polychaeta; order Xenopneusta; family Urechidae; genus Urechis; species Urechis unicinctus. The sequence continues at coordinate 33,448,389 of CM067357.1, read as the reverse complement.
TGCTTCTGAGATATGCATTATGGAGAACATCCGCGACGGGGTATATTTTCTTTTCCGATCTGAACAGCGGTTTTAATACGTATTTTGTTTAAGAATTTTCTTCCGGGGTTGACAATGCGAATGCAATTAATCGTCCCTGTGTGACGCGCCGATAATCACATGCTCGGCAGCGCAAGCACGCGAAGTTGTAACTGCATGCAATCAGAAATCAGCTGATCAGATTTTGCTATATTTCTGACACTTTTATCCTGCCCACGACGGACGAAGGGGTATACATTTTCATTATACCTTATACGACGGGATACGCTTTTTCGCAATTTTCACCTTGTACGACGGGTTACACATTCGCATAATACTTTGTACGACTGGGTATGCTTTTGGCCATTTTCACTTTGAACGACGAGTATGGCTTTTCGAGGTCCCGCGGCACACCCTTTTTCAGGATAAGGCCAAGTGCCCCCCCCCCCCCCCCCCCAACACCGGCATTGATGTAGGACGAGTCGGCCGGGTGCAGATTTATCAACTCTGCAAGTCTGTTTACTGGTTTTATCGAACGCGACGACTGCAGCAGCATCTGTTGTTTTGGTTAGAGCAATGGATCTCTTAATGTTTTCTGAATATCCATAAGGTATTTAGACATCTTTTATTATTAAAGATATAGCTTATTTCCTTTCAAATAAATAATCATAAACCTTCTTTTTGTTCGACTTGAGCGATAATCAAATCATCTCATAAATTTAACTGTTGTGGATATCATAACGCGATGTGCTCTATGATTCTGCTTAGTACACTTTTTAAAAAGCCTTTGTACAACCCCATCCCCCTCCAAAAAATATCATCACCATATGAATATGAAAATTCACTGTGAGGCTATGACAAAGCACTGCACTGCTCACGAGTTAGCTTTAATATAATACTAGCTTTGCGATAAGCTCTTTCGCAGCAACGATCAAGATAAATACTGCTCGGTTTGACCAGGTGTTAACTAGCGTCATAATACTTGGTGAATGACCAGCTTCCTCACCTCGCAGAATAAGGTCCTAGTCCATGTTGATTTTATACCTTCTCTAACTGGGGTAGACACTAACTTCCAACATTCACTTGTCCCATAATGGCGATTTCTACTTGTCCCATGTAAAATCTACTTGTCCCATAAGACATGGAAGTTCACGTGTCATGGTCGTTTTAATCGATATAAGTAACAAAATCTTATATAAAAAGTGTATTGCATTTTAAAAAATTCATCCCAATCCATCATCAGCAAAATCATCACCAGAAATATCTAAACATTATCTTCGTCATCTCCATCATTTCCAGGTGCAGGGTGGAATGCCAGTCAGTCTTAATGCGTTTTATGGTTGAAAACCCCCCTTCACAAACAGCGCTGGAGGCAGGTAAAGTTAAAAATATATCAAAAATCTGTAAAATGTTTGGGAAACGCTGCTTCAAATTTGGGTTGGTTAGTACTCGTTGAAGGAGTTCAGAGGTGGGTGAATGCCTAAGTCTTCCTGTGTATGCCTTGAAGGCAGGCCATTCTTGTTGCTGTAGAATGCGCGAGTGGCAACCGACTCACCAGCAGAGGTCCAAAATGTTCACATACAAGTGCCACCTACAAGCAGAATAAATTATAACTGACTTTTGTTTTAGCTAAGTAGAGACCAAAATATAGGTTTTTTGAAGTGGTAAACACACACCTCTAGTTCCCCATAGGCTGCTAACTCTGCTGCTGTAACAGGCCCCTCTGATGGTGTGGTGATCAACCGAAGGGCTGCTAACACTGGTGTATTCTCGATGCTCTCCAGTCGACCATGTATGTGGTTGGTGATAGATACAATGCAGTGCCGTATGTTGATTTTCTCTCGTTCCAGCCAATTTTCTTTGACAGTTTGCAGTTGGTGTCCATTGTAGGAACCATCATCTGCCTCAGCTACCTCTTGGAGAAATGCCTGTAGATTTTCCCTGGGTCGTGTTGTTAAGGCTACAAGTCTGAGGTTGGCAGTTGAAAGGGCATCCACAACATCACTCACTGTTATTTCCTCAGCTTGCAAGCTGAGGCTGAACTGCCTCAGCACTGTAAGAATATCCAGCAAGAGGTGGGCCCATGCCATCTTCCCAAAATCCCTCAATGTCTTCAGGATGTTCTTTGCACAGCCAAGGACCTCAGCTGTTCCCACATGATCATCGAGGGTGTGCTCAAAGCGGGCTCTGATAGAGGCATAGCCTTTTAACAAGACAGTGAGGGCTTTCGTAAAGTGGGGTGTCCACCTTGTACCCTGAAATTCTTTAAATATATATATATATATATATATATATATATATATATATATATATATATATATATATATATATATATATATATATATATATATAAACATATATATATAAACATATATGACAACAAATTACACGATTGATGAATGTGATTAGCACTGAGGCACCACTTCATTCACAACTTACTTTTAGATTTCCAGGCCGGAAAGTATTATCTCCCATTGCATCTGCTACTGCCTGGAGATCCTTCATCACTTTGGGGCTCTTGTGATAGTGCTTGTAAAGAAACATGAGGACTTGTTGCATGTTGCCAAAGTCAGTGTTGCCTTGGTTTTTTGCAGCATCTGCAGCTCTTAAAATACGAAACATTTATGTTTAATATATTTGGCAATCAACATCCCAGGTTATCCAAAGAGGACGTTTAGGCTACTTAATATAAAATCAAGTTAATGAGTCGTCAGTTTACCTAATTCAAGTCAGTGACACACACAGTGTATTGTCACTATGTAGTTGTGAAGACTCTGCAGCCTGGAAACCACACTATTTTTCTTGCCAAGGTTTACTGCTGCACCATCGCAACCCATGCCAACCACCTTGGATTGCCAATACCCACGTCAGCGAAAGCCTCATTGGTGGCACTGTAAATGCCCTCAGCTTTTGAAAGGGCGAGTGGCTGGAGTCTGACATACAAGCTCTCTGCCCTGCCGTCAATAACAACACGAGCCTAGATCAATTCCAATTCTTGTACACTTTTGTCAGTAGCACTGTCAAACATTATGCTCATTACAGCCCATTCCCTTAGGTGATCAGGTGTGCTAGCCATGACATCATCATAAAGGTAGCGGGTTAATCTCTTGCACGCGTTGCCTGATTGGTATTTGCCCCCCATGGATGCGCCATTCTTGTGCTGCAATGAAACCAGTTTAGGAAACATGCTGAATGGTGACTCCTCCGAGTTAAACATGCACGAATTCTCAGACATCTGTATCAACATGTGTGAATATGAAATGCATGAAGAATATATGTATCACATCTTGACCCTGATCCTCATTGAATATTTCCACGTCCTCTTTCTTGTCTCGAACGTATACTCCAGGTTATTGTTTCGAGCCATTTGTCCCCCTGTGGTCCAGTCAATCTGCTTGTGGTGATTTTCCCTAGGATAATCGTTTCTATTTATATCCTTTACCATTTCCATTTTTCCTAGAAGGCGGCTGCTTAATCAGGTCAATCTTATCTATTAACCTTTCTTAGCACCACATGACACACTAGTGTTGGTGTGCCGTTAAACCCTATACTTACCTTACCTATTGTGTCATCTGAATCTTGGAATCAAGCAATTGTCGCCTTTTCTTCAACGGAAGATTTCTCATCATCAGGTAGTGCCTAAATAACAACTTATGTTTGAAAAATATTATGACCAAAGTTTATCAACAGATTGTCCTAGCAAAGATTTGTAAATATACTATACTGAACTTTACAGAGGCTTAACAAACAAACTGATAAATCGACAACATATAATTTAATGATATCAGTAAGTTCAAAAGATTAAAAAGTTCACAACCAAAAACCGATAATAAGTCTTAAAATATCTTATTGTGAGGATGCTTATGAAAAGATTTATCAAACAAACATGTATTCGTGTGGTTGACATGTATCACTGTACACGAGTGGTAACTTGAATACCCCACTGATATCCAATCACAAGTTTATCCAATCACCAACGGAGTAAGCGGAGATATCGATGCCCCTCCATAGTGTGGCCAGGACGGTGGGGGATGGACGAAGTGCATACTCTGCGATCGCATTAATTTCGGCGATTATATTGATTAACAAAGGATATGAGTATTTTGAACACATGGTGTTTACTGTATTCAAGGCAAAGATTGCTCTCAGAAGAGCAGATGTTTAGCTGAAACGGACTTTAGACATTCGATTCAACTGCTTCGGCAACATAAAATATACAAAATTGGCATAACACCGGAAAATATACACATCTGAAAGTGGCAGTCGATTAAATACGAGCTCAAATATATTCTGTACATGCTTCCTAGTGTCATTACCTTTACAAATATCTTTATCACGTCATCAACAACGCCTTTGCAATTATGACGTCATCACCATCCGTCAATTTCATCATTAAGATAATACCTAAAATGTATTATTTCTCAGGCAATATTGTTTAAGGCAACCATAGTAATTTCATTATACAAATTGATCTTGGAAACAGTTAGGTGATGTAATGCTCAAATATGCACAGGAAATTGTGTAGATTATTGGATGACTAAATTTCAAATGCACATGTGTTTTAGATGTTAATGCATGCTTAAATGACAAAATGACCTGCTCCTTGACAGTGCAAATATAGCGCAACATTAAAATCATTTGGCAGTGATAGCACATACAAAACCGATATTTGTTCTTAAAAGCTACGCTCCCATGCTCGATTATTCTGAAGCAACATTACTGAGATATCACGATCCATTGGTACAACAGATTAGAATATCTCAATCATGGTCTTAATAACAATATCATAAACAGGAAACTATGGGATAAATTGTTGAAAATTGTAAACTATATGTTGCGATTACAAATAAAAGCTTACCGACCAACACAAACAGCACTGGTGAAGATAACTTAATGAAAGCAATTTAATTAGTTAATAAACACACAAACAACACTAATCATGAAATCAAAAAAACAAGTTACACTGAACAAGCTAGTCTAAAATGCGAGGACATTCAAAAACAAATGACTTTGAGAGGTAGGACTTTCAGTAGCTCTTCAATTGTACTCCAATCTTTGTCCATTTGGGTGTTGAGTTCAGCTGTTCTTATTTTTACAACTTTGTCATCTTCTTGGATGAGGATTGTTAGCACATCATGCAATTCGTCATTGAGTTCACCAATGATGATGTACGCTTGGAGAAATGGTCCTTGGCTTTGAATCACCTCCAAAAGGTCGCGCATGAAGTTGAGAAAATGCATTATTTTGTTTTGGACTGGTATAATTTCTTTTTAAACTTTGATGTGTGAGGTAATAATGAAATGTCAAAATATGTAGAACAGGATTAACAAGTAGCTTGTAGTCCTCGAAAATTTATTGGCTTGATATGATTTATTGTGATACAATTTCTTTAATTGGGAGTTCCTAATTGATGAGTGCAAACGTATAAGGGCGTGTGAAGGTTAAAATATATAACTATTAGACCATCATAAGATCGTGAAGAAGTTGACATTTTCTGATCAACAGTGAATTGTAACATTAAGGTACCTCGTTGTTTCAATTGCATAATTTGAGCTCTCAAATTAAGTTATAATGGCCTTGAAATGGTGCCACATTGATTTGCTAAAATGTGATTGCAAGTGTATTTATATCATTCTGATAGACATATTAATCAAGTCAAACTTATCTAATAATCTTTCTACTACAATATCTATGCATCATATAACTCATTACTGTTGATGTGCCATTAAACCCTATACTAACCTTAACTTTAAGTAGGTTTCCAATTATATCCTTTACGGCTGCTTCTGCTGTATTGTCATACACTGAGCTGACACGTCACACTCCTTGAATATGTACTGCAAGTTCTATGCATCATATAACACATTACTGTTGATGTGCCATTAAACCCTATACTAACCTTAACTTTAAGTAGGTTTCCAATTATATCCTTTACGGCTGCTTCTGCTGTATTGTCATACACTGAGCTGACACGTCACACTCCTTGAATATGTACTGCAAGTTCTAGGCATCATATAACACATTACTGTTGATGTGCCGTTAAACCCTATACTTACCTTAACTTCCCTTCAATAGGTTACCGATTATATCCTTTACGGCTGCTTCTGCTGTATTGTCATACACTGAGCTGACACACTTCTTGAACTGTATGTACTTAAGATAGATACCTTCAGCGGCGGTTGTTGCCTTGTAGGCCGCTTGTTTTGGAGTTATCCTGCTCACTCACTCACTGGGGATTTGAGCACACCAAGGACAAAGGTAAAAATCGAAAATTTCATCATTTAAAGTGAGTTTGGCATATCAAATAAATGGACCAGATCTTTCTCTGCCATAGACCTCAGACTGTGCTCACCATCCATTTTAATGGAATTTGAATTGAAAGTTGGTCAGGACCAATGTAGTAGTGATCACTTTTTTTGTTTGAACATCAACAGGCCTACGCCTGCTGAGTGGTTGGCCAAATGGCAATCACACAAGGCCAACTGACCCAATTATACCTCCCAAGTGCAAAAATACTCTACTCAATTATAATACGTTATCCTCTTTTACAAAATCAAAAATTAATATAGACTTCTACAAGTTACTTGAAAAAGATATCAAGTATGAGATGACGCATGGAGTATGAGGTGAAATGATTACATCCATACAGGGTGTGTGTTGAAATTGACCAGGATATTTTTATCTTTGGCTCCATATTCTTCCTTGGATCTTCATCAACATAGATTATTTTTAAGGTGTCTGTAAAATAAGGTTACGTTTATCTAAACACCTTAGCATATAGCTTCTCTAAAAAGACAAAAAGCGACTACGTCACAGGTGATCCAATAGTTTATACAGGTCAATGGTAAACTATCAAGTTTTAAATAACTAATATAAGAGTTATATAATGAAACAGACGTCGTTGTTTGTCATATGCTTGTGTGATATACATGAACTTATACAGACTGACAAGACGCGCCGCTACCGAAGAAGAGTCCACATAACACATCAGTGTCGGTGGACAATGGGAATCATGAGGTCCGTTTGTGGGCCATATGTGCAACACACCACTTTGACACGTATTTCATCCAGACGAGAGACTGGAATGACCTGGTCCATAGCTTTGGAGTTCTATTGTTTTGGTGGAAATTCTCATTTGTCTTAAGAAAGGAATGTAGAGACCACTCATGACTCAATTTCCTTTTGTGTCACATGATTCGCCATGACTTGTGACTTTCAAATCAGTTAAGCGCTTGCATTGATGTAAGCCAATCGCTTTCCCTAATGCGGAGGGATTAACGGATACATATTCTACCCCTTTAGAAGCAAAATTCAACCCCGTTTGAGTCGCTGGAATTAGATGATGATGATTTTCGTGCAGCTGCCATAGTGTTATACATTAACTCTAATACAAACTAAAGCATGCAGCAAGTGTGTATTTGCTAAGTAACAGCAGTTGACTCGGTCCTGATTTTGCGGACCGACCAGGTCTTTCCGATAACTGACTGACTCTGTGTCCAGTTTGTGTCTTTTTCAAACTGTACAACTCAGTTGCCATCATCTTTATTTCACGGATTGTACAATTAACTTTTACTTCAAATATGTTAGAGCATGATTTGAATGGTTATGAAATATGATCTGTAACATGGGTCTTTACATGGCCATGCAAAGTATAGTAACTGGTCATTCTTGCTAAAAGTAAACTAATCTCTACCATCCTTCACAAATCGCCTGAACCTATTGGACAGTCTCATTGGTCTGCATGGACGTTCATGAGCAATCATGGTCTCTTTCTGTTAACCTATCTCGTTATTGTGACAGTTGTTGATCAGTGTGCAGATGGTGGGGGGGGGGGAGGGGGTGGAGGGGTGGTCTTTCCTGGCCAATAGATGCGTTATCTGGCACTTGTGTTGTGCTGCTAAACCCTATACTTACCTCACTTGATACATGCACCCGATACCGCCTGTGCGTCAGCACAGACACCCCTTGCTCCGTTAGAAACGACAAAACAACTGTATTTGCTGCGAAAGCAAGATAAAAGCTGATTGTAAGATAGATAAGACCAATCATCGCTATCTAATCCTTCGTTAATATATGTATTATTTTCGATTGCGGTCCGCTTGCTTGTCACTCACATGGACATCATTGCAGCCCCCACACACATTACCAGTGAATGCGGATAACCCGCCAAATACCACTAATGCTAATTACTGTTCATTAAGCTTTATGCGACGTTAATTTGTGGATACCATAGTTATATAATTAAAAAATGTTAAGTCAGGAAGTTTTAAAGGTGGACACAAAATCGAATCTGTCAACGGATTAAATGCCTGTGAGGTTGATGCATTTAAGTTGGGAGTAGAATAGGCCCACTTAATCCTCCTGCATGTCGTAAGAGGCGACTAATAGGGGGCAGCCTATCGGCCGTAGTTTCCGACTTGTTTCGGTGGACAGTGGGTATCTGTTGGTTGAGGGCCATATCTGCAACACACTTCTCTGGCCCTGATTTCGTCTATTAACCTTTCATGGCACCATATAACATCAGAGTATTGGTGTGTCATTGAACCCTTTACTAACCTTACCCTACCTTGATAGAATTTGGCTCATTCGTTCATGTGCTGTGTTATTTGTTAGCGACTTGGCTACACCGGCAAAAGTTTCGTGTTTTGTAGTTGACAATTGCAATGCCCTTTTGTCCGTGTGACAATTGGCCTGCATTCGCATCGGCAATAATGGTCTGCGAGAGCAAAGGGTTCATATTACCACAGCACAACATACCTATATCTAGATTCTTTGACATACTCTTCGCGGTTATGCAGTGGCACTCAGCATGGTGCCATCCATAACCTTAAGGAAATTGTCTGTACAAATGAGTACTTTGCTCAGCATCTGACACTTTCTGTTGTTTAATTATGCTCTTACCTGTGAAACATTGTCGGGCACGTGTCCAGCCTTACCCCTTACAATATGAGAGAAAAACAACACTGTATATTCTCAATGCATCCATAATAGAAATTCAATAACAGAGCCATGTCACTTAGTCAACATAAGATGAAAACAATTGAACACTTATTGTATGCACGGTATGTCCAGTCTGACGACTGTGTGATTATAATGGGCGGCAACAGTTGATAAAGCCACATGCAGCATAAACGGCCGACATAAATCACCGGCCTTTACAAACAACATATGACGTACGTAACATACCATATAGGGTTCTATTTCAGATCCAATATGTACACAGCCAGCCGTCACAGTAGAGGGAATGATGTATGCATATAATTCCAATGAATGAAATCATTGCTATGAAGTTATGAGTTAAAACAGCTATCATTATAAGACTTCAATCATGGCATAAAAGGCATCCGAAATCGCTTCTTTCGGGTTTAACCCTTTCAGAATTGTTTGAAAGGGTGAAACCATCCAAACTACTTGGATCCATAAGAGAGATTGGACTTTTCGATAGATTTTAGATCATACAATTCTCTATTACTATACATAATTCAGTCAATATAATTTAAGTAATACAAATGGGTTTAATTTTTAGTTAGTTTTAACCTTTGTCTTCTTCTTATCCTTTCGTATTCGTATTTACCCCTCCTTAGTAGGAACCATACGACACATGAGTGTCGGTGTGCCGTTAAACCCTATACTTACCGTGCAGATTGTAATATACATTGAGCAGGAGATCGTCCATGCTTCCTGTTCATCTCCTAGACCTACATATGCCAGTACCGCAGCACCACCTACAAAAATCACAAAAGCCATAAGCACCTAAACTGAGAACCACCCTCCGAAACAAACCACTTTCGAAACAAACAACCCCCAACAGAACAAACAAAACAAAACACCACCACAAGACCCCCCCCCCAAAAAAAAAAATTAACACAACGACACATAAGCACCATCTTAAGTCAAAACTTCCAAGATCAATTAAAATGAAACTAAATCGAGTTCAGCACCCTGATTCCTTTGTTGGGCCTAACACGTATGGCCCATTGTCTGCCGTGGAGTCAGATGGGCCCCCAATGGGAGACACACACCATCAGGGGCCAATCGGGACCCTGGGTCTGTAGTGGCTCAGGGAACCTGCGGCCCTATGAATGCCTTGGGGACTGAGGTCCACCATGGCAACAAACGTCTCACCAAACCCCCTGATAGGAAATAGCGGGCATTATACAATGGAATTGCCGACGACTTCTGAATATTCATGAAGAACTAATTACTTTACTCAACAAAAATAATGGTATTGCAGCCTGCCTTCAGAAAAACGGACCGTTCTGCCCATTACACAGACGGTTCGAAAGAAGACAATAAAATTGGAGCTGCAGCCATTGTGGGGAAATCTGTTTTTAACATGAGTCTACCACCTCCACTGTCAATTTTCCACGCCGAGCTTAAAGCTCTTTATATTGCCCAGTTAAATAAAAGTCGTTTTATTATATTTTCCGACTCCCTGTCTGCCCTGGAGGCAATAACAGGGAGTAATTTCCGTAATGTTTAAATATTGTGCTTTTATATTCTCAATTGACAGATCGTGTCAAGGATATTTTGTTGGTATCCCTGGTAATGAGAGGAAGCCCTCAACATGAATATGACTGAGGTCAAAGTCCCCTTTACAGACTTTAAACCTCAGGTCGTCAAATGTTTTATACAGAAATGGCAGGACTAGTGGGATGAATCCATCCCAAACAAACTTCACGAAATTCAGCCCTTACTTGGGGAGTGGCCACAGAGCTGCAGAGAGAGCCGAAGAGAAGAGGTCGTTCTTGCTCGGGCTCGTATAGGACACACCTATACAACTCATGCCTTTCTACTAAGAGATGAGCCCATCCCTGAATGTATTCCTTGTCAATGCACCTACACCGTCAAGCACATTCTCATCGAATGTGCTGATTTGATTTTGATCCGAAATCGCTTCTTCCGGGTTCAAACCCTTTCAGAATTGTTTGAAAGGGTGAATCCATCCAAGATACTTGGATTCATAAGAGAGATTGGACTTTTCTATAGATTTTAGACCATACAATTCTCATTAATTCAATATAGTTCAAATTAATATAATTCAATTAATGCTAATAGGTTTAATGTTTAGTTGGTTGTAAACCTTGACTTCCTATCCTTTCGTACTCGTATATACCACTCCTTAAGTAGGCACCATATAACACACTAGTGTTGGTGTGCCGTTAAACCCTATACTTACCTTACCTTGATTTTGTCAGCTTTGTGAATTGGGAATTTCCGTGGTGGGTCAATGTATGGTCGTGAGTCTGGCTTAAGAACCAGTTTTGCTGTGAAAGACTCTCCAAAATCTCCTATACAGTCAAACTGTGCAGGGTATTGCTTCTTGAGCTCCTCAAGACTGTTAACAGGTTTGACATCTGTGGGTATGGTACGGTGTGCTTCCATACTGCTGTGAGGCACCATATAACACACTAGTGTTGGTGTGCCGTTAAACCCTATACTTATCTTATCTTCCATACTGCTGTGGATCTCTATGATTCTGAGGCATTCACATGTCGGTAGGCCAATGACTGGTGGGCCTGGAGTGTCCACAACGTAAAACGATGCAGTGCATTGCTGTCTTTTAAATCGACATGGAATATCAATCTTTCCATGACATTTTATTTCTGTCCCGTGGTATGCAGTCAGACGTGTTGATGATGGATCAATGTCTGGTGATCCATTAGCAGTTACTCGATGTGGAAAAATGTTTGTAAATGTACGAAGTGGTAGGGTGTTGCCCTTGGTTCCACTGTCAATCCTTGCTCGTAGAATTTGTTTGCCTTGGCCTCCATTTCCAGGCTTGATCTCGATATCAACAAACGCCTTGGTTCTTGCTGTGGATTCACCAATGGAAGTAACCTCAAAGCTACCATATATGACGTCCTCCACTGGGTTTTTCGAGACCTGGTTGATTGACTGACGTCTGTTTTGGTATCCATGGAACTGTACTCTTTGTTTGTGGTTCTTGCTTCGATCACAGCTTTTAATTCGCCCTCTCTTGCTCAGGCAGAATTGTTGCCAATGTCCTTTGCGCTGACACGTGTGACACACAGAGTTGCGAGCTGGACATGCTTCGCGGTTCCTTGCATGGTCTTTCCATCAATTTTTGCACACGCTACCTTTTGGCTTTCGAATTGTGTCAACAGATGCGTTGCTGCTGTTGCCAGTGGTCATGCCTCTTTTTCTCGTTGCTAATTTCTGTTGCCTCATATCTCCTCCCTAACGTCACCGCTGTTTCCAATGTCAGGTTTTTGTCATTGCTCAGGGGCTCGCCTTGGTACGCCTCCATTGGTGTGCTGGCGTTAATTTGTTCGATGATTCTGCTCTCCAGTTCACCAGCAGTGAACTCGCATTTGAGTGCTTGTGTTCTACATCTTGTAACAAATGCGTTGAGTGTTTCCTCTGGGGACTGATGCATGTAGTGAAGTTGTAACCTCGGAAATTGACCGACGTTTCCCCCAGAGTTTCTTCGAAGCGTTTGATGACCTCTTTATAGCTTTCTGTTTTCTCTGATGCCAAATCCAATGAGTTAAAAACCTGAAGCGCATCGTCATCTAACGCACGGAGCAAATAGTAGCTCTTGTCTCCCTGTCTGCCTCTACTTTCTTCAGTTTGAAGTAGAGCTCAATCTGCTGTTTGAATAATCTAAATTTGTCTCTAAGACCATGCTGCTTCCAGATTAGCAGAGGTAATTCCGTTGAGTGGGAAGCCATGTTTGTGGCTCGCTGTGAACACACATGCACGACGAATATTGCAGAGCGCTTGTTTGTATAAAAGAAATCACACACCTAATCAGTTTGTAGCAGTCACACAAACACAACAGATCACTGCCACTAACAATCAGACGGAGAATCGTTGCGGGTTTCAGACCACGTGGAGCGATAATACAGTGACTCAAGCAATCGGCGTTTGGACTGGGGCGTTACTTTGCTTCATTGTCAAGCACACGGGACAAAGATATTCTTAATCAGGTTCCTTTACCTGCTGCCACCATGTAATATGCTGGTATCATATTAATATTAGCACAAGCAAAACACAGACATCATCTAGAAGACAGGTACGTTGTTTAATGTGTAATGACGTCAATCCAAGTACACCGATAGCGAATCGACCTAATGACTCGGACACGGACTCAATTTGACATCATGGCCAAGGTTTTTGGTGATTGCAAACGCTGAGGAAGATCAACCACTTACCTCACTAAGTCCATTCGCAATTGGTAAAGAAATTGAGGGGTTGGCTGGAGTCCCCAAAAACATCAGGAGACTCCAGTCCGGCCACTTCCTTGTTGAAGTGGACCGGGCCAGACATGCCAGATGCCTATTGAAGTCGACGCTCCTAGCGGGGGTCCCAATAGGTGTCACCCCTCACAGAACTCTCAACACCAAGAGGGCGTCATCCGTTGTCATGAATTAGAGCAATGTTCCGGTGCAGAAATCATAGAAGGACTTAAATCACAAAAAGTAACTGAAGCCCGGAAAATTTTTCTTACTCGCAATGGGGAGAAACAGCCCACAGCAACGGTTATCTTGACCTTTGACAGCACTGAGTTCCCCAAAGCTGTCAAAGTCGGATACCTGAATGTTGCTGTGGAGCCATACATTCCTAACCCATTGCGATGTTTTAAATGCCAAAGATTCGGCCATAGTAACACACATTGTAAAAGGACATCAACATGTGCCAAGTGCGGCCAGGAGGGCCATAAGGAAGAAGAATGTCAACAGTCCATTAAGTGCATCAACTGCTCAGGGGACCACCCAGCATTCTCTAGGCTGTGTCCTACATGGATCAAGGAAAAAGAAATTCAAAAGATCCGACACACCAGAGACATCTCGTTCCCTGAGGCACGCAGATTAGTGGAGGCGCAGCAGGGCACCAAACCCTCTTATGCTAGCGCTGTCAAGAGGGCCACTGTGTCAGTCGACACCCAGACCGACTACACGTGGCCAAATGGCAGCGCCCTGCCAAGGACGGTGGCCACTGATGCGCGAAAACCTGTCACCAATGCCACTGCTAAAGACATTTCTATTCAATGTAGCCCTCCTGAGCTTCAAAATCTAAATAAAACAAAGTCAACTCCCAATAATAGAAGTAAAAGCAATGAAAAAACCAAATCAACTAAGCCTCCGAAGGGAGCTGACGATCCTGTCAGGGTTTTTAATAAGTTTGGGGGTTTGGAGGACATGGACGTATCCTCCATGAGGCCATCCTCCAAACCAAGATCTGTGCCATCCAGTCCAAGGCGGACTGGCAGACCACCACATAAACCCCCTGATGGCACATAAAATCATCCAATGGAATTGTCGAGGATTTCGGTCCAACTATGATGAATTAAAATCTCTTCTATATGACCATCAACCTATTGCTGTTTGCCTTCAAGAAACTTGCCTGAAGGAGACTGATCAAATGTCAATGAGAGGGTATACCATGTATAATAAAACATCCTTATCACAAAGAGACGGAAGAGCTGTGGGAGGGGCATCTGTGCTTGTTAAACACGGTGTCCCCCATGAACCCATTCCTCTTGACACTCCTCTTCAGGCTATAGCCATTAGTATTACCCTCCACAAAACCATCACTTTGTGCTCTCTGTACCTACCACCCAGCTACAAGATTTTACAGAGAGACATCTATCATTTGATCAGTCAACTTCCATCCCCACTTTTGCTGCTTGGCGATTTCAATGCCCACAGCGATTTATGGGGATGTGAGGACACCAACGACAGTGGTCAAAAAATAGAAAATTTCATCATACAAAATGATCTTGCTATATTAAATAATAAATCTCAAACTTATCTCCATCCTGGAACCGGATCATTCTCTGCCATAGACCTTAGCCTCTGCTCTCCATCCCTTTTGATGGAATTTGATTGGGAAATTGGTCAGAACCAATGTGGAAGTGACCACTTCCCAATATTTTTAAACATCAATAAGCCTATGCCTGTTGAGCGGGTAGCCAAATGGAATCTTCATAAGGCCAACTGGCCGAATTTGACTTTTATGTGCAGGGAAATTATCAACAAAGATACTTTAGAAAATATAGATGAAGATCCGGTATCCTTTTTTACACAATCAATAATTAAAAACTCAATTTGACAATTGAGGAACTTGGCGGTGAGTTAAAAACTGCTTTATGATACGATAATCACTTTCAAAAGAAGTTTTACAACCGCTAAAATGACAATTTGGAAATTGTCAATTTTCTAAAGATCGCAATATTTAGCTGTTTTCCGATACCAGTTTTTTTCAACCTTATGCGCTTGGTTGAATGATCACATATGTCAATAGTGTGAAATATCCAGAGTTATTGGATATTTCAGATTTTCACATTTTTGATGATCTTGACCTTAGTTAAAGGTCAAGGTGAAAAAAGGGTCTGGGTTCTTGACAGTATAGTTGCTGATGTTTTGAAAACAAATATTCAGAATTAAGTGAAGAATTGCAACCAGAAACGGCTGCCCCCAAAAAGTTTACAAACCCACAAACAAATGCGACCAACAAACACAACTTGTTGAAAGCATTCTCCAATTTAATAACATGTATTGCACTAACATGTTGAACAAAATGAATACATAACAAATCTCATAAACAGCTGGACTAGAATGGCAATCATGTTGTAATAAGAACTTTATGCCAATAAGTAAATGTAAGCTAGTTGAAAATCAACACTAGTTCATTTGAAAAATGCTTGTTGTGATGAAAACACAACATTCTAGTGACTGTAGCTTAAAGGTAAGCAACGCTAGTTATGTATACATTGGTAATGGTTTTAACCAAAGTAATCAGAGTATAATTAGTGTTGCATCTGGATTAAGGCAGTCAATAGTCTTACATTACCTCCACAACAAGCATTTTCAAATGAAGTTGTATATATGAAAAAGTATATAACCTGTAAGTAAACAAACTGGAAAAAAAACAACAACAAATAATCAAATACACAAAACGTAACTCAGCTAACCAAAGTAAAACACCTAATCTACAATAAGAATAAAAACAGTTCTAGGAATGATTAGACGAAAGACAATTTAACAACGCTGCCTCCCTGCAAAACAATTACTGTTTCTGCAGGGAGTCTGCTGATAATCTTATCTACAGCATCGTCGTAGCTGTCAGCATCCACGCTTGATGTCACTATTTCCCTTGTTACCATATACTCTGCTCCAGACGTGGAGGAGAGGAATATGGCGTCATCTGAATCCACATAACCGTCCATTGTTGTCTTTTCCTCAATGGAAGGTTTGTCTTCTTCGAGAAGTGCCTAAATAACAAGTTATGTTTGCAAAATACTATGACTGAAGTATTTCAACAGGTTGTATATGCAAATATTTGTGAAAATATTAGCTAATCAGTTGACCAGAAAAAGACTGTTGTTTTAATTGATGTAAAAAAACTAAACAGAACTTTACAAAGGCATAACAAACTGACACATGCAACAACATAAGACAAACTTTGCCAGATATAACATCCATTGAACTATAGGAGTGGAGTGAAAATATATAATTTAATGATATCAGTAAGTTTAAAAGATTCAAAAGTTCACAACCGACAACTGATGATAAGTCTTAAAATAAGATATTGAGAGGATGCTTATGAAAAGAATTATCAAACATACCTGTATTTGGTAGGCATGGTTAACGTGAACCACTGTGCAGGAGTGATAACTCGAATAGCCTACTGTAATGTCTGACAATTTGACCCAGTCGCCGACAGAGTAGGCAGTAATATCAATTCCTCTCCACAGTGTTGCAAGGACAGTGGTATGAGTCAGATACTTTTTTGTCTTGGACGCTAGTGGGCAACCCCTTTAGCTGAATTTCTCTTATGCTGTTGATCTATTTTCAACATACATAGAAGAGCAAAATGACTAACAATTAGAGATTGATGTTAAGTTAATATTTTGTATACTTAGCATTTAGTGTCTTTAATTCACAAATTTTTTATACAAGTGTATCCTAATATTTTACTTTATATGGGGCTGGAT
The DNA here is from genome assembly GCA_034190875.2 of Urechis unicinctus. NCBI lineage: Eukaryota > Metazoa > Annelida > Polychaeta > Xenopneusta > Urechidae > Urechis > Urechis unicinctus. The sequence goes on along the minus strand of CM067357.1, from coordinate 33,431,408 downwards.
TTACCATAACTTTTGGTATTGAGTATCAATCAACATTTGTTTGCTTACAGTGTCTATTTTGCACACAACACATGCCGTTGTACCAATCTGAAGATTAGAAAGGGCAATTGGACTTGGTGACAACATTCCTGCTGCCACCTCACGGTCCTGGTCAGATACTGCTATTGGTGCAGTTCTGAAAATCAGCAATAAACGCGCTTTCAAGAATTGTAATATTTTGATCAAATATTTAATAACAAATCATAAAAATTATTATGTTTCACAGGACTGAAATTTTACATGAAATTTCTGATAATGATACAGGCTTAAAAGGGTTACACTCCCAGTCTTGGTGTTACGCATTCAAAGACACGTTATGAGGTTTGTGTTCAGTTTAGAGCAGCTGGGTTGGTTGATAAAAACAAACAAGTATGGTGTGTGGAGGGACTTCAGGGTATAGGCATACAAGTTGTGTGTAACATTAAAGCAAAAATGTGCTATAAAACAAAGTTCATTATGGATTGGTTTTTGCAACACAAGAGGGCCAATACGATTTTTTTTGGGGGGTGGGGGGGGGGCTCGGTATAGAAATTACCATCCATGGAAAAGGGGCATTGGTTATTCAAGGCAAAAAATAACCAAATTTTGTATTTAGCTATTGATAATTTAAAAATAAGATGCATATATTATGTTTTGGTGGTAAATTAATCTAGCCAGATACATTAATTTAAATGATATTTATTATTATATGATATGCAAATTATAATTAAATACTTACATGAAGAGTTTGGTATGCTTAGTGGCAGTAATGTGGTCTTGCTGTTCAAGGCAATTGATGAGTTTCAGGGTGCGCCCTTCTTGGATCATCTTTTCCACTCCTGGTGTAAAAATCTTTAGGACGGAAATCTCTCCCTTTTGCGTTTTCACGATTGTTTTCATGAAAGTCCTCTCACCGTCTGGTGTATCGTAGTTAGTTTTGGTACATATTTGAATGATGTAAACTTTCAGAGACTCAAAATTTTGTAGCTTCGAAATCTTTGATGGGGATGGTCCAGGGTCAGATGATTTTCTTGTTGTCATCTGGTTACACAATCAATATATTTAGTAAAAAGATGATAAAAATTTTATCAAACATGTGTATTGAATTGTAGTGAAAATAAGTCAAAGCAAGATTTCGTCATATCAAAATGATTTCCAGGTTTAAAATCAGAATATTCACCGGATCTGGATAACTTTTTGATAAGAATTCAGTTTTCTTAGTTATGATTTTATATAATTTGGGTGCCAATGTGACTTATAACTTGATTTATAGTACACAACAGTTTATAACTTTGTGTGGTTTTGTTTAGTAAAGGTGTTTCTTATATTAGCTTATTACTGTTAACTGGCTGCTGTTTCAGTTATTCAACTTGATTTAGGTTGGCCAAGGATTTATATAGCTTAGATGTGGTGAAATAATTGCACTGCATGGAATACAATCAGTGAATCTGTTTTTTTGCTTATAGGTTACAATATATAACTTAAGTCAATAATACTTATGGTTATATCAAACAGTTCCACAACCAAAGGTTAACAGCATTTGGCATTAGAATATTTTAGTTTTAATTTCACCCTTGTATTTTGTAGAATTTGTTACGAAAAAAGTGCTCTAATAGATTTTTATTTATCTAAAAAAACTGAATATTGTTTAGTTAGTTGACATGTAAGAATAACATCACTAAAGTGTATATTTTAAATCATGAATAGGACTGTTTTAGATACAGTGCTGACATTTGATTTATTGACTGATACAACTGTTATACGAAATATTTGAATGCGCGATGATTATCAATTCTCAAAATACGGAATAATGAAGTTGGTCATATCAGAATTTTGATGCTTGACGTTTAGGTTTCACCAGTCACACATTATGAAACAATTATTATTATAACGGTTGATGATGCAAACATTGAATTAGTACTGTTATAACAAGCCACACGCATTGTTTGGCCAGAAAACATATCGTACTTAGACAAGCTTTGGCTGAATATTCGGAGGCTTTAGTGAATTTGGCGCTCAATCTCTGTGAGTATTGTGTGTGCACTGACGTTTAGTCCCGTGGTCATTAATTGATGCCATCAATTAATGACCACGGGACTAAACGGCAGTTAGGGTTCATGGAGTAGATGTTGAGCTGCCGACAGTTACAGCGTCTGTTGCTCAACGGCAAGGGCACCACCCAGATTTAACACATCAAAGAGATTTTGCTTACCAAGTTTTGTGTCAGATTCGTTCACGGAGTACATCCCGAGTATATCATGAGTTCACCACAGCCTTATATAAGTTGCGTGTTGCCACGTCAATATTCATAACCAATGAGGTTAAACAATTCGCATTTGAATCTCTCTCAGACAAATTATTTGCGTGAAGACGCGAGCGACCACTGACTTTAAACCATCACTGGTTTAATCGAACCATATCTCTCTCATCGTTACGCGGTGTATATATATTTCAACAATCTTATAAAGGGTGTGACAAATAAGTTGTACTGCCCTAGTCTGGCCTTGAGGATTTTTATTGGTCTTGGTAGACCGCTAGGACATTTTATTTGCCTGTTTTTCGCCAAGACTTGCTATTGCTGATAACTATCGGACAAAAGTTGATATACGCATTTTCGTTTGGGAATTGCTATGTATATCAAGGCAATAATAGATAAGTGGAAAGAGGAGGGGAGGGTGGCAACTTTCAGTTACCTCAAATTCCACCAGCCAGCGCTTGAGCCGTCTAGCTGTAGCATTTTACGAAAGAGTCTTGGTCGAGTAATAGCTCGACACAAGAAGTTAATCAAGACAATGGTCAGCTCAAAAGATATTGAACCGTATGACGATTTCCTTAACTCAGCGTTCACTTTTCCAGTTGCAAAAGCCACACCCTCTGTACAAAAGAAGTTTTCTGAACTACATTTTCATGTCCAGTGGTGTCATGAGGGGGCAGCATCATCTTTGGCTGTGGATTTAGCCCTTGTAGAGGAGAGAAATCGCACTTTGGAGTGAGAGGGTGTAGAGAAAGACAAAGCCTTGACTCAGTATAACTATAACGATGCATTGATGGTCCAAAAATTGGCAAAGGCAAGCAAGGTTATAAAGCGGACCAAAAAGAGGGAATCTTATGTGAGGTCAAAGTTGGTCTGCTTGGACCAAGAGAAACCCGTTATTAAGGACAATGCACTAGATGATAGAATAAAACGACTGCAAGCGGATTTGGAAGTATATAGAAATGAGAAGAATGACCTTCAAACCACAAATGAGTGGATGGAAAACAATCTTGAATGATTCTACCCAGAATAATTTGATCTCAACTTACGATGAGGGTTCTAGATGCTATTCAAATGAATACAAGCTTTGCACATATGATCTCTTGGACAATGGGGTATCGCCTAGGAAAATACCAGCAGTCATAAAATCGGTCCTAGGCATGGTCGGAAAGAAGGCCAATAAATTGCCTGCAAGGTCAACGATTGTCCAGATTAACCTAGAAAGACTTGTTCTGTCACAAAAACAACTAGGGGAAGTTTCTTGTGGTATAATTTCACTATCATATTTTAAATATAAGACATATAAAGTGGCTGTTATCCCTTACCGTACAATTCTGGCGCAAAACCGAGAAATACCATGAAATTTGAAACTTCAATTAGTTTTTTTTACTAATTGACTTAAAAAAATGAAACATAGCTTATAAGAATCCTCTAGATTTACATTTCTTGTGGTATAATTTCACTATCATATTTTAAATATAAGACATATAAAATGGCTGTTATCCCTTACCGTACAATTCTGGCGCAAAACCGAGCAATACCATGAAATTTGAAACTTCAATAACTTTTTTACTAATTGACTTAAAAAAATGAAACATAGCTTATAAGAATCATCTAGATTATACATTTCTTGTGGTATAATTTCACTATCATATTTTAAATATAAGACATATAAAGTGGCTGTTGTCCCTTACCGTCCCAGTGGGCACAATACGTGGAATCCACGTGGAAAATACGTGGAGAAACTGGTGTAATTCACGTAGATAATACGCGTAAAAGGCAAGTTGAATTCACGTGGATATGGACACGTGGAAAACACGTGTGCTCTTCCACCTAAATTCAACGATACAAAATATCTGTATTCAGGTGGTTTTTACTTCCTCTTTAGTAATTTTTTTGTTTTTTAATATATTTCACAAGATCATTGAACCAAGTACATTTATTTCTCAGAAATATCCAACTATAAGTGCTACATGATCACAAATAACAATATTAAACATGTTTTAAACATTACGAGCAAATGTCAACATACAAAGGCAACAAATTAGTGGAAAAAGGCAGGTTTGTTCATGAAACACATTAAACCAGTCACTACATGCATGAGCATCATGAATATACACAGATATAACATGATTTACTTTCACCCTAATAAAATGCAAATTATAAAATGTACTTTAAAGGCCACTGAAATGCAAAACCGAATTTTTGTTATCGCATTTTGATGATAATTTTTAAGTGACTTTCTGGGTGACGTCACCTAATTGACACAAATCAGTCAAATTCGTCTAGGATGGCTTTCATCAGAAAACCACTAAACGAAAGTGAGTGAATGAGTTTGATGACTTCATACAGGAAAGTCTGCGAGTTTGATCGGTAATATCTCGGCAACCAGTTATGACATCTCAGTCATACTGTTGTCAAAATGTCACAAAATCATCTTCATAATTAGATGACAACAAAAATTTGAATTTTGCATGTAAGTGGCTCTTTAAGTAAACGATCTAGTCAAATCTATGAAAAATATAATGTGTGAGTAAAATCAACAATCATTACCAATAGGCAATATTTAAACTTCTCTTGTGTGCATTCCTCAGTCGGTTGGCTAGAAAGACATTAACAGCAGCCTCGGTGAACCCATGACTCTTCACTACACTTTCTGCACAGTACAAAGAGGACAATATAAGCTATCTAATTTCATACATCGTACAACTGACTTTCATTATTTATTGTGTATCATTAAAATCAAAAACTATCCTGGACTTCCAAGTAATTAGCCAATGGTGAACCTACCGACAATTAATTTGCAGAGTGCCATTTTCTCAAAGCTGGCTTTGTCACCTGACCCGTTCATGTTAAGCTTGCACTGCAGGGAATTAGTGATTAATCTGCAAGCAATATGTCTGAATGAATACAATTGGTGCATGAAAATTTCTTAAACATTGCCAATTCAGACAAATTGCATAAGTGCAAGTTGTTTGGATCATGGATTTACATCATATACATATACATAGAGAATTGCACCTGCTTGTCAAATCGTTCATCGTATCCCGGACACTGCACAATGATTTTCATACACTTCTGAAACTGACACAAAAATGTGACATTTGGAAAATATTTCATTGCTGTTTATTAGATCTAATGCCCACTCCTCCTTAAAAAAACTGCAATTTTACATACCCACAAACTGCTCATCAGTGCTGTTCATCTGCACAGCTTCAGGAAGCATTTTGCCACTATCGGCCAGCTCTCTCCTCTCCTGCCTGTTCAGTATATCCCTGATTTGCAGAGGCAGGAGAGGCAGTGCTCCTGAAAAGCTGTGCACAAACAAATTATGCAGTGTTCAATTACTATGCTGCTGACTACAAACTCATAAATAATACCTTTCTCAATAGCAGCATTAAAACAGAGAAAATATTCACAAATGTGCACTAATGTTAAAGGAAAACCATCATTGCTCAACCAACGACTGTTAGAATGAGTGACAGATGAGCCATGACTGTGGGACTGAGTGACAAATGAGCGATGACGAACGTGTGGAACGGATTGACAGATGAACGATGACTGTGAGATGGACTGACTGATGAACGATGACTGTGAGATGGACTGACAGATGAACGATGACTGTGAGATGGACTGACTGATGAACGATGACTGTGAGATGGACTGACAGTAGCCCTACAAGACGTCTGGTATAAATTCATGTAACCGTTACACCAGAGCTAGACTGACAGATGAACGATGACTGTGAGATGGACTGACAGATGAACGATGACTGTGAGATGGAGGAACAGTCAACAGATGAACCATGGCGTGTGTATAAGATGGTTGTGGTGTATTAAGGAGCAAGCCTCCAAAAAACCACGAGGCGTGCCTACAGCCTTTCCGCTGCAACTAACTAGCTGCAACGGCTGGCACTTTGCTGAGAGCGATAATACAGGTTTCATGCACCAATGAGCATAAAATCATAAACCATGAAGACATTATACACGGCAAGCAGTTTTTGTACAGCTACTTGAGTAAACTTATTTTCATTGAAAGAATAACATTTGAATATGACTCACTTGTAAACTTAGAAACTGTCAAAAATATAGCAAATGAATTTCCAAAACTGCAGCAAATCGCGCCAATCAGCGGTTAGCGGTTAACCCCCGGTGGGGTCTCCACCACGGACCAGCAGGTCACGGGTTCGAACCTCGCCTACGTTTGGAGAGTATCTCACCTGAATTTCGACTCATTATTCCAGGAGACCCCTGTCACGATAGTAACTAAGCAGATGAAAGCCAAAAACCGTCATCATCCCCAGAGCTCATAGATCGATAGCACCAAAAGTTGTGAAACCCACTATATTTGGCATATCTAGCACAAGCCTAGCTGGGGCTGTCAGGTTAACACATGGCCATATTTCTGGTATAAACTGAAAAAAAAAAGAATATTTAAATAATAATTTACAAATGGGTCCTAAAATACACGTCTTTTCCACGTGTTTTTGACACGTCAATTCCACGTGATTAATACTCGTGGAATCCACGTGGATATCACGTGAAAACACGTGGATCCACCAATTCACCAAAAATCCACATGATTTCCACGTGGATTCCACGTGTTGTGCCCACTGGGGTACAATTCTGGCACAAAACCGAGCAATACCATGAAATTTGAAACCTCAAAAACTTTTTTTATAATTGACTTTTTTAGAATCCTCATGAGTATACCTATCTACATGTATAATTTCAACGAGATACAATGAATCTGAAAAAAAATCACTGACAGCCCTATTGATGGGCCTGAGGTAATGTAGCATTGAGTTTATGCGAATATAAATAATCTTTAATTTTTCTTCTTGTTGCCTATGATCATTAAAACCACCAGGAGTGAGGTACGATTCTTATCCACACAGTTAAAACGGTGAACATCTGTCGAGTTTTTATTTGGAAATATCGGTGATTTTGATTTATTTTTCGAAATTTTTTGGAGCAAATCTAAGAGGGGCGAAAAATTCGGGACAAAAATTTTACAAGGGTCGTGTTTCCGTTTCCTCATTGTGGAACTTTCTAACTTAGTGGGTGAAGTTTTTCACAATTTCGAAAACAAAATATCATTGAGATGGTTGATTCGCTTTGTTTTCACCAACGAGAGCATGTCGAAGAATAGAAATGATCAAAACTGTTTGCCATGTGTTGTAAATTTTACTGTATTTGTACGCGTTTATCGTTATATACTTGATCGAATGTGGAGTTCTGAAATTCAGAATTCTTGTCGATCAGTTCTGCGAATCGATTTTTTGCCTTTTGTCGTAGGAAATATACTTAAGAACGATATGTTTCTACAGTTAAACGTATATTTAATCTCTGTTGATTTGTACCGTGCGTTGTCGATAGCTTGTGCCCAAAAGTTAATATTGTCAAATAATTATACGTTGTTAGGATGAGCTACATCAAGTAAAAATGTTGACGGTATGCATTTTAAACAATATGTAGCTATGTGACAAAACAATCAACTAACTTTAAATTAAATTGAATTTGTTTATTCTAATAGAACTTGATTAAAGCAACAAAATGTCACCAAAATTGTAGAAATGTGCAAAGAAAAAAAAAAGTTATGTCAATTTTACTCCAATGAAACCAACTAATAAGTCCCTCAGGTTTGTTTTAATTACGTTAAAATAATGTGATACGGGTCTTCAGGAATTGAAATGTAATAGCAGAAATATTCTTATTTTGTTGTCTTGAGATAATCCACTGTCATTTCAGGACATTGAGAATATTATCTGTGCTCTGATGCATGATCATACTCATCAAATCATCAGTTTATATATCTTAAATAATTAAAATTAGTTACGATAATCACTTTCAAAAGAAGTTTTACAACTGCTAAAATGACAATTTGGAAATTGTCAATTTTCTAAAGATTGCAAATCGCAAATTTTAGCTGTTTTCCGATACCAGTTTTTTTCCACCTTATGCGCTTGGAAAAACCGTTGGTTGAATGATCACATATGTCAATAGTGTGAAATATCCAGAGTTATTTGATATTTCAGATTTTCACATTTTTGATGATCTTGACCTTAGTTAAAGGTCAAGGTGAAAAAAGGGTCTGGGTTCTTGACAATATAGTTGCTGATGTTTTGAAAACAAATATTCAGAATTAAGTGAAGAATTGCAACCAGAAACGGCTGCCCCCAAAAAGTTTACAAACCCACAAACAAATGCGACCAACAAACACAACTTGGTGAAAGCATTCTCCAATTTTATAACATGTATTGCACTAACATGTTGAACAAAATGAATACATAACAAATCTCATAAACAGCTGGACTAGAATGGCAATCATGTTGTAATAAGAACTTTTTGCCAATAAGTAAATGTAAGCTAGTTGAAAATCAACACTAGTTCATTTGAAAAATGCTTGTTGCGATGAAAACACAACATTCTAGTGACTGTAGCTTAAAGGTATGCAACACTAGTTATGTATACATTGGTAATGGTTTTAACCAAAGTAATCAGAGTATAATTAGTGTTGCATCTGGATTAAGGCAGTCAATAGTCTTACATTACCTCCACAACAAGAATTTTCAAATGAAGTTGTACATATGAAAAAAGTATATAACCTGTAAGTAAACAAACTGAAAAAAAAACAACAACAAATAATCAAATACACAAAACGTAACTCAGCTAACCAAAGTAAAACACCTAATCTACAATAAGAATAAAAACAGTTCTAGGAATGATTAGACGAAAGACAATTTAACAACGCTGCCTCCCTGCAAAACAATTACTGTTTCTGCAGGGAGTCTGCTGATAATCTTATCTACAGCATCGTCGTAGCTGTCAGCATCCACGCTTGATGTCACTATTTCCCTTGTTACCATATACTCTGCTCCAGACGTGGAGGAGAGGAATATGTCGTCAGCTGAATCCACATAACCGTCTATTGTTGTCTTTTCCTCAATGGAAGTTTGTCTTCTTCGAGAAGTGCCTAAATAACAAGTTATGTTTGCAAAATACTATGACTGAAGTATTTCAACAGGTTGTATATGCAAAGATTTGTGAAAATATTAGCTAATCAGTTGAACAGAAAAAGACTTGTTTTAATTTATGTAAAAAACTAAACAGAACTTTACAAAGGCATAACAAACTGACAGATGCGGGGAACTAAAATTAAATCATAGATTTAACCCTTGCATCATGTACACACTTTCGATAAAGTATAATGATGACAATCACTAAAACACGGAAAATATCATAACGCTAGTATTGCTTTTCAATTTTCGAGCTACCACAAATCTTAATTCACGTGAAATCGATTGATTATTGTAGTAATACCGAACATCATTTGATTATAATTTAATACCTTTTATTAGCATCTAGTGTACTAAAACTACGATATATCAAACAGTTGTGATACAAGCGGTCGCGTAGCGCAGCGGCAGAGTTCGGGAATTCCATGCGAGAGGCCAGTGTTCAATTCCATCCCGATCCGCTAAATCTTTATTTCCAATTTTCGTGCCCCAACAATTTGTTTACATCTAAATATATGAGAAGGCGATCGGGAATTTACAGCTGCATGTTATTACTTAATTCGGTCCGATATAAACGTACTATCTTCAAATTTCAGTCCTGTTTTAACTTTGATTCGCCTTTTTCAAGCGCGACACGGAGGCTGTGATCGACAAAGTAGTGAAGAGCCTGCATTGGTAAAATTTGACAAATATTGACAAAGTGAAATATGTTTTTTCAACTCAACCCGCTTTGAAAACGACGAATATATTGATAGCATATGTTAACTATGAAAGTTTGGTAATTACATCAGCTTTCAGAAAATGTAATATTTGTTACGATCGGACTATAATTAATTGAATCAATTGCGAAAGTTTAGAGATTATGGCCACCAGAAATTTTCGACCTGCTGCGATTTTTTTCACGATGCATTATTTACAACTAAGCATATTTAGAAAAGGTTTACAATTACATTACACATTCAGAATATGTTAACTGTATTGAAATTTGATTCTAAAGCATGGACGTATTAAGCATTAAACTTGTGTCATTTAAAAATTATTCGATGCTTTCGTGACCGGAAGTGACGCCATCTTTGGACATGTTCAAAGTAAACGCCGAGGTTCGGCGTCCTGAGCGCGTCCTGGCTCAGGACGCCGTGGGATCGCCCTGAGGTCGCCATGGTCGCCGTAGCATCGCAGTAGGAACCCGAACAACGTTAAAGGAACGTAGTACAGACGTGGTAGAGTCGCCATGTAAACGCGGAGAAAAGGATCGGGGGAACCAATGGTGACCTTACAACGTTCTCAATGCGTCCCTGCGGCGTTAATGGCGTTTCTACGGGGTGCCTACTACGACTGTTGCGTTTCTACGGAGTTTGCACTGCGTTCCTAGCGCGTTCCTACTGTTCGCCCTCGAAGAGCTATAAAACCCAATATTTCATCCTATCTTTTTCAGTGTATTTGAGTAACGGGCTTCACCATTCAGTATTCATCAATATTGCGCCCACACCAAACCCGAATGCATCGTCGCCAAAACAAATGTTAAGTCAGGAAGCACCAAAGGTGAACACAAACGTATTGAATGCCTGTGAGGTTGATGCATTTTAGTTGGGGTAGAATAGGCCCATTTTATCCTCCTGCATGTTGTAAGAGGCGACTAATAGGCGGCAACCTGTTGGCCGTGGGTTGCGACTCGTGTCGGTGGACATTGGGATCAAGGTGGTTGAGTGGAGCGGTCCTTTTGTGGGCCATATCTGCAACACACCTCTCTGGCCCAAATTTCTCCTAGATGGGAGTCTGTAATGGCCAGGTTCAGTCAATCGGCTGGTGGTGACTTGCCCTATGATAATTGTTTGCACTTTATCTTTTCCATCTCAATTTTCATTTATCCAATAAGGCGGCTGCTTAATCAAGTCAATCATTATCTATTTACCTTTCTTGGCACCATATAACACAGGAGTGTTGGCGTGCCATTTAACCATATACTTACCTAACAGCATATCTACTATTTCTATCACATGTGACATATTGTTCACCGATGCAGAATGGTTCAAAACAGCTTTAAAATATCATTGTGGAAAGGAAATATCAAGGCTCTCAATTTTCACCGAAAATATGGTTATGGAAAGGAAATATCAAGGCTCTCAATTTTCAAAAAGCTTTAAAATATCATTATGGAAAGGAAATATCAAGGCTCCCAATTTTCAAAAAAGCTTTAAAATATCGTTATGGTGTGAGATTCCACTAATAGGGGCAACCTGAAGTCAATCACAGGGAGTAATTTCTGTAATGTTTGTATTTTAAATGTCCTTTTGTAGCTCTCAATAAGTTGATTGTGGTAAGGATATTTTGTGTATGTGGGTTACGAGCCATGTCAGGATCCCCTGCAATGAGAGGGCTGACTGAGCTGCTAGAGAAGTGCTCAAGCAGGATGTGACAGGTTAAAGTTATTTAATTTGTTCATACAATCAAGGTCTAGACGGGCAAGTAATGAGGGAAGGTTATGGAGTCTGTTTGGGGTGTCAGTACTTACCCGAGTGATAGCAGCTAATAATCTGTCTTCAGGGCACTCTACAGAAAGCGAAACATGGCTAACATATTGCTTATCTGATGACAGATCCAGTGATTGAAAGCTGTGATCGTCAGATAATTTAAGCACAAATTGAAGGAAATCATCCAACCCTAGCAAACTTGAATGGCCACACAGCTGCAGAGACAGATATAGTGAGGAGGTTATTCTTGCCCGTGCTCATATAGGTCACTACTATACAACTCCTGATTTTCTGCCGAAGGATGAACTATCCCTGAATGCATTCCTAGCATACATTGTCAAGCATATTCTCATCAAATGTGCCGATCTGATTCTTATCACAAACTGCTTCTTCGGTTTTACAATCTTTTTGGATTGGTTGAAAGAGTAGATCCTTTATTGTAAGAGAAATTGGACTGTATTACGTATTTTATACCCTGTGTATGTCTGGGGATAGAAAAGGAGGGATCTAATAGGACGAAACCAATTGGCCATATGTCACGACTCAGTGGGCAAAGGGATCTTTGTGAATGTGTAGAGAGGTCCTTGCAAGAGCCATATCTGCGACACACACCACTGGCCCTGTTTTCGCCCAGACGAGAGGCTGGAATGGCATGGACCAGTAAATCGGCTTGTTGTGTCTTGCCCTTAGATAATCGGTTGCATTGTTGTCGTTTTCACCTTCATCAATATGGATTTCCCTCTTTTCCCCCTATTTATGCTAGAAGGGACTGCTTACTCATGTCATCCTTATATATTCACCTTAGTAGGCACCATATAAGATGTTATGTTTGGTGTGCCGTTTAACCCTTTACTTACTATTTTGACTAGTACCTATCCTTGTGTCAGTACATGTTCCCATGTTGTCATGTATTCTCAGTCTAATTAGCCCAAAACTGTTTTAAATGCACTTAGTGTTAATGTTACACTTAGTCCTTCATTGCTGCAAGAGTCTGGTGTCAGAAATGCTATTTATTGGGTATTGCTGGGTGATTGAACATGCATATAAAACATTTATTACACCACAACATCGATGAAATCATCTGTACACATTTGCTTTAAAATATTTCATTCTGGAGATGTGTCTGCATACCCAGTTGTAAGAGAATGAGTGGTTTAAATAATCAAGCATTCTTGCAGCTATCTGACATTTCTGCTGCTCGTTCATAATTTTTATTCTGATTTTCGAATTGGGAATGTACCAGTGAGTATGAACTTCTTTCTTTCCAGAAACAATCAATTTGTAATCATATTAAGTGAAGCAGAACATATCATGTGATGCGTTGATATTTTATGCAGTGTTTACTGACATTCCCAATCATCTATAAATTGATGACACCGCAGGATTTTGGAATAAAGACTCTGTCTAAATTCTCCCTGTAGGTCCGGGGGTAGAATAGGCCCGCTGTATCCTTCCTGTATGTCATAAGAGGTGACTTATACGGGGCAACCTGTTGGCCGTGGGATGCTACTTGTGTCGGTGGACAATAGGATCTTGGTTATTTAGTAGAGAGATCCTTGCAAGGGTCATACCTGCAGCACACCACTTTGGCCAGGATTTCATCTTGACGGGCGGCTGGAATGGCCTGGTCTAGTCAATCAGCCGGTGGCGACTTGCCTTTGGATAAATGCTCTCATCACCTGGTGACTTGCCACAGGATAATCATTTGCATTTTCATCTTTTTCATTCTCTCTTTTTACCATTTATCATAGAAGGCAGCTGCTTAATCAGGTCAATCTTTTTCTTTTCACCTTTCAAGGCACCGTATAACACATACGTGTTGGTGTGCAGTTAAACCCTATACTTACCTTACTATCAGGCGCAGAATGCTGATTCTACAAATCTGTTCCTTGTGGTTATACGAGTCCATTTTTGATAACAGCATTGTTGCTACAGTGGTTCAATCTTGTAACAGCCTTGTGGCTAAATTAGTTCCATCTTATTACAGCCTTGTGGCTACATTGGTTCTGTCTCATAACAGGCTTGTGGCTACAGTAGTTCCATCATATAATAGCCATGTGGCTAAATTGGTTTTGTCTTACAACAGCCTCATGTCTATCTTATAAGTTCCGTCTTTTGACAGCCTTGTGGTTTCTTTGGTTCAATCTTATAACAGCCTTATGGCTCTACTGGTTCCATCCCATAACACTACCCGAGTGTCTGAGACTGCCTTTTGGCTACACTGGTTCCATCATAAAATAGACTTGTGGCTACATTGGCTCCATCTAAGAACAACCGTGTGGCTGAACTCTCCACAGCATACAGTCTGAATCTGAAAGAAAAAAATCATTAGTTGTGTTGTAAAAGCCTCCGCTATCATTGCATTGGAGTAACATATCATTTTCATTTATTACGTAATTGTATATGTGTTGAATACCAACTCATTAAAGGCAGTGTTGAACTCCTACAAATTAATTGAACCGCTAAATGCGTATGGTTAATACTATTCCTGAATGGGTTTCCCCTATTTAGTTATCAATTAAATCACTATTTTTCGTTATTAAACCCACACGAATAAATGTTTTGAGGGTGTTGTCTGAAATCGTAGGGGGATAGGATTTCATTCATCTGAACGGAAGTTCAATTTACCGGGGGGTAAGGTAATTTGAAATCGCTAAACTGAGCCCAAACAATGTTAGCGAGGATGTGCTTCAAAATAAAGAACAGCTGATAATTTAGACAGACTCTTTATATGATACATTTATATCTGCAATCCTACCTTAATGCGGTCTCTCCACGAGTTGGTTATGACACCGTGACGTAGCAGATAATTCCACAAATCGTCAAGGCTTATCGTTGTTGTTAGATAAAGCCTGTTCTGAATTAATTTGCGATCAAAGGCACCCGACATCATAGCTAAAACAAAAACAGTCCAGAGACACTAATCGTTTCCAACAAATGAGGTGAGCTTGTGTGCATCAAATAGGACACTACACCTAAATCATTGTCGTGTTCTCGGGCACTACTTACCTATATTAGGGTTAGGTTCTCTGTCAGTAATGACGCTATGTTGCGTCATGACCTCCTCGCCTAATGTGATCTGTTTATCATACTGGTGGTGTTGGCCGTGGGTTGCGACTCGTGTCGGTGGACAATGGGATCCAGGTGGTTGAGTGGAGTGGTCCTTGCGAGGGCCATATCTGCAACATACCACTCTGGCCCGGATTTCACCTAGACGAGAGGCTGGAATGGCCTTGTCCGGTCAATCGGCTTGTGGTGACTGGCCTTAGGATAATCGTTTCCATTTTTATCTTTTCCATCTCTATTTTCATTTATCCTAGAAGGCGGCTGCTTAATCAGGTCAATCTTATCTATTAACCTTTCTTGGCACCATATAACACATACGTGTTGGTGTGCCGTTAAAACCTATTCTCACTCACTCACTCATTATCATACTGGTGGTCATAAGCATAACTCTTTACGTGGTTGACAGTGTCATGCACACATTCAGCAGGGACTTTGCACTTCTTATAACATCCCGTCCCTGTTGTGAAAGAAACCAAATTGTTGGGTATCATATTCGATACAAAACTTGACATTATATCCCATATAAATTACATTAGGAAAAAATGCCTCAAGGCAATAAATCTCCTAAAAGTAGTGTACAAGCTGGACTGGGGAGTTGACAGGCAAGTCCTAAAAAAGATCAAAGCTTGGTTATGGCTGCATCGTTTACGGTGCAGCCCGAAAGTCTTATCTTAAACGACTGGACAAAGTCCAGAATCAGGCACTGAGGATTTGCTTTGGGCCATTTCGAACCTCACCCATTGAAAGACTCCTCACTGAAGCCAATGAAATGCCTATCCATTTAAAAAGGAATAAACTGGCCCTTCAATATGCAATAAAAATAATTAAATTATTCAAACCATCCTGCCAATGACATTATCTTCCACCTAATATTCCAAACATTATACGAAAATAAACCTAATACCATACCACCTTCCCCCTGTGGGCCCGGGGGGGGGGGGTGTAGAATAGGTACACTGTATCTTCCTTCATGTTGTAAGAGGCGACTAATAGATTGCAACCTGTTGGCTGTATTTTGACAATGGGATCCAGGTGGTTGAGTGGTGAGTGCCTTCTAAGGCCATGTCTGCGACACACTACCCTGGCCCGGATTTTCACCTAGAAGAGAGGCTGGAATGGCCTGGTCCGGTCAATTGGCTGGTGACGACTTGCCCTAGGATTATCATTTCCATTTTTATCTTTTCCATCTCAATTTTCATTTATCCTAGAAGGCGGCCGCTTAATCAGGTCAATCTTATTTATTAAACTTTCTTGGCCCCATATAACACATGAGTGTTGGTGTGCCGTTAAACCCTATACTTACCTTACCGTGATATGTAGAGAGAGTTGATGGAGACCATGTAGGATGACAGGTGACTCATGTCTTCCACACAGAACTCCATCTACAAGTTACATGAACAACACATCGAGTATGAGATGACGCATGAAGTATGAGGTGAAATGATTACATCCATACAGTGTGTGGGATGAAATTGACCACTTTGATATACATGCACTTATACAGACTGACAAGACGCGCCGCTATCGGAGAACAGTTCGCACCTTGCCAGAGAGAGGTGACGTGATGTGCTGTTTACGAGTAACTTATCCACTTGTATTTCCCACCTCCGGCTGATATGTCGAGCTTCTTCTTCACTTAGCGCCTTGTTACTGCTAAGGTTCACATGCCTCAGGTTGTTATCAGGTGACAGGAGTTCAACCACGTCGCGTTGGTCAGTCCACATTCATACAACCTCACACACGTGACCCCCACACACGTGACCCCCGCACGGTGAACGCAGCCCACTGCAGGTGCTTCCTCCTCGGTCCTGCTTCCTGTTTCGTTGTACCGCCTGTGGAGGTACAATGAATAGGCCCATTGTATCCCCGAACATGTCGTAAGAGGCAACTTATAGGGGGCAACCTGTCGGTCATGAGTTGCGACTCGTGTCAATGGACAATGGGATTTAGGTGGCTTTGTGGAGAGGTCCTTTTTAGGGCCATGTCTGAACTCTCTGGCCTGGATTTCACATAGATGAGAGGTTGAAAAGACCTGGTCCAATCAATCGGCTCGTGGTAAATTGCTATAGGATAATATTTTCAATTTTATATTTTTCATCATCATCCACTTGTTTCTCCTTTTTGATTCCATTTGTCTTTGCAGGCGACTGCTTAATCAGGTAAATCGTATCTTTAATCTTTGTAGGCTCCACATAACACATAAGTGTTGGTGTACCGTTAAACCCTATACATACCTTACCTTCCTGTTGGCCATAGAATGCGACTAGTGTCGGTGGACAATAGGATCTCAGTGTTTAAGTAAAGAAGTCATTTGGAGGGCCATTTCTGCAACACATCACTTAGGCACGGATTTCATCCAGACGAGAGACTGGAATGGCCTGGTCCAGTCAATCGGTTAGTGGCGATTTGCCTCAGGAAAATCGCTTGCATTTTAATGTTTCATCTTCATTCACGTGTATTTCCCTCCTTTTTCCATTCATCCTAGAAGGCGGCTGCTTAATCAGGTCAATCTTATCTATTAACCTTTCTGGGCACCATATAACACACTAGTGTTGGTGTGCCGTTAAACCCTATACTTACCTTACCTTACCTTACCTGCAGTTTCTATACAACCCTGTGGATTTATGGTCTTGATGCATCGTACATATTTTGTCGGCCTACAACTGCCCTGCTGTCGACCAGCAAGTAGGGCAATACAGAGCCATCTGTTTCTTGCATTGGTTTCCTTGAATTCAAAGATTTGTGCCGTACTGCCATTTACACAGATGGTTGCATAGAAAGAGAAGGGAGTTCTAAGCTTTATGGAATTATTTCAAAGGGTTGATCCGTGGGGAACTAACACCAAAATGGTTGAAACATTGCTGTCGACCAGTAAGAAGGGCTATACATAGCCATCTGTTTCTCGCATTGGTTTCCTTGAATTCAAGGATTAGTAGCGTAATGCCATTTACACACATGGTTGCAAAGAAAGAGTTCCAAGCTTTTGGAATTATTTCAGAGGGTTGATTCATTGAAGTTCTTTACATGCACTTAAGAAATCGATGTTATATAATAAGAATGACGCTACTGAATTTCTCAAGTGTTGGTGTGCCAAAAAACGCTATACTTACCTTATTTTTCCGATAACGTCTTTCACGGGTGCTTACGTTGTATTGTCAGACACTGGGCTGGCCTGGTCCAGTTAATCGGCTGGTGGTGACTTACCCTATGATGATCTTTTGCATCTTTATCTTTGTAACGTCATCCACATATTTGTCTTTTTCCCCCCTTTATCCTAGTAGGCGGCTGCTTAATCGGGTCGATCTTGTCTATTTACCTTTCAAGGCGTCATATAACACAAGAGTGCCGTTAATCCCTATACTTACCTTACTATCATTTTGAATTTCGAATTGCATATTTCTTCAATTGTATTGTTATAAAGACAGCTAGGGTTGCGTTGGAGTAGCATAACGTTTTTTATTCATTACATTATCGCATATATTTTGAATAACAATCGCGAAATATGTCGATACATTTCGACCTTTTCTTTGATAACCGCCTAGTGGCTACACTTGTTCCATCTTAGAACAGCCTAGTGGCTACATTTGTTCCATTTTATAACCGCATAGTGGCTACACTAGTTCCATCTTTGAACAGCCTAGTGGCTACATTTGTTCCATTTTTTAACCGCCTAGTGGCTACACTAGTTCCATCTTTGAACAGCCTAGTGGCTACATTTGTTCCATTTCATAACAGCCTGGTGGTTTTAATGTCCCCACCATAATCTCATTCGGAATAACATCTTTCATCAATTGTATTGTTATAAAGACAGCTAGGGTTGCGTTGGAGTAGCATTCATTTCATAATCGCATATATTTTGAATAACAAACGCGAAATATGTCAATACATTTGTTTACATATATATGCGCTCAATAACAATAACCCATCACACACATTGTGGGTCCGGGTGTAGAATTAGTCCACTGTATCCTCCTGCATGACGTAAGAGGCGACTAATAGGGGGCAACCTGTTGGCCGTGGGTTGCGTCTTGTGTCGGTGGACAATGGGATCCAAGTGGTTAAGTGGATCTGTTCTTTTTTTTGGGCCATATCTGCAACGCACCACTCTGGCCCGGATTTCGCCTAGATGAGATGCTGGAATGGCCTGGTTCAGTCAATCTCCCTGGGATAATTGTTTCCATTTTTATCTTTTCCATCTCCATTTTCATTTATTATAGAAGGAGGCTTCTTAATGAGGTCAATCTTATCTATTAAGCTTTCATGGCACCACATAACACATGAGTGTTGGTGTGCCGTTTACCCCTTTACTTACCGTACCTTCAGCTCCATATCGCAGCAGTAACGTCACGGCAGCAGTATGGTGATGCAGATCATCCAGGTGGAATAATGTCTTATGCTCTCTGAAGATCCAGGGGAAGAAAAGGTCCTATGTATCTTTCTGCATGTCATAAGAGGCGACTAACAGGGAGCAACCTGTTAGCCGTGACTCGTGTCAGTGGACAAAGCGATCCAGGTGGTTGAGCAGAGCAGTCCTTTTGAGGGCCGTATCTTCAACACACTACTCTTCCACAGATTTCGCCATCGCTGTGCTCTCATTTGTTGAAATTTGAAGATAATATGTGATTGACGCTCTGTGGTCGATGGCAGAATACAGACTTCTGTGATTAATTAAAATTATTTTCTTGGGACTTGGTTTGCTGCTCTGTCCTTTGGTGGGTCCAATGGGAACCTTCCTGCGTATTGAGAAATTGGTGGTTTGATATCTGGCTCTGTTTGTTGGATCGACAGCTGAGCTGATCTTTAGCTTCATATATCAGCTTTTTGATTATGGGCTGTTAAAGCCTATACTTACCTTAACTTCCTTTAAGTAGGTTTCCAATTATGTCCTTTACGGCTGCTTCTGTTGTATAGTCATACACTGAGCTGACACGTCACACTCCTTGAATATGTACTTAAGATCGATGCGTTCAGCGGCGGTTGTTGCAAGTCCTTGTAGGCCGCTTGTTTTGGAGTTATCCTGCTCACTCACTCACTGGGGATTTGAGCACACCAACGACAATGGTAAAGTCATCATTTAAAATGATTTTGGCATATTAAATGAAGGGACCGGATCTTTCTCTGGCAGAGATCTCGGACTTGGCTCACCATCCACTTTAATGGAATTTGAATTGTTATAAACATTTACAGGCCTATGCCTGCTGTGGGGTTGGCTAAAAGGCAATCCCACAAGGCCAACTGACCCAATTATACTCCCAAGCGCAAAAATTCTCTACTCAATTATAATACGTTAACCTCTTTTACAAAATCAAAAAATAATATAGCCTTCTACAAGTTACTTGAAAAACATATCAAGTATGAGATGACGCATGAAGTATGAAGTGAAAGGATTGCATCCATTCAGGGTGCATGATGAAATTGACCAGGATATTTTTATCTTTGGCTCCATATTCTTCTGTGCATCTTCATCAACATCGATTTCCCTTTTTTTTCTAGTGCGTTTATTTTTAAGGTGTCTGTAAAATAAGGTTAAGTTTATCTCAACATCTTAGCATATAGCTCCTCTAAAAAGACAAAAAGCGTGTGACTTACCGCCACTTTGATATACATGCACTTATACAGACTGACAAGACGCGCAGCTACCTGAGAAGAGTCCGCACCTTGCCAGAGAGAGGTGACTTGATGTGCTGTTTACGAGTAACTTATCCACTTGTATTTCAAACCTCTGGCTGATATATCGAGCTTCTTCTTCACTCAGCGCCTCTTAATGGCCAAGGTTCACATGCCTCAGGTTGTTATCAGGTGACAGGAGTTCAACCACGTCGCGTTGGTATCCCCAGACATGTCTTCAGAGGCAAGTTATAGGGGGCAACCTGTTGGCCATGAGTTGCTACTCGTGTCAATGGACACGGGATTTATGTGGAGAGGCCCTTTTTAGGGCCATGTCTGCAACACAGAGCTATCTGGCTTGGATTTCCCCAAGACGAGGGATAGAAATTACCTGGTCCAATCAATCGGCTTGTGGTGAAATAATATGTGCATTTTTATATTTGACATTATCATCCACTTGTATCTCCCTTTTTATTCCATTTGCCTTAGAAGGCGACTGCTTAATCAGGTAAATCATATCTATTCATCTTTGTAGGCCCACACAACACATCAGTGTCGGTGGACAATGGGATTATGAGGTCCTTTTGTGGGCCATATGTGCAACACACCACATTGACACGTATTTCATCCAGACGAGAGACTAGAATGACCTGGTCCATAGCTTTGGTGTTCTGTTGTTTTGGTGGAAATTCTCATTGTCTTAAGTAAGGAATCTAGAGACCACTCATGCATTGACTCAATGTCCTTTTGTATTATATGATTGGCCATGACTCGTGACTTTCAAATCAGTTAAGCGCTTGCATTGATGAAAGCCAATCATTTTCCCTGATGCGGATGGATTGACGGATACAAATTCTATCCCCCTAGGAGGAAAATTCAACCCTGTTTGAGTCGCTGGAATTAGTAGTTGGTTATTTTCTTGTAGCCGCAATTTTGTTGTACTTAAACTGGAATACAAACAAAAGCATGCAGCAAGTGTGCATTTGCTAAGTAACAGCAGTTGACTCGGTCCTGATTTTGCGGACCGACCAGGTCTTTCTGACAACTGACTGACTCTTTGGTCTCTTTCTGTTGACCTACCTCGTTATTGTGATATATTATCGTTGATAGGGGTGAAGGGGGGTGGGGTTCTTTCTGGCCAAAAGTCCCCCTGTGGGTTCGGGGGTAGAATAGACCCACTGTATCCTCCTGCATGTCGTAAGAGGCGACTAATAGGGGGCAACCTGTTGGCCGTGGGTTGCGACTCGTGTCGGTGGACAATGGGATCCAAGTGGTTGAGTGGAGCGGTACTTTTGAGGGCCATATCTGCAACATACCACTCTGGCCCGGATTTTGCCTAGACGAGAGGCTGGAATGGCCTGGTCCAGTCAATCGGCTTGTGGTGACTGGCCCTAGGATAATCGTTTCCATTTTTATCTTTTCCATCTCCATTTCATTTATCCTAGAAGGCGGCTGCTTAATCAGGTCAATCTTATCTATTAACCTTTCTTGGCACCATATAACACATGAGTGTTGGTGTGCCGTTAAACCCTATTCTCACTCACTCATTCTGGCCAAAAGATGCGTTATCTGGCACTTGTTGTTGTGCTGCATAACCTTATGCTTACCTCACTTGTCACTTGCACCCGGTACAGCGTGTGCGTCAGCACAGACATCCCTTGCTCCATTCTAAACGACAAAACAAATGTATTTGATGCGAAAGCAAGATAGAAGCTGATTGTAAGGAAGATAAGGCCAACCGTCGCTATCTGATCCTTCGTTTATATATGTATGATTTTCGATTGCGGTCCGCTTGCTTATTACTCATGTGGACATCATTGCAGCCCACACACACACCACCAGTGAATGCGGATAACCCGCCAAATATCACTAATGCTGATTAGTGTTCATTAAGCTTTATGCGACGTTAATATTTGCATATTACTGTATTCCCAAATGAGGTTCATGTAGTTTTTTCATTTCTCCTGAGTCCATCTTGTGTTGCTTGCTCTTCTTTAACAGTGAAGTAAGGAAGTATTTCCTGTTGAGTCTTCTCTTTAACAATGTGTCATCCCCTCATTATAGTTTGCTGTAGGGTCTGGAGTGTGTGGTCAGCTTTGGTTTGTTGTTGCACATCTAGCAGTCTCTCTTCATTACTCTGGGGTAATCAGCCGTGTGTATGACTTCCAGTTTCTTTTCCAAATGGCTTTGCACCTTCTGCTTATACGTTGTTTAGGCACGACTGAGTGCATCTGCTAGATACATATCTTTTTCTTGTTTGTACACCACTATGACGTCATAGTTTTGCATTCTCAGAAGCATGCGATGAAGACCGTTTGGGGCTATGTTCCAGTCAGAAAATGGTAGCTAATGTTTCCTTTACAATTTGCGCATACCTTTGCTCCACGTTTGTTAGTGCTCTTGAAGCAAATGCTACCGGTTGTGATTTCTGCATTAGGCACGCACCCACGCCTCCTTCTGACGCATCCTTCTTTTTCCCATTTGTCTTAGAGGCTGCTGCTTAATCTTATCTATTCACCTTGGTGGGCACACATAACACATTAGTGTTTGCGTGCTGTTAAACCCTGTCCTTACCATTCTATTTTGTTGTCGCTGACATCCAGTGTGATGACATATTTTGTCCAGCTCAGCTGACAAGACATGCGATGACATGACTTCCATCAACCATGTGCTGTACATAATTTGCGAACAGAGTGTTGAGTCCCCTTTGGCGTCTGGTGCTGCGTGGGGTACATCTTAGATGTTTAGGCCATACCAGAGAAGCACCACGTGACGGGATAAGCCCATCGTGTGTAAGTGGGTCAAATAGTGGTACGTTGAATCAACCAGTGGGACAGTGTCTCAGTTCTGACCTGTTGATCCATCTCTTCCTTCCTATTCTCTCCTTGACATAAACTTCTCTGTCCTGCAGTTTCTATGCAACCCGGTGGATTTATGGTCTTCATGCATCGTACATATTTTGTCGGCCTACAACTGCCCTGCTGTTGACCAGCAAGTAGAGCAATACAGAGCCATCTGTTTCTCGCATTGGTTTCCGGGAATTCAAAGATTTGTAACATACTGCCATTTATACAGATGGTTGCAAAGAAAGAGACGGCGTTCTAAGCTTTTGGAATTATTTCAGAGGGTTAATTCATTGAAGTTCTTTACATGCACTAAAGAAATCGATTTTATATAATAAAAATGATGCTACTGAATTTCTCAAGTGTTGGTGTGCCAAAAAACCCTATACTTACCTTATTTTTCCGATAACGTCCTTCACGGGTGCTTACGTTGTATTGTCAGACACTGGGATGATACTTCACGCTACTTGAATATGTACTTGAGTTCAGCGGCATTTTGAAAAGTTGCCCCCTTTCTGGACACCTTTAATGTCAGACGTTACATCATGTTAGTGGACAATGAGGTCCCGGTGGTTTAGTGCGGTCATTGTGAGGGCCATATCTGCTACATACAGCTTTGCCCCGGATTTTACCTAGAAGAGAGGCTGGAACGACCTGGTCGAGTCAATCGGCTGGTGGTGACCCTGAATAATGTGTGTTTCTGTTCACCTTCATTAGCATCGATTTCAGTATCATCCTCTCCCCCGTCTTATTTAACCTAAAAGGAGGCTGCCTAATTAGGTCAGTCTTGTCCATACATCTTTTTAGGAACCATATTACACATTCGTGTTTGTGTGGCATTAAACCCTTAACACTTTCTTACTGGAGGCCATTACATGGCGTAATCCACGTGAAGTTTGCAGTTTAAGTCGTATTCTTTGTTATTGAATATTGGTTTGTTCCTGTGGGTTTCCAGCCATGTCTGGATGTCCGTAGGGGGCAATCTGTTTGCTGTGGGTTACGACTCGTGTCGGTGGACAATGGGAGAGGTCCTTACGGGGGCCGTATCGGCAACACACCACTTTGACCTGGACTTCAAATAGACGAGAGGCTGGAATGACCTGGTTCAGTCAATCGGCTTGTTGCGACTTGCCCAAGGATAATCGTTTCCATTTCCTTTTTCATTTATCTTAGAAGGCGGCTGCTTAATCAGGTCAATCTTATCCACCATATAACACATGAGTGTTGGTGTGCCGTTACACCCTGTACTTACTTCGCCTTCCTGAATCACACGGCGTATGGCAGCCGGTGTGTAGTCATAACACCTCAGGCTCATACAAATTCTGAATTAATTACAATGCGAATAAACGAACAATATCAAACCGAACTCAGAGTTCCGAGTCCGGCATTGCTTTTGATTCTGCATTTTTCCATTTCTTGAAGAGTGCGGTCACGGAATGGCGGCGTTTGTGAGAGATAAATAAATCCACAAACTGATACCATCGGACATGTTTGTTGTCTTGATTAAGGCAAGAAGAAGACTAAATAGCCGCTGTGCAAGAAAGCACCAATCCATGTCATAGTAATTAACTGAATCCAACGTGCAGCAGTTTATCGTTGCGTTGTATTTTGACCGAATAGATCCAGACTCAGTTAATGAGAATGTTAGTCTTTTTCTCCCCATCCTCGCACGAGTCCGCCGGCTACAAATCAACCTTAACAAAATTCAGAAATGGGCAGATGAAAATGGTTTCAAAAACAGTTAGTACATTTTTGTCACAGAAGGGGCCTTCACCCTGACCCATAACTAACCATTAATGGAAATCCCGTCCCTGTTGTGGAAGAAACCAAATTCTTAGGTATCATATTTGATTCAAAACTTAACTTTAAATCCCATATTAATTACATCAGTAAGAAATGCCTCAAGGCAATGAATCTTCTAAAAGTAGTGTCCAATCTGGACTGGGGAGCTGACAGGCAGGTCCTGCTCAGGCTCTAGCGGTCCTTAATAAGATCAAAGCTTGACTGAAGCCAATGAAATGCCTATTCATTTAAGAAGAAACAAACTGGCCCTTCAATATGCAGTAAAAATAAAAAGCAATCCAGACCACCCTGCATATGACATTATCTTCCACCCCAAATACCAACCATTATACGAAAGTAAACATACCACCTCTTGGCATCCGTATCCAAGAATCACTAAACAACATATGCAATAATCTAGACATAATTGCTCCAAACAAAATAACCGAAACACCACCCTGGCAATTGATCACACCAACAATAGACACATCCCTTACCAAATATGATAAATCAAATGCAAACGACCTGTTGATGAAATTTAATGAACTTAAAGAACAACACAAAGACAACATACTTATTTATACTGACGGATCCAAAGATGCAAACGGTGTGGGCGCTGGAGTCGTATTAGGGCCTTAGACCTACAATTAAAGACTGCCTGGTGCAGCATCGGTTTTTACAGCCGAAGTCATCGCAATAAGAATGGCATTGGGCCTTATTGCTCACCATACCCATGCAGATTTTACAATTTTTAGTGATTCTTTGTCTGCCCTGGAGGCAATTGGGAATAAGTTATTATCGTGCCATATTGTTGTTGATATTTTAGAAAATCTTACTCGTTTATCCATGCTGGGGAAAAATGTTGAGTTTGTCTGGGTACCTAGTCACATAGGTATCCCAGGCAACGAAAGAGCCGACAGGACTGCAAAAGGGGCCCTACATGAGCCTGTGTCTGAGACCAAGATCCCCTTTACAGATCTTGGTTCTCAGATAAACAAACACCTGAAAAATAGCTAGCAAGAATTGTGGGAGAGCTGTGCCACCAACAAACTTCTTGCCATCCAACCAAATGTGGGGGTGTGGGAACATAGCGTGAAAATAGGAGAGAGGTAGTTGTACTGGCTCGTGCACGAATAGGCCATACTTACTTAACGCACGGATATCTGCTAAGAAATGAAGCCATGCCGCAATGCATACCTTGCAATGAACCTTTTACTGTAAAACACTTCTTAGTAAATTGCGTAGATTTTGGCCAATGTGAGAAATATAAAAGAACTCTTTGACACAGTTAATCCTTCATCAATCATTGAATATATCAGACAAACAGGACTATTCTACAGATTTTGATTAAATTGAACTTATTATTTCAATTGAATTCAATCAAATCAATTTAAATCCACTGATATCGTAAATTAACCCATCTTTGACTGGCACAATATGACACCATTGTGTCGACGTGCTGTTAAATTTTATACTTACCATTATACTTACCTTATTCCGGGTTCAAACCCTTTCAGAATTGGTTGAAAGGATGAATCCATCCAAGATACTTGGATTCATAAGAGAGATTGGACTTTTCTGTAGATTTTAGACCGTACAATTCTCAATTATTAAACATAATTCAATTAATATAATTCAATAAATACAAATGGGTTTAATTTTTAGTTAGTTTTAACCCTTGACTTCTTATCCTTTCGCATTCGTATTTACCCCTCCTTAGTAGGCACCATATAACACACTAGTGTTGGTGTGCCGTTAAACCCTATACTTACCTTACCTTGCGACCTTTCAATCCAGTAGGGACGTTCTTCTGAGACACGACCTTTATTGTCACTGAGTTTCCCCCTGTGGGTGCGGGGGTAGAATAGGCCCACTGAATCCTCCTGCATGTCGTAAGAGACGACTATTAGGAGGCAACCTGTTGGCCGTGGGTTGCGACTCGTGTCGGTGGACAATGGGTTCCTGGTGGTTGAGCGGAGCGGTCCTTTAGAGGGCCAAATCTGCAATATTCCACTCAGGCCCGGATTTCACCTAGACGAGGGGCTGGAATGGTCTGGTTCAGTCAATCGGCTGGTAGCCCTAGGATAATCGTTTCCATTTTTATCTTTTCCATCTCCATTTTCATTGGTCCTTGCAAGGGCTATATCTGCAACACACCACTATGGCCCGGATTTCACCTAGACGAGAGGCTGGAATGGCCTGGTCCAGTCGACCGGCTCGTGGTGACCTGCCCTAGAAAAATCGTTTCCATTTTTATCTTTTCCATCTCCATTTTTGTTTATCCTAGAAGGCGGCTGCTTAATCAGGTCAATCTTATCTAGTGACCTTTCTTAGCACCATATAACACATTAGTGTTGATGTGCCGTTAAAACCTATACTTACCTTACCTTACCCTGTTGATACGGTATTTTCTTACCATTTATCCTAGAAGGCAGCGGCTTAATCAGGCCAAACTTATATATTTACCTTTCTAGGCGCCATATAACACATCAACACCTGAAACCCATTACCTCACTTAGCCCTTTTGTCATAGATAAAGGAATTGAGGGGTTGACTGAAGTCCCCAAAAATATCAGAAGACTTCCTTGTCGAAGGGGACCGACCCAGCCATGCGAGATGCCTATTAAAATCAACGCTGCACGCGGGGATTCCAACAGGGGTCACCCCTCACAGAACCCTAAACACCGAAAGAGGAGTCATAAGATGCAATAAATTACAAGATTGTGAAACTTCGGAAATAGTTGAGGATTTAAGGTCCCAAAAATTTACTGATGCAAAAAAAGATAATAATTAATCGCAATGGGATTCGACAAGCCGGGGAATGGTTATCCTGACCTTTGATAGCACGGAATAGTCAAAAGTTGTCAAGGTCGGACACATGAATGTCTCCGTGGAGCCCTACATCCCGAACCCATTGCGGTGCTTCAAGTGCCAACGTTACGGCCACGGTAACTCAACCTGCAAAAGGACAGCTGCATGCGCAAAGTGTGGACAGGAGGACCACAAAGAGTACGATTGCCAGCAGGCCGCAAAGTGCATCAATTGCGCAGCACTCTCTTGGTTGTGTCCTACATGGATCAAGGAGAAGCAAATCCAAGCAATCCGACACACCAGAAACATCTTATTATCTGCGGCACGCAAGATAGTGGAGGCACAACAGGGCACCAAACCCTCTTATGCTAGCGCTGTCAAAAAGGCCACTGTGTCAGTCGACACCCAGACCGACTACACGTGGCCAAATGGCAGCGCCCAACCAAAGAGGGTGGCCTCTGATGTGCCAAAACCTGCTACCACTACCATGAAGGCTAGAGACATATCTACACAATGTAGTCACCCTGTTCATTCAAATTTAAATAATCAATCTTCTGTACCAACCAAGAAAAGTGAATTTCAAATGCTAATATTTAAAGTAAAACTACATAGACACTGTTCGTCTTTCCTTTAAATTCAGATCTGCGCCAAACAGCCCCAGTCGGACGCCTCGGGCTTCAACAATTAATATAGCCACAGATAATATACGAAATCCTCAACAGATTCTAAACGGATATAAAAACCATGGTTTTTCGATGCATGTCGAGATGCTGTCAAAGACCGCAAAGGTTTGAAATGCGGCCCACTGAGGTCTATAAGAACCTGCACGAAGCTGCCAAAGCTCGACGCGTCATCAAAGCCAGCAAGCACGAATCTTGCCACAACTTTGTGTCGAATCTGAACAACAAGACGTCCACAAAAAAGGTATGGGATATTCCAAACGGATATACAAACCATGGTTTTATGATGCATGCCGAGACGCCGTCAGAGAGCTCAAATGGGCACTGTACATGGGACATCGTTCGTAGGACCAGGGGAAAAGAAAATAACAGCACTCCCTCACTTATGGTTAAAACCTGATGGTTCAAGAGCCTCCAATTTCAATGACATCGCCAATACTTTTGGTGATGCCTACCAAACGAATTTCTCGCCCAAAACTATATCATCAATAATGGAATGTTCCTTATTTTAAATCCAACTGTGAGCAAACTTATAACTCTCTTTTTACACTCATCACCAGCACAAATGACCAATATTGCCAACACTTGGTTAAATGCTAATCTATGTACCCATATTATGTTCCGATCAAATATGTCTGAGTGCAATTGTCTACTTCTATATTGCCAGCATTCAGCACACATTAGACACGATATCCAGAACATTTTTTAATTGTTAGAGAAAATTTCGCCATTGGAAAAGGGGTGTGACCCAAATTACTGGAAAATAGCGTTATCCACTGAAATTGTATATATGTTTTGGCACCCTAATGTAAAAAATGAATGTATGGTTTTTTATGTTTTCTAACCCAGACACTCATTAATGAACCTGTATTACAGGAGATGTCCAACACATCGTCATTACTAGCGGACGGAAGTGAATACAAATGTGACATTTGTGGAAAGGCGTTCACTGGTGAAAAACCGTATAAATGTGATATCTGTTGGAGGTCGTTTACTCAAGTAAGCGTCCTTAAAACACATACTAAACAACACACTGGTGAAAAACCATATAAATGTGATATCTGTGGAAAGGCGTTCATTCAACAGAGCAACCTAAAATTTCATACGAGAACTCATACTGGTGAAAAACCGTACATATGTGACATGTGTGGCAAGTCTTTTATTCATGGAAGCCATTTTAGAAGACACACGAGGACGCACACTGGTGACAAGCCATATAAATGTGATATCACGCAAATGAGCAGCCTAAAAACACATGCAAGAACGCATAAGGGTGAAAAGCCGTACACATGTGACGTTTGCGGAAAGTCTTTCATTCACGGAGGCCTACTTGGACGACATATGAAAATGCATACCGGCGAAAAACCTCACAAATGTGGTATTTGTGGCAAGTCTTTCAGTCGTGGAAGTTATGTTAAAGAACATATGACGCATACTGGTGAAAAACCTCGTTAATGTGACATTTGAGGAAAGCCTTTATCTACAGGGAGCCGTCTTATATAACATTTGAGGACACATTGTTGAAAGACCATACAAATTTGACAGAAAGACACACAAAGAGGACAAATTAATTCGATAGTGATGAAGACATCTTTATGTTTGTCTGAAATGTTACTATATAAAAGTGTCGTAGAGCGTATCATCTGTTTCCATGTTAAACTTTTTGCGGTGGGTCTGACATATGAACGGTAGAAATACGTTATGGACAATAAACTGTGGCACTTATTGACCCAGTATAAAGGCTGAAGGCATCACAATATACGCTTCACATGATTACTTATTACAAGACTTCAACCCC
Source organism: Urechis unicinctus (assembly GCA_034190875.2). Classification (NCBI taxonomy): domain Eukaryota; kingdom Metazoa; phylum Annelida; class Polychaeta; order Xenopneusta; family Urechidae; genus Urechis; species Urechis unicinctus. The sequence continues at coordinate 33,401,060 of CM067357.1, read as the reverse complement.
GCATAGTATTAAGAGAGTGAAGTAAGTAGCTTATTGCTATGCAGTATTCCATAATTTAACAAGGAATTATAGATGGTCTTATTAGCATGCATGTCTATGTATGCGTGTTTATCAGCTGTGAGGATTTCATTTTTTATATCACGAAATGGGTTAGCTTCTCAATTCCACAGCTGTCAGGGTTCATATTAAAAGTTAAATAAACGAAAATCCAAACTGCACGCTATACATCGACATGTGATAAAAGCATGAGGACAATTTCCAGGAAATGAAGGATTTTTTCAGCTACAACACATACGTCAATAACAGACGAAATAAAGTCTCCTCGTCCGTCACTGAAGTGTATGCCTGTTTTGCGGTATGCTTTACAACTTTATACCAACCGAAAACACTTGACAAACTCAAAGCCAGCAACACGGTGTGTTCTTAATAAACTGTAAAAGAGTGACAGGTGTAATAAAGGTGACGAACTGATCACGGAACACCGAGATTTGTTAGATTTTCAGCTGAGCTCGTCGACAGAATGATCAGTAATGTACAGCAATGATTGTCACGCCAGTAATGCGAGGAGAGGTCTTCTTATCCCTTTTACCCATACTATATCGTGTGTGGGGTTTGCTATCATGAATTCGAGCTTTATTCCTTTGGACGGCAAATGTTTCCATGAGGTCGCCTTGTTTTGTCAAGATGCGAGCAAAGTGCGTTGCGTTCAGTATATACGCATTTCAAATGAATGATCATATCTAGCCTGATAATTTTACATTTTCTATGTATAAATATCGGTAGGGGCGATTTCCATTGACCCGGAAGTATGCCATCGAACGACACTTTGCACTTCTTCCCTGTTGCCCAGAGAGACAAACTGATTGGCTCATACATACAAAAAACACTCACTCTGAGTTTCTCCCTGACTAATATACTCACTCACTCACACATTCATTCATTGACTCACTCACTCACCTTCTCAATCACCCACTAACGTACTGACTCACTCACTCACTGACTCACCCATCGGCATTCTCTTTCATTCATTATCTCTATCACATACGAACTAGCATACTGTTACCATTTGACCAGCAATGCCTAAAACATATACCAATTCATAAGCAAAATATACTTATGTTTCTTAGCCAATTCGTCTGAAGCTTGACATCAACTTAAGTTTGCCCAAATCAATTCAAACCAGGTAGCATATAACGTCGGCCTAATGTATCATGTGCCCTACAAGTGACTGAATGAGGAGTATGATACTCAATGCATGGGTTCCTACGTTTATAGATAATTCAACGTCGGTGATTTACGCGCTATGCTGAAGTCGTAAATGACTGAGCGGACCAAACCTGATTCACGAATCATTCCTTATAAAGCATGGCAAGCTATAAAAATCAGCCTGCTTATGAGACTTTTCCTTTGATAAAACCTATTTATCTGTGCAATATGAATGCGAAGATTAATGACGACTCGGATGCGGGATAATCAATTGGATGCTGTGTATTATTGTCTGGTACACAAATGAGCAGATTATTTCATTGTATATACGCTGAAATGTGCACTCATTTTTGAAGGAATGTCTTTCGTCTGGTGTAACGCATCTTGAATAAACCAGAACATTTTTGCTCTGTTCTAGATCTAGTAAATTATGCTACCATTCAAGTATGCAAAGCAATTGTTATATACCAAAGAAACCTGAGGAGGAGTAGTATTGGTATTTCCAATACCATATATGCTTCACTCATAAAGAATTATGATAATGATCGAGATCGGGGTGAGGGAGGGGCGCTCGCAGGAGAGGGAGGGAGTTCAAATACCCAACACGATCCTGGCTTCCTTCCAGGGCACACACGCGTACGATGGACGTGTCATGAGTTGGCAAGGATCTTAAAACATTTCTTTCACCCACAGCACCTTCTGACGCAGATACATCAGAAAAGAATTCATTAATTCAATTTCTAGCTCTTAACTTTCCCTACTTTAGCCTGAGTATATTAAGTGTGGAATTATTGTCTGTGGAGTTCGACCAGTCATATGATAACATTGCAGCATATTTGAGTAGACAACCCCCAAAGAAAATGAAGTTAGGTGCGTTCCAAGTCATCAAATATCAATTACAATAATCAATTAAAGGAATCAATTGCGCACAACATTAATATTGTACACAATGTACCAAAAGACTGCAATGCATCACAAATCCATATTCCACTACAAGTCCGCCGTATATAACACACCCACAATCGAACATACACCCATCATATAAAACACATACAACAAATATCATATAACAATCATAACACAAGAATCTACAACACAACCTACAAATGAGGTATTTAATTTCATCCCCCAATTTATGGAGAGACAACAATTTTCTTTTTTCAAAGTCACAACAGCAGAAATGACAAGGTAACCGTATTTCAAGTTTAATAACACTCTACATTACATAGAAATGCAAGAAGACCGCTATCACAATGGGTGAAAATAGGTCACATGCAGAAGAACAATTTTCTAGCGAGTGTATGCGTTTGATGACATTTAGAATCTACATGAAATTATAACTTATAATTTAAGAAAGCATAGGAGTTTTCCTTTCTTTGATACTCCGTACAGTCTTTGAGATATTACTGATTAAAGTTGAACATCAGTCTTTTTCTCTAACCTATTTTTGTTAGCTGACGCATTTTATATATTAGCATGTGAAACATTTGAATTAAGCAAGCAATCCTCGTGTGCCACAACGCTTCAAATGACCTTGTTTTATGCTTGGTGAGTGATTTGCGCAGCACAAGATGTGCGGTACCCAAGTGAGGGTAAGTGTATAAAAGGTGAGTGAATGAGCGGAAGAATGAATGAGTGGATGGGTGGGTGAGTGAGTGAGTGAATGAGTGATTGAGTACGTTAATGATGGCGTCAGTACATGAGAATGTCAACGAGTAAGGGAATGAGTGATTTAAAACGTGACTAAATGAGTGAATGAGTGTGTGAACTAGTAAATGGTATGTGTCCGAGTGAGCAAATAAGTAAGTGCAAGAGTGGTTGAGAATAAAATGAGATGATCAATGTACATGTGAGTGTTTGATTCAGTTAATGCGTTGAGTTAACCAGTGAGTGAGTGTGTGTGCGCGTCAGTGACTAGTCTGTGTAGAGCTCGAAATGTTTGCAATCGTTCATAACGACAATATATTTTACCATTACGTGAGGACATGTACCATCGAACAAACACTGAATATTCGTTGTTTCCAAAGACTCGTGTTTGAACGTGCTAGACATGTACACTAAGTCAAAGACTGAAGCCCTAACTGTTCTCTTGTATTTCCCATTTTCCGTTGTGGTAGATGACAAAACAAACTACGAATAAATATTGCTTCGACTGGAGCTATCTATTGTTATTTTCAGCTTTTGTTGGCACACAATGGTAACGTTTAGCATCACATACATAGTCAGAAGAACAGTGGCGCGTCTGACTGGAAGTTAATCTAAAATGGAGCTGACGTTAGTAATATACTGACATTGTACAGAAGTATTTCAATGTAAGAATTACTTGAGCAGACAGAGGCCACTTAGAGCCAAATGCATCAATTGCTTTCCATGTAATATGTTTTGGGCAACACGCCGTGCTAACAAGCGGCGACGACAAACAATCTTTAATGATTGATAATTGTGCAGAGATAGACCTACATGAACGCTATAAAGAAAACACAGGGCCGAACCGCTTCCGAGCGCCGAATCGCCATCTATACCTAAGAATATATATAGCGACTCGGGGCTCGGAAGCATCTCGACGCTCGGAAACTTGGCTCCGGGAACCGAATCCTTCCCTGCGGAATTAAAAGGGTAACGTACAAGCTAACGTTGTGGTGAGAAATGTATTCAGAATTTCTTTTATGATTTAAAAAAATTATTGTCTTTCAAGAATGATAAGTACTGTGTCAAATATATATATATTTCAAACAGAATAATTTCCCATAGATAATATTATGCCACATGCAGGTCACGTTGCAGTCACGTAGAAATTCTTCAAAGATTTTCTTCGTGAATGCGACGTGGCATTCACGTAGTGATTCTCAAAATAATCAAAATGCTTCATTTCTCGAAGATTGCTGTGAAAAAGAATGTTTAAGTTGCTCCAGGTATTTTTTGTTGAAGTAAAGTAGACATCTAGCATGGATGAGAAAGGATTCATGCAATAATGAATTTGCATTGAGAAATATTGTGCTTAATAATTTAGAGTTGTGGGTATTAACTTTCTGAACACATTTCACACCATAACGCGTTTGCCACATGGGGAGCACTGATAATCTGTGCGTTGGATATTGAAGAAACAAACGACCTATGGTCACTGTACAGTTTGATGGACCTATCCATCTGTAGGATGATAATAAGGATTATTCTATCTATTTTAATATATTTCGTATTTCTATTAACTTTGAGTAAGGCAATTGTATGATACAAAAATTGTTTGCTTTGCCATTGAATTTGTCTTTGCTGTATCAGTTGGAGCTAAATAATATATTGATGACGTTTGACTTCGATCCCTTATATGTCAATCAAGACATTTAATATCCATTGCAACTGCGGATTGTTCATTATTGATTAGGGTGTCTTAGGTCAATAACAATTAGTGTTGCACGCTTGCGGTAATATAATTTAATGTAATATTTCAATGTAATAAGGTCTCTGAAACATTTGTGCACTGCTAATTAATTCCCTGTTACTTAAACTAGCTCATTGAAAAATCAGATCACGCATTAATATTGCTTGCAAATTTATTGAGGCTGGTTTAGATTGTGGTGATGAAAGCGAGTTGGCGAATAACATCCTGGTCTTTCTGGAATAAGGATTGAGCGGGCTGGATCATCGACGCTCTGTTCTCGAAGCACAATTTTCGAGCGCCGAGCACCGAGTCACTATCAATATTGCCAAGCTTCTAAGTTGCTCTCTGTATTTCAAGCTAACTACATATATTCCCCAAATATAGACCGGCTAGGCGCTCGTGCGTTGGCTTTGGAAGCCGAGCGAGTTAGCTCAACGAATCCCTCGTTGCGATATTTAGTTCAGCTAAGTGTCTGCTGTCGATTCTTCCGTAGGGTTTATCATACATGTAGTGTAATGTAATAATGTTATTACGCCAAGAAGTGGTGTGACCAATCTATGAAATTCTGAAGACAACTTTCACAAGCATAGTATGCCAAGGCAAGAGATTGCTCCTGCTCAACAAACATTCTTCATGATGGCATCTTGATTCCTAACTGAACCGGCCCCTCACTCAATTATCCAGATTCCTCATCAATGTAACATCTTGATAATGCCCCTCCCAGTGCCACTATTTACTCACTAACTTGCCCACTCACTCACGTACTCGCACACTCTCTCACTCACTCACCTACTCACTTACGCACTCGTTCACTCACTCATTCACTCAGGCGCGCACTCATTCACCCCCCCCCCCCCCACTCACTTATCCACTAATTCATTCATTAATTTCGCTCGCCCCTTATATACTTACCCCTTACTTGGGTACCGTTCATCTTGTGCGGCGCAAATGACTCACCAAACATAAAACCAGGTCATTTGAAGCGTTGTCGCTAAAAAGGATAGCTAGCTTCATTGCAATGTTTCACATGCGGCAGTGTCAGGTAATAAAGACTCATCAGGGCATTAAAGACCTGGCGGAGGCGTTAGCAGTTGTCGGGGGGTGGGCGTGCGTTGTCGCTTAAAAGGAATTGCTTCGATGATGTTTCATGGGGTGGTGTCATGATTAATAAAGACTCATTAGGGCATTAATCTCATCGAGCTGGCGGAGTGCGTAGCGAGTGTGTGTTTTAAAGGTGGGGATGTAACCCGGAATTGCTTTGATCGATTTTGTCATCTTCTTAATGCAGTATAATGGTATTCACACAATTTTAATGAACGTCGCATTAATACGGCTTTCCACTATTATGTGTCGTCGAGGATATGTTTGTGTGGTGGCCAATGAATTCAAACTCTATCAACAAAATGTCACATTAATTTGCCATATCACCAGTTCACGTACGTATGGGATATCAACCCGTAAAATATAACCCTATCAACCCGACACAAACTATATACAATATTTGTACCGACACAATGCATTACGTGAATCTGTGAGGCATCATGGCAATTCAAACTCAAATTGCATTGTGCTATATCAAAATACTCTTCAATGGTATTGATTACGGCTCTAACAAAACAGACTAACCGCAATAATATATATATATTTACATACATACATATGTATAGATATATATATATATATATATATATATATATATATATATATATATATATATATATATATATATATATATATATAATATATATATATCTATATATATATATATATATATATATATATATATATATATATATATATTTATTTATTAATTAATTCTAATCATTTGTTTTTAATTATTAATTAATCATGTCTTGAAATAAAAAAGTTTACGCAAATAATAATCATTTTGTCACCTTATAATGCTGGCGAAAGACGAATAAAGAGATGAAATACAGTAACATTTTGTATATGTCATTCAGCAATGCAAAAAGGAAGTGTCTTGCTAGATATATTAAGTGTTAGTGTGAAATTGTTACCAAGCCAACATCAATGTGTTTAATTAGGTTATTATATTAATTTCAGTTGATACTTAAAATTGTGCCGTGATCAGATAAGCGAAGCGCTTTATAACATATACTATTGAGAAGTGAAATGCAGATAGTCTTCTTCTGTATTGAATGGCAACAAATAGTATATAGATGTTGTTGATGAGCTATGGCATATTATGACCATTAATTATATAAACTTATAATGTTAATATATTAATAAATTGATAATCTTACTCACGGCAACTTTGGATATAAGTTGGAAAATTGTTTTATATACGCGGTACGTCGTAGCTGTCAATCTATACCTTTAATGTGAATGGACAGATTCGATTAATAAGTTATGTCACGTGAGCGATTAAATTAATTAACAAGAGATATGAGTATTTTTAACACGTGATGTTTATTGTATTCAAGAGAAAGATTGAACTCCAAAGGGCAGATGTTTTCTGAAACGGACAGTAAACACTCGATTCAACTGCTTCAGCACCATACAATCTATAAAGTTGACATACAATTTCGGCATATATACACATCTATACATGACAGTCGATCAAATTCGAGCTCAAATATTTTCTGAACGTGCTTCCTAGTTGTCATACTTATTATCAATACCTTTATCATGTCATCCCCAACGCCTTCGCCATTGCACATCACCTCCATACCTAAAAATGTACCGGACAAGATTTACTAAGCACTCTCCAACTGACGAGCTACTTGATCAATCGAGACATTTACAGTTTCATTGATCTATATATTTCCATGTCAGTCCATGTTTGATGATTTGTCTCACAACATATTTCTTCAAGCCATATTTACCACATACACTTTCGGTTCCACAAATAATGTGACAATGAGTGTTATATAATGTAAGGGCAAATCGTTAAAGAGATAGATGATTATCGCCTATGATTGCCATAATTATGTTGTGTGTAAAATGATGACTGAGATCCACATGACAACTTTTAAGTCGGATGAGCTCTATTACACAATTACGCACTGTTTATTGTGAACATAGCAGCATTATTTTGATCCTTAAGGGACATGATTTTAATGTGAGCGGTTTTATGATATTTTACTGATGAGCCATACCAAATATACCCCTTTAACATAACATAAACTGCATCAGTTACTCGTTATTGTGCGAGCTAGGTATTGTAACTAGTTGGCCCTTATATCAAATCATGCTCATGTTTCAATTGTACTGTCAGAAAGCTTTGCTGTTGTGTTGCAGGGAGCACCTGCCAATTATCATCCTGGACTACATATTCCACGATGAAAAATATATAACAGGCCATATAATAAAATAGGCACAGGCGCATTTGTTTCATGCTGTTTGTCAACACTGTAACTGTTATTTATTGCATTTTAGATAAATTCTATTCTGTACTGAATATTTCATAAGCACGCATTACCAATTGACAGCAACATATGAGAACATTATATATTATGGTGCTGAACAAATGGAATGCTGAAGAATGTCGTATTAAACTTAACAGTTCCGTCGCGTAACGAATCTTAATTGGACTAATGACGCATATTATCGATGCAGCCGATATCAGGCATCTATTGATTCATTCTAATGCTATATCAATGCGGTAGTAGAGCAGCTTCTCAAAAGTAATTACAACATACTTATTGTGTCCTCAAGCCGCTGGTTGGAACCATTGAATTCGCATGACATATAAACCTACATAGAAGTCTAGGGAAACCTACATAGAAGTCTAGGGTACGGTGCGAAAATTTGACTATTCCGTGGAGATGATTTACCCTGCGATGTTAGATAACGGTGGCTCTGCCTCCTATTCTCAAAGGATGTGAACTATGTGTGATCAAATGGTGTAGGCACATACGATATAAAATGTATGCCGAACACGTAGTCCAAAGACTCAGTGATTTGAAACTCGTTACTTTATTCATAATCCCGAGGAGCATGTTATTTCTCAGGCAATATTGTTTAAGGCGACCAAACAGTTATTTCATCATAATACATATTGATCTTGGAAAGAGTAAGGTGATCAAATGCTCCAACATAGACAGAAAATTGCGTAGATTATAGGATTACTAAATTTTGAAATGCACATGTGTTTTAGATTTTAAATCATGCTTAAAGGACACAATTACACATTACCTGCCTGTGCAAATACAACTTAACATTAAAATCATATGGCAGTGATAGCACACACAAAATTAGTATTTGTTCTTCAATGCTCCACTCCCATGCTCGATTATTCCGCAGCAACATTACCGATATTAGGAGTGCCCTACGATGACCATTTGTATGGCCGGGATTTCGGCTTCAGGTCTGACTCTATTTGCCACCTGACAGAAACGGAACCATCGTTTCAATACACATACATATGCTCTGCGATAATCTGAATTCATCCAGCAGTAGAGGAGTGGATTTAGCCAAGCATCTGTGAACATAACATGGTTAGCCCATGGCAATGCTTGATTTGTCACCCAGGAGGGCATGGTCGGGTCCGCTGGATTAAACATTATGTTGATGATGAGATACGGAGTCCAGGATATCAGCTGGAGAGCCATAATGGCTAAACTCATTCGTGTGAACCTGCGGCTTTGTAGCGAACGATTGACATTTACAGATGTTTGCCCAATAGCTATACGCGCTTGCCTGCGATAAAAAATTAACGTCAAACTAAATAGAATTGTGTTCCCAACCAAACCAATGAGAACGTGCACGTTAATAAAATATTGTTGAACCCATGTTGGCACTAACACGGGTGGGGATTTTGCAGTGGCAACTTGGAAACTTGAGGAAAACCAAACTTGGGAACAATATATAACAGAAAATGTTACACAAAAATATAGCCAAACTACTATTACAGAGATCTTGACCCGAAGTTTTGTCATCCACACTTTGTACTTGAAAGGCAGTAGTACTGCGATCAGCCTGTCGGCAGCAATAATCAGTAATGTGAAAAACGATGTTGAAATTGCCACCGAGTAGAGGATACCTTGCACAGCACCAGTCCATCGACGTATGTCCAGCGATTGAGATGTTATTTCAAAACCACAGTTGACTTTTGCCAATTTATAAACAACTGACATGAAAATCGTTGGTGCTATGAGCAGGTTTGACAGGGTGAGTCCTGTGATATAGATACGACCCTTCAATCCAGTAGGAACGTTCTTCTGTGACACAGCCTTTATTGTTACTGTGTTACTGATAACTATCAACAGAAAGATGATCCATCGGAATCCCTCCACGGCAGTGTTGTTGCTGCATGGAAGGCTCTTGAACGGACTGCAGGTAATGTCCTTGCTGAACGTAGATTCCATGTTTACCATTGCTCTCAAACCTTGGTGATATATCGGATTTGTTTCAGTATATTTTACTCGGGTGCTGCAGAAGTCTACTGCGCTATTGCTTAAGGCAAGTTTGTTTTGTACGCTGTTGTAGATGCATTGGGTGTCAGCAAGGTGAAATGGGTGTGGCTTATTATTCCTAAGCCAGTGGATTTTCTAATCAGCGCCCGATCGGGCTAGCGCAATATTTTGCCACCCGGGATATTTATGCTGCCGCCGATTTGAGGTTGGTTGCCGCAGGCGGCGGCCCGGCATCTCCATGAATAATTGTTACAATTTGTAAAGTACAGCCAATCGTAGGTCAGCGCGCGACAGTGAACGCCTGATCACACCATTCACACATTGTTAGTACCATTTGCTTTTAGTCACTAGTTATTGCAAAAATAGTCGGACAACACTGTTAGCTGGGTGTAAGAGACTGAGCAGTAACGAATAAAACCAGCAGCTTTTCTCAATGAGAAACACCTCATTCAAACCTTGCGACGCATGTTAACTGTGCGTCACCGTTAAGCTTGTGAACATCTTCGCTCTGCTCCGTACAACCAAGTCATCTACTCAGCTTAACATGTCAGCTATGACGTTGTCTTGTTCGGGGGTCAACTGTCAACCTAAACCATGAACTGAGGTCAATATATAAGCATCGTATATGCTGTCGAGTTCCATTTCTTCTCAGTAATTGAATAAAATGTCGAAGTTATGGAAGCTTCCCAGTTAAGTTAAGGGGGGGTCTCTATTAACCTGGGGGATAAGCTTGCAAAGGGCATCATCAGCATTTGGTGCACTTATCAGAGTTTATTAGGGCCAGTGGATTTTAGATTTGGGCCACTGATTAATACTGCTTACTAGCACGACGGGGCTAGTAATATTTTTGAAACTTGTCTAGCCCTGGACACCTACCACTGAGGGCTTAAATATTTCCCACATATTCATAGGTCATTTTGTCTGACCATAGTCATTGTAATTATGTCATTTTGTCCACTAAAAAGATAAATAAATGGAACTAAGAATGTACATTAAATAACACCGCGTAATCATGTGTTATTGTGATTCTTTAAAGCAAATTGAGAACTATTTAGCAATAACTTTGTCATTATTTGGAAGCATTAAATGATACATTCAGGAATATTGAGATGGTTTTTTACAATCTAGATGTACAATCTCAACTACAACATAGAGTAGAATTGGTTTTAAAAGCTTTTTCTATGTCTTCCATGTATTGCTACGGGTGATGCAGATAATAGAACTACTGATACCACAATGGCGCTTTCTTTAATGCAAAAGTGTGCTTGCCAGGTAACGACCCCAGGAATTTTTAACAAGCTATGGTCGAGGCAATTAGTAGTGTCTAATGGATGACGTGTAAATTCAGCATTATCAGTACCCCATATGGTATTATCTCCTTATCAATGCATTGAACATACAATGACATTTCATTCATTGATCATCCTTTTCAGCCATTCGATTTGATCCAAACAACGCAACATCCATGGGTATGCAATGAAGGCTACTATTCAGCCTTGTGAATTGAAAGGTCTGAATGGACTGAAGAGAAGCAAAACACCCTGCAGGTCAACAATGGGGAATGAGAGACCGTCAGGTCTTACATTATTACACATGTAATGAATGCGCGCATGTAAATATATATATATATATATATATATATATATATATATATATATATATATATATATATATATATATATATATATATATATATATATATATATATATATATATATATATATATCCTTCCTCCATCGATAACCACATCGACCTGCAGAACTGATATACATCCACCCCACATTGATACCAACCCTGCACCGAAAATCATCCAGCGTTCACATGCCTCCATTGACCATCAGCTTCCATCGACCACAAGCCGACAATGATCGCCACCCACTCGAAATCGACCACAAACACAAATTCGGCAGCATGGATATCATATCGACGGAGTCACATTATATACGTTGGGGCTTAAGATATGATGGGGGGAGCAACGGGGACACGTAATGGTGCAAATAATCAGATGAACGTGCTGACGTCAGCCACCTATTTTTAAGGTGGATTTGACGCAAGATAGGTAAAAAGTGAACTTTGTTTTGAATGATCCGCTGAATGGCAGAGGTAAAAGTTTTGAATATTTGACATTAACAGGAACAGCCTATAGGATATATTGTAAAGATATCCATTAAACTGAACCCAAGTGAGGTGCATCTCTGTTGGATACAAGGGAATCAAACGAAAAGTAATGTGTCACATTTCCAGTGATATTAATCTAATCAGGTGTTACATGACAGCAGATTACACAACAGCTACTTAATAGTGTATTGTCCGAAACAAATATGTCAGAAACTTATCCGAAATATCGTATTACTGAACATATTCGTGATATTCAATTATTAATGAAGGCATTTGCATGTCACTAATTAATTCATTAAGAAATTGTCAGGGCAGAAAAAAGTTTATTGCTAGCTGTGGCAAACGATACAGATCAGAAGCGATTTCCTTTGATATTGACTGTCACGCAAAGCTTGTGTGAACTACCACTAGTCAAGAGTTTATAATAACGCGCTTTCGTAGCTATTTGATCTGAATTGCTCTTATTATGTAGGTAACATTTTTGCATTAGATATTTGTTTCAATCGAACAAATTGGTTGCGTGGATTTTACACTGACGTCGAGGCACTTAAGGGCAAGTAATTTGATTACCTACCGACATTTGACTTATTCAAATTGTGGCCGGCGCACTACAGAAGAGATCGCGCCGTTTGGTCATGAGTACGCAATGTCCATTCGGAATAGCCCTTATATTTGTATGCGTCGTGATGTTGCTTCATATCATGATTTACTTAATCGTGAATGACACAAGTTGAAGCGGGTATTAAGAGATCCTCAAGTTTCCGACGATCACCTCTTCTTCTTACCATGTCCCTAAACAACTAAATACTACTACTTGAGCTAACTCAGCGGGTCAGCAATGAGGGGCGGTGTCTAACATAGACTGGACGTTTGTTACACGACTTGCCAATCGTTTCAGCTGGCTGGTAACAGACACATAAGCGACATATATAGTGATATCTATTAACAAGTCCAGCTGTTTATATTTATTCTGTTTCGTTTTCGCATTCGTTGAGTTCCGCCTCTGTTCTACCCACACACACTAAATTTGAGCCACTTCAGATTTACGCATGAGCCATTGGAAACAATAATATAACCTGATTTGATGGTTCGCCTTTGAAATGCTTAGGCTTTGCTTGTGGATTGTATATAGAACCACATTGCATTTCCCTGCGGTATAATCCATGTTTTGATTCACAGTCTACGTTTCGATTGTTTGCAGGATCAGCCTTGTCATTGTAATCGATGATCCGGACAATCAAACAGTCGGAAGGCAGTTTCTACCGGCACATGCTCCTGTTCGTGACGATTCCAAGTAAATACCACAAGTAATGATAATTGAACAATCACCTGCTAATAGGGAGCAATCAATTACATAATCTAAAGCTGAAGACTTTGCAATAAGTTTACGAGTACCTTTTGATACATCACCAATAATCTGGCGGTATGTATAAAGCTTTACTAGCTCTTGCACGAATACCAAATTGAGGTTTATCTCGTTCCATTGACTAATGCATACAATTCATGTTATATATCTTAAGGATCAAAACTTCCGTCACTTATCATGTTGACAAGCGGCACTTAAACCCTCCTGAATAACCGAAAGGTCGATGAGACACTGACAACGTACGCCTACACGGAGAAGAGGTTACAAAATCCAGGATATGAACGGATGACCCCGGATGAAGTTAGATAGCTACGATATATAACCATAAAATACAGCAGGTATGATATGACATGTTTGCTC
>CM067357.1:33196490-33379279 GCA_034190875.2 Urechis unicinctus | reverse complement strand
GATTCCGTTTATCTTTAAGGCGTCTCTAAAATAAGGTTAAGTTTATCCATACACCTTAGCGTATAGCTCACCTCTTCTTTACTCAGCGCCATGTTACTGCCAAGGTTCACATGCCTTATGTTGTTGTCAGGTGACAGGAGTTCAACCGCGTCGCGTTGGTCAGACCACATTCATGCAACCTCACACACCTGACCGCCGCGCGGTAAACACGGCCCACTCCAGGTGGTTCCTCCTCGGTCCTACTTCCTGTTTCTTTGTACTGCCTGTGGAGGTGAAATAAATAGGCCCATTTTACACCCAAACATGTCGTAAGAGGCAACTTATAGGGGGCAACCTTTTGGCCATGAGTTGCGACTCGTGTCAATGAAAATTGGGATTTAGGTGGCTTAGTGGTGAGGTCCTTTTGAGGGCCATTTCTGCAACACAGAGCTCTCTGGCCTGGATTTCACCTAGACGAGAGGTTGAAATTAGCTGGTCCAATCAATCGGCTGGAGGTGAATTGTCATAGGATAATATTTGGATTTTTATATTTTTCATCATGTATCTCCCTTTTTATTCCATTTGTCTGAGAAGACGACTGCTTAATCAGGTAAATCAGATCTATTCCTCTATGTAGGCACCACATAACACACTAGTGTTGGTGTGCCGTTAAATCCTATACTTACCTTAGCTTCCTTCTTTGCCCAGCGCCTTGTTACCGCTGTTTATGGCTAAGGTCCACGTGCCTCAGGTTGTTGACAGGTGGCAGGACTTAACCACGTCGCGTTGGTCACGCCTTATTCAAAGATTCTCCATGCTGTGAACACGGCCCATTTACCCAACTAAGGATTTTTATCTTTGAGTCTTGCTTCAACGCTAGACTTTCTGCCTATCATGACTGCTGTACCATCTGACCCCAGTGCCATTAATTTCTTAAATGGTCAAGGCTCGCCCCAGAATTTTGTGTTACAACCTCCTCAATTGCTATCAACTTGTTCTCTGTGACGGCCTTGCTAACACGCTTATAGCCCGAAAATGTTGTGCTCGCCTTCCCTTCTGAGTAGGTGCGGAGGTACACAATCTCTTGCTCCACTATGCTGGAGTTGGTTGCACCATCACGGAGCACTGTGACAAATTTTCCTTTAGCTGCAGTAGCTTTTACACAAGTTTGCTGAGTGGACTCTGCAAAGTTGGCAACAAACTCTGCAGCTGCCCTCTCATTGCTTATTCATAACTTCTATCTTAAAAATATATAATTTCAATAATTATAATAAACAATATCGATCATTTAAATAATATGTTAAACCAAATTGTTCAGAATAGACAAAACTGGTTACACTCATGAACAGGTGACTTCATATATGCTGTTCAATATAATAACTGACTAACAGTATAAATCCTTTCATTTTGACATTGTAGAGTTTATACATGAACAGTTTAAAAATAAATCTTCAGTTAGTAATCTGACAGTAAACAAAATACTTACCGATAACGCTTTCCAACATCAAGTCCCCTACTCTGCATCGAATCTACTTGCCAATTAATTAATTTGCGATCAAAGGCAAAAACATGCCAGTGACACTAATCGTTTTCGACAAATGAGGTGAGCTTGTGTGCATCAAATATGACACAACACCTAAAAATCATTGTTGACTTCTCGGGCACTACTTACCTATATAAGGGTTAGGTTCTCTGTCAGTAATGACGCTATGTTGTGCCATGACCTCCTCGCCTAATGTGATCTGTTTATCATACTGTTGGTCATTAGCATAACTCTTAAACATGGTTTACGGTGTCAGGCACACATACAGCACAGATAAAATCCCGTCCCTGTTGTGAAAGAAACCAAATTCTTGGGTATCATATTCGACACAAAACTTTATATCCCATATAAATCACATTAGGAAGAAATGCCTCAAGGCAATGAATTTCCGAAGAGAAGTGTCCAAGCTGGACTGGGGAGCAGACAGGTAGGTTGTGGTCAGGCTCTAACGGTACTTAATAAGATCAAAGCTTGACTCTGGCTGGGTGGTTAACGGTGCAGCCCGAAAGTCTTTTCTTCAACGACTGGACATAATCCAGAATCAGGCACTGAGCATTTGCCTTGGGGTATTTTGAACCTCACCCATTGAAAGCCTCCACACTGAAGCCAATGAAATGCCTATCCATTTAAGAAGGTATAAACTTGCCCTTCAATATGCAATAAAAATAAGAAGCTATTCAAACCATCCTGCCAATGACATTATCTTCCACCCAAATTACAAAACATTATACGAAAATAAACCTAAAACCATACCGTCTTCCCCCTGTGGGCCCGGGATGGGGGGCGGGGGGTAGAATAGGTTCACTGTAGGCGAATAATAGGGGGCAACCTTTTGGCAACGATGTCGCCTTCTTTCAAATCATTCATTGCAGTGCTGTATGAACTTATTGGAACAGTATGGTGGTCCATTGTCCGACACAATTTCTTCCTGGATTCCATGCCTTGTCCTTTCCATTGAGCTCACAGAAATCTGTTCCTACTTTAGCCCATGTTCTGCATGGACGTTCTTTCTGCTGACCTATCTTGTTATTGTGATATATTTTCACACTCTGATATATAATCTTTGGTGGGGGGTGAAGTCATTCCTTACCAATAGATGTATCGACAGGCACTTGTTGTTGTGCTACAAACCCTATACTTACCTCACTTGGCACATGCACCTGGTACAGCGTGTGCACCAGCCCAGACACCCCTTTCTCCATTCAAAACGACAAACGAGTGTATTTGCTGCGAAAGCAAGATAAAATCTGTTTGTAAGGATGAAATGACCAATCATCATTATCTGATCCTTCTTTTATATATATTTATGATTTTCAGTGGCGCTTCACTTGCTTATTACCCACGTGAACATTATTTCAGCCCACACATACATCACCAGTGAATGCGGATAACCCGCCAAATACCACTTATGCTAATTACTGTTCATTAAGCTTTATGCGACGTTGATTTGTGGATACCATAGTTACATAATTTAAAGTACCCATAGCACATAAATGCAACAATAATATAAACAAAACATAATAGTACGTTGACGAATGAAACCATAATCCTGCAGACGCCAAACAACATGTAACAAAGACACTGCTTATTGCCGAGCATTCCCATTCGATGACTGAGTAACGAGTCTCGTCCGGTTTGAGTTTCCGATTGATGTAAAATAAACAGGCTTCACCATTCCGTATGCATCCGAAATCATTTCTTCCGGGTTCAAACCCTTTCAGAATTGTTTGAAAGGGTGAATCCATCAAAGATACTTGTATTCATAAGAGAAATTGGACTATTTTATAGATTTTAGATCATACAATTCTCATTGATTCAATACAGTTCAAATTAATATAATTTAATTATTATAATTCAATTAATGCTATTAGGTTTAATTTTTAGTTGGTTGTAAACCTTGACTTCTTATCCTTTCGTACTCGTATATACCCCTCCTTAAGTAGGCACAATATAACACACTAGTGTTGGTGTGCCGTTACACCCTATACTTACCTTACCATTTTCTGCAGACAATCAGCTCGTGCTGTTAGCATGCAGGAGATTTCCCGACAATCGATAGGGACATGACTGTCTTTCCAGTAATGTGCCACCATCAATCCAAGCGAGTTCAGCTGGGCGGCATATAGGTAGTTCTTCCCCATTGTGGGTTCAGGGGTAGAATAGGCCCACTGTATCCTCGTGCATGTTGTAAGAGGCGACTTATAGGGGGCAACCTGCTGGCCGTTGGTTGCGACTCATGTCGGAGGAAGATGGGATCCGCGTAGTTGAGTGGAGCGGTCCTTGCGAGTGCTATATCTGCAACACACCACTAAGGCCCGGATTTCACCTAGACTGGTGGCGACCCCCTGTGGGTTCGGGGGTAGAATAGACCCACTGTATCCTCCTGCATGTCGTAAGAGGCGACTAATAGGGGGCAACCTGTTGGCCGTGGGTTGCGACTCGTGTCGGAGGAAGATGGGATCCTGGTGGTTGAGCGGAGCGGTCCTTGCGAGGGCTATATCTGCAACACACCACTTTGGCCCGGATTTCGCCTAGACGAGAGGGTGGGTAGGCCTGGCCCATTCCTATCGGCTGGTGGCGTCGTGCCCTGGGATTACCCATCACATGCATTTGGCATCTTCCTTCATGACATTCATTTACTTCATGGACCATTTCTCATTTCATTGGCTTCACTAGTCCCAGAAGGCGGCTGCTTAATCAGGTCAATCGGATTCCATTAGGGGTGTTATGGTGCGCCTCTACGGGCTCAGCACCTTGCCAGTGTCTGGGCTCTATGGGTTACGTATTGTATCACTTTTTTATGGGGGACGAGTATATCACCTGTGTAGCCCTGGCATCTTTAAGATGTCCCTTTATTGGGCTCCGGGGCGGGTGGGGAGCACAGGTGATGAATTGTTGTATTACTATGTCTGTTTCTCCTCCTGGCCAGAAAAAGGAAGCACACCGAAGAAAATGATTTGAATCAAGTTGAAAATTGGCAAAGATTTCTTATACTTGAAAGGACCGACGGAAGTTTAGAGAAAGTTTCATTCATTGTTCTATTTAAAGGAATTTGTGGTATTGCGGGCACCCCCCAAAACTTTAAAACTTTTGCGATCTGGGCTTTACCTTGTAGAAACTTCAAAACAAATTCATTCCAAACTTCTTCTCCAAACCAGTAAAATAGCAAATATCAATGTAAAATTCAGCCCTCATAGAACCCTTAACACCATCAAGGGTGTTATAAAATCTTTCGAACTTAAAATACTGCAGCGAAGAAGAAATTTTGGAGGAATTGAAAAATCAAAATGTAAGTGAAGTAGCCAAAGTGCTCATTAATAAAAATGGAGAAAAAATTCCCACAGGCACCCACATCCTTACTTTTAACATCCCTTACCTTCCAAACAACATTAAAATAGCTGGCCTGAACATCAAAACTGAACCATTTATTCCAAATCCTTTAAGATGCCACAATTGCCAGAAATATGGACACTTTCGAACAAGATGCAATAGAACACCAATCTGCCCCAAATGCGGTGATGAGCACGGGGAGCAGGATTGCAAGGCACCATTCAAGTGCGCAAACTGCTCCGGTGCTCATCCCGCATACTCTAAACGTTGTCCAATTTGGCAAATCGAAAAACAAATTCAAACACTACATATCACCCAAAAACTTTCTTTTCCTGAAGCGAGAAAAATAGTAGAGTGCCAAAATTCAACTTCTTCCAGACCTTCATATGCTAGTACTGCTGCAGCACCAACTAAAATAACCAAATCTATTAGTACACAAACAGAAAACTACCCTCCGAAACAACCCCCTTTCAAAGCCAGCAATCCCCCAACAGAACAAACACCAAACCAAACACCCCCCACTACCCCAAAAGTCAATGAACACATAACAACAAACAAATACAATGAGAAATCTAAACTCCCACGGTCAGTAAAATCAAAACTTATCAGGGTTCAGAACCCAGATTCTTTTGTTGGGCCCAACATCTATGGCCCATTGTCTGCCATGGAGACTGATGAGGTCCCCCATGGCAGACACACATCATCAGGGGCCAATCGGGACCCTGGGTCTGTAGTGGCCCAGGGAACCTGCGGCCCTAGGAATGCCATGGGGACTGAGGTCCACCATGCCAGCAAACGTCCCGCCATACTCCCTGATAGGTAATGGCGGGCATTATACAATGGAATTGCCGAGGACTTCGGAATAATCATGAAGAACTTCTTACTTTACTCAACAAAAATAATGGTATTGCAGCCTGCCTTCAGGAAACATTTCTGAAGGCGGAAAATAACTATAGCTTGAAAGGCTATAAATCTTACCATAAATTTGGAGGCACTGGGGAACGAGCTTCTGGCGGCTCGTCCATTTTAATCAAGGATTTTATTCCCCAGAAAGAAATAGAACTCAATACAAACCTTCAAGCAGTAGCAGTAAATATTACCTTAAATAAGTCCATCACACTTTGCTCCCTTTACTTACCGCCAAGCCGAAATTTTACACGGGGAGAACTGGACAACATCGTGGCCCAGTTGCCAGAGCCAGTTCTCCTCATGGGTGATTTTAATGCCCACAACTCTTTATGGGGCAATACATATGATGATGGAAAAGGCCAAATTGTAGAAGATTTCTTCATTTCTCACAATCTCTGCCTTTTAAATGACGGCTCAAATACATACATCCATCCAGGCTATGGCACACCCACCGCAATAGATCTTTCTTTCTCTTCTCCTTCTTTGTTTCTCGACCTTGCATGGGAAGTTGGTGTCGATGATACCTGTGGAAGTGACCACTTCCCCATTCTTATCCACCTAAACCCTCCGTTACCACCAGAGTCTCCTCCAAAGTGGCAGCTGCATAAAGCAGACTGGCCCTCCTTTGGATCTCTGTGTGGGGAGGCTATCCACAGGGATAAGATGCAAGGGCGAGATACACACATCGATACATTTTGTGCTAAACTGCTTGAAATTGCCTCCAAAACTATTCCGAAGTCCTCGGCAAAGCCCAGGCGCATCCCAAAACCATGGTTTAATCAAGACTGCCAGGACGCCATCAACCACAGAAAAAGGGCCCTTAAGTTATTCCAAACTCACCCAACCCATGCAAACCTGGCATCATTCAGGGCAGCGAGAGCGAGAGCTCGGCGGGTTGTTAAAGAAAGTAAAAAGAATTCATGGAAAACTTATATATCAAAATTAAACTCGAGAAACATCAATCAAAAAGACATGGGAAATGGTCCGCAAAATAAGTGGAAAAAACACCTCTTCCACTTCTTCTTACCTTCTAACACCAGATGGTAATGAAGTCAAAAACAAACAAGAAATATCTAACATCATAGCGGATACAATAACCATGAATTCTTCCACTGCTAATTATACTGAAAAGTTTCAAAGACATAAACAGATTACTGAAAGAACAAAACTTAATTTTAGGTCAAACAACGAAGAAAATTATAATGTTCCTTTTACTTTAGAAGAATTGAAAGAATCTTTGAAACTCTGCAAGGACACTGCAGTAGGACCAGACGATGTTCATTACCAACTTCTTAAACATCTTCCAGAAGAGTCCTTGTATGTCTTATTAGACATATACAATCACATATGGAGCAGTGGAGAATATCCGGACTCATGGAGAGAGGCTACCATCATCCCTCTCCCAAAGTCCGGAAAAGACCCAACCAACCCGTCGAGCTACAGGCCCATCGCTCTCACGAGCTGTCTCTGTAAAACCATGGAGCGAATCGTTAACAAGCGTCTTATGTGGTACTTGGAAATTAATAATATAATAAATGAACATCAATCTGGCTTTAGAAAAGGCCGATGTACCACAGACAACCTTGTTAAGTTAGAGTCTTATATTAGGGATGCATTTTTAAAGGGGGACCATGTCGTGTCTGTGTTTTTCGATCTTGAGAAGCATATGACACGACATGGAAATATGGGATTTTAAAAGATCTACAAGAAGCTGGTCTTCGAGGTAATATGCCACTATTTATACAAAATGTTTTAAATGATAGATTTTTTAAGGTAAGAATTGGGACATCACTTTCGGACCAACATGGTCAGGAAATGGGGGTCCCACAGGGCAGCATTCTTTCTGTCACACTTTTCAATCTAAAGATCAATAGCATCACAAAAGTTCTTAAACCTGAAATAGAAAAATCACTTTATGTAGACGATTTCCTTATATCTTACCGATCCAGCAGTATGACCACCATAGAACGCCAGCTACAAATCAACCTTAACAAAATTCAGAAATGGGCAGATGAAAATGGTTTCAAATTTTCCACTACAAAAACAGTTTGTGTACATTTTTGTCAAAGAAGGGGCCTTCACCCTGACCCAGAATTAACCATCAATGAAAATCCCGTCCCTGTTGTGGAAGAAGAAACCAAATTCTTAGGTATCATATTTGATTCAAAACTCAATTTTAAATCCCATATTAATTACATCAGGAATAAATGTCTCAAGGCAATGAATCTTCTTAAAGTAGTGTCCAAGCTGGACTGGGGAGCTGACAGGCAGGTCCTGCTCAGGCTCTACCGGTCCTTGATAAGATCAAAGCTTGACTATGGCTGCATCGTTTACGGTGCAGCTCGAAAATCGTATCTAAAACGACTGGACATAGTCCAGAATCAGGCTCTGAGGATTTGCCTTGGGGCATTTCGAACATCACCCATTGAAAGCCTCCACACTGAAGCCAATGAAATGCCTATCCATCTAAGAAGAAGAAACAAACTGGCCCTTCAATATGCAATTAAAATAAAAAGCAATCCAGATCACCCTGCCTATGACATTATCTTCCATCCCAAATACCAAGTAATATATGAAAATAAACCTAATGCCATACCACCTCTTGGCATCCGTATTCAAGAATCGCTAAACAACATATCCAATAATTTAGACATTATTGCTCCAAACAAAATTCCCGAAACACCACCCTGGCAATTGAACACACCAACAATAGACACATCCCTTACCAAATATGATAAATTAAATGCAAATGACCTCTTGATGAAATTTCATGAAATAAAAGAACATCACAAAGACAAGATACTTATTTATACTGATGGATCCAAAGATGCAAACCGTGTGGGCGCTGAAGTCGTGTTCGGACCTCAGACCCACAAGGAAAGACTGCCTGGTGCAGCATCTGTTTTTACAGCTGAAGTTACCGCAATAAGGATGGCATTGGGCCTTATTGCTCACCATCCCAATGCGGATTTTACAATTTTTAGTGATTCTTTATATGCCCTGGAGGCAATTGGGAATAAGTTGTTATCGTGCCATATTGTTGTAGATATTTTAGAAAATCTTACTCGTTTATCCATGCTGGGAAAAAATGTTGAGTTTGTCTGGGTACCCAGTCACATAGGTATCCCAGGCAACGAAAGAGCCGATAGGACTGCAAAGGAAGCCCTACATGAGCCAGTGTCTGAAACCAAGATTCCCTTTACAGACTTAAAACCGCAGGTCGTTAAACTTTTTAAACAAAAATGGCAGAACCAGTGGGATGAATCCATTCCAAATAAACTTTACGAAATCCAGCCTCAACTTGGGGAGTGGCCACACAACTGCAGAGAGAGCCGAAGAGAAGAGGTCGTTCTTGCTCGCGCTCGTATAGGACACACCTATACAACTCATGCCTTTCTACTAAGGGATGAGCCCATCCCTGAATGTATTCCTTGTCAATGTGCCTATACTGTCAAGCACATTCTCATTGAATGTGCTGATTTGATTTTGATCCGAAATCGCTTCTTCCGGGTTCAAACCCTTTCAGAATTGTTTGAAAGGGTGAATCCATCCAAGATACTTGGATTCATAAGAGAAATTGGACTTTTCTATAGATTTTAGACCATACAATTCTCAAATTATTATATATAATTCAATTCATATAATTCAATTAATACTAATTTTTAGTTAGTTTTAACCCTTGACTCCTTCTTATCCTTTCGTTCTCGTATTTATCCCTCCTTAAGTAGGCACCATATAACACACTAGTGTTGGTGTGCCGTTAAACCCTATACTTACCTTACCTTACCTTACCTAGACTGGTGGCGTCGTGCCCTGGGACTACCCATCACATGCATTTGGCATCTTCCTTCATGACATTCATTTACTTCATGGACCATTTCTCATTTCATTGGCTTCACTAGTCCCAGAAGGCGGCTGCTTAATCAGGTCAATCGGATTCCACTGAGGGTATTATGGTGCGCTTCTACGAGCCCAGCTTAATCAGGTCGATCTTGTCTATTTACCTTTCAAGGCGTCATATAACACAAGAGTATATATTTTGAATAACAATCGCGAAATATGTCGATACATTTCGACCTTTTCTTTGATAACTGCCTAGTGGCTACACTAGTTACAACTTAGAACAGCCTAGTGGCTACATTTGTTCCATTTTATAACCGCATAGTGGCTACACTAGTTCCATCTTTGAACAGCCTAGTGGCTACATTTGTTCCATTTTATAACCGCATAGTGGCTACACTATTTCCATCTTTGAACAGCCTAGTGGCTACATTTGTTCCATTTTATAACCGCCTAGTGGCTACACTAGTTCCATCTTTGAACAGCCTAGTGGCTACATTTGTTCCATTTCATAACAGCCTGGTGGTCTTAATGTCCCCACCATAATCTCATTTGGAATAACATCTTTCATCTCAATTGTATTGTTATAAAGACAGCTAGGGTTGCGTTGGAGTAGCATTCATTTCATAATCGCATATATTTTGAATAACAAGCGCGAAATATGTCAATACATTTGTTTACATATATATATGCGCTCAAATACAATAACCCATCACACACATTGTGGGTCCGGGTGTAGAATAAGTCCACTGTATCCTCCAGCAAGACGTAAGAGGCGACTAATAGGGGCAACCTTTTGGCCGTGGGTTGCGACTCGTGTCGGTGGACAATGGCCCGGATTTCACTTAGACCAGAGGCTGGAATGGCCTGGTTCAGTCAATCGGGCTGGTGGTGACTTGCCCTAGGATAATCGTTTCCATTTTTATCTTTTCCATCTCCATTTATCCTAGAAGGCGGCTGCTTAATCAGGTCAATCTTATCTATTAACCTTTCATGGCACCATATAACACATGAGTGTTGGTGTGCCGTTAAACCCTATACTTACCTTACTATTAACATGTAGCACATTTTCTTGCTCAGTCTTATCGTAGCTGACTCTAACATCATTCAACTGGAGTTTACACCCCATGCTGATTTCTGTGTTGGCGGTCTCGTTCCACAGTTTCACGGCAACTAATCCGATTTCATCCTTGATAACTAACCTTCGCACTTTTTTTTCTGGTGAAGCCATTTCACCCTGTCAATATTGTCCAACATAAAAACAATAAACAGAATCAAGAACAGCTTAATCATTTACATGGAGAATATTATGTAGCAGTATCAATGATTTTCAATATATTTTAAAACACCTATAAAACATGTACACTTTGCCGTTTTTACCTAAACACTTTGTCTCCTCGGAGAACAATGATCAGACCATCATCTTTCTTTCTGTACTGTTTTAATGATCATATAATAAAACGATTTAGTCATGCATCAGACGAGCAGTTCTGGGGAAAACCTGACCCCTTTTTCAATGTATATTATCTGTGATGGCTTTGTTAGGATATTCTTTGATTAAGATAGACAACAAATAAAACAATTCATATTTCACACATAATAATGTGCTCATCCAGACAATGCAATTAACTCTGTAGAATCTTGAGGCAACATACATTTTCTCACGTAATGAAGTCATAGTTGACACATCTTGTGTTTACTGGCATGAATGAGTCTTATTTCAGCTGATTAGTTTCTAAACATTACTATCGTCTAGTTTGATTTTGATACAAGATTGGGGCATCATTGCCAGGCTTTGTTACTGCCTTAACTCGACCATTGCTCAGTGGCATCTTTCTCATGCTGTCTGCCCCACAAGACTGGCTCGGACTGAAGAGGGTGTGGACTTGGATTCTCAATCCGGGAAAGAAGGGAAGGAGCAGGATTGTCTTGGTTTGTATGCAAAACAGCATGCATTACAGAGGCTGTTATCCTACCAGCTCTCATCTGATGCCATAGAAGGGATTCTGACTGTTTTCTCGTTTCCTCCTCTAAATACGCAAGTTGTTCCAGTGTAACAATAATCTCCTGTGAAGAGTTGGGGCACGCTTTGGTCTTCAACGTTGTGAGGTCCACGGACATCCTGATCCACATCTGTGCTTGAAAACAAGCTTAGACAAACTGGCAAACCGCTCTCTCACCTCAAAAGGTTCAGTAGGAATTCTTCCTGTTTCTCATCTGAGGGAGGCAACGGAGTCCTTTTGACACCTTGCTCTTGGCATCTGCTGAGTAGAACATAATCCTACTTAGGGGATCAGGCTGGACACCATCCCATGCCACAGAGTTCCATTGGCAAGCCTCATCTGTGCAGGCGCGTTTACGATGCCCGAGGCGCACATCCATTTCTAGTTTGAAGAGTATTGCCCCAACATGAGAGCACGACTCACCAAGGCTGTTACACATACACATGATTTCAAAACATCAGGAAAATGTTTAACTTATATATGTTAAACTATTTAAAAACTGTGTTTGAAGATGTTGGTGGCAATACACATTGAAAGCTTTGCAATCACAATGGGCAATGGAGTTACATATCATTTTATGAATACAATTGTGAAATATGCCAATACATCTATATATTCATTTATCAGAACTCTCACACACAAGGACAGACTGGCGTACTTACCCGCCACATAATTTTCCACCTTCTTCACTGCTCCCCTTTATTCCAATCCATTACCCGTCACTGTTCAACCTTCTACCACACATGACTAGGTTATATAATAAACAAGAAGTGAAAGACAATACGGCTGTGTGTCTGGGGTTAGTATACGACCCCTGTCTCCTCCTGCATGGAGTAAGATGAAACTAATAGGGGGCAACCAGTTCGTTGTGGGTTGCAACTCGTGTCGTGTCTTTTTCATCATCATCCATGTGTTTCCGTTGTTTCCATATTTCCTAGACGGCTGCTTAATCAAGTCAAACTTATCTAATAACCTTTCTACTACAAATTCTAGGCATCATATAAAACATTACTGTTGGTGTGCTGTTAAAGCCTATACTTACCTTAACTTCCTTTAAGTAGGTTTCCAATTATGTCCTTTACGGCTGCTTCTGTTGTATTGTCATACACTGAGCTGACACGTCACACTCCTTGAATATGTACTTAAGATCGATGCGTTCAGCGGCGGTTGTTGCAAGTCCTTGTAGGCCGCTTGTTTTGGAGTTATCCTGCTCACTCACTCACTGGGGATTTGAGCACACCAACGACAATGGTAAAAAAAAAGTCATCATTTAAAATGATTTTGGCATATTAAATAAAGGGACCGGATCTTTCTCTGGCAGAGATCTCGGACAGGGCTCACCATCCCTTTTAATGGAATTTGAATTGTTTTAAACATTTACAGGCCTAAGCCTGCTGTGGGGTTGGCTAAAAGGCAATCCCACAAGGCCAACTGACCCAATTATACTCCCAAGCGCAAAAATACTCTACTCAATTATAATGCGTTAACCTCTTTTACAAAATCAAAAATTAATATAGCCTTCTACAAGTTACTTGAAAAACATATCAAGTATGAGATGACGCATGAAGTATGAAGTGAAAGGATTACATCCATACAGGGTGCGTGATGAAATTGACCAGGATATTTTTATCTTTGGCTCCATATTCTTCTGTGCATCTTCATCAACATCGATTTCCCTTTTTTTTCTAGTGCGTTTATTTTTAAGGTGTCTGTAAAATAAGGTTACGTTTATCTAAACATCTTAGCATATAGCTCCTCTTAAAAGACAAAAAGCGACTACGTCACAGGCAATCAAATAGTTAATACAGGTCAATGGTAAACTGTCAAGTTTTCAATAACTAATATAAGAGTTATAAAATGAAATAGACGTGTCGTCGTCTGTCATCTGCTTGTGTGACTTACCGCCACTTTGATATACATGCACTTATACAGACTGACAAGATGCGCAGCTACCGGAGAGATTACCTTGCCAGAGAGAGGTGACTTGAGTGTGCTGTTTAAGTACTGTATTTCAATATATGATCCGCACCTTGCCAGAGAGATGACTTGATGTGCTGTTTACGAGTAACTTATCCACTTGTATTTCAAACCTCTGGCTGATATATCGAGCTTCTTCCTCACTCAGCGCCTCTTAATGGCCAAGGTTCACATGCCTCAGGTTGTTATCAGGTGACAGGAGTTCAACCACGTCGCGTTGGTATCCCCAAACATGTCTTCAGAGGCAAGTTATAGGGGGCAACCTGTTGGCCATGAGTTGCTACTCGTGTCAATGGACACGGGATTTTATAGTGGAGAGGCCCTTTTTAGGGCCATGTCTGCAACACAGAGCTATCTGGCCTGGATTTCCCCAAGACGAGGGATAGAAATTACCTGGTCCAATCAATCGGCTTGTGGTGAAATAATATGTGCATTTTTATATTTGACATTATCATCCACTTGTATCTCCCTTTTTATTCCATTTGCCTTAGAAGGCGACTGCTTAATCAGGTAAATCGTATCTATTCATCTTTGTAGGCCCACATAACACATCAGTGTCGGTGGACAATGGGAATCATGAGGTCCTTTTGTGGGCCATATGTGCAACACACCACATTGACACGTATTTCATCCAGACGAGAGACTGGAATGACCTGGTCCATAGCTTTGGAGTTCTGTTGTTTTGGTGGAAATTCTCATTGTCTTAAGTAAGGAATCTAGAGACCACTCATGCATTGACTCAATGTCCTTTTGTATTATATGATTGGCCATGACTCGTGACTTTCAAATCAGTTTAACGCTTGCATTGATGAAAGCCAATCATTTTCCCTGATGCGGAGGGATTGACGGATACATATTCTATCCCCCTAGGAGGAAAATTCAACCCCTGTTTGAGTCGCTGGAATTAGTAGTTGGTTATTTTCTTGTAGCCGCAATTTTGTTGTACTTAAACTGGAATACAAACAAAAGCATGCAGCAAGTGTGCATTTGCTAAGTAACAGCAGTTGACTCGGTCCTGATTTTGCGGACCGACCAGGTCTTTCTGACAACTGACTGACTCTTTGGTCTCTTTCTGTTGACCTACCTCGTTATTGTGATATATTATCGTTGATTGGGGGGGGGGGGGGGTTCTTTCTGGCCAAAAGATGCGTTATCTGGCACTTGTTGTTGTGCTGCATAACCTTATGCTTACCTCACTTGTCACTTGCACCCGGTACAGCGTGTGCGTCAGCACAGACATCCCTTGCTCCATTCTAAACGACAAAACAAATGTATTTGATGCGAAAGCAAGATAGAAGCTGATTGTAAGGAAGATAAGGCCAACCGTCGCTATCTGATCCTTCGTTTATATATGTATGATTTTCGATTGCGGTCCGCTTGCTTATTACCCATGTGGACATCATTGCAGCCCACACACACATCACCAGTGAATGCGGATAACCAGCCAAATATCACTAATGCTGATTAGTGTTCATCAAGCTTTATGCGACGTTAATATTTAGATATTACTGTATTCCCAAATGAGGTTCATGTAGTTTTTTCATTTCTCCATCTTGTGTAGCTTGCTCTTCTTTAACAGTGAAGTAAGGAAGTATTTCCTGTTGAGTCTTCTCTTTATCAATGGGTCATCCCCTCATTATAGTTTGCTGTAGGGTCTGGAGTGTGTGGTCAGCTTTGGTTTGTTGTTGCACATCTAGCAGTCTCTCTTCATTACTCTGGGGTAATCAGCTGTGTGTATGACTTCCAGTTTCTTTTCCAAATGTCTTTGGAGCTTCTGCTTATACGTTGGATAGGCACGACTGAGTGTATCTGCTAGATACATATCTTTCCCTTTTTGTACACCACTATGACGTCATAGTTTTGCATTCTCAGAAGCATGCGATGAAGACCGTTTGGGGCTCTGTTCCAGTCAGAAAATGGTAGCTAATGTTTCCGTTACAATTTGCGCATACCTTTGCTCCACGTTTGTTAGTGCTCTTGAAGCAAATGCTACCGGTTGCGTCTTCTGCATTAGGCACGCACCCACGCCTCCTTCTGACGCATCCCTCTTTTTCCCATTTGTCTTAGCGGCTGCTGCATAATCTTATCTATTCACCTTGGTGGGCACACATAACACATTAGTGTTGGCGTGCTGTTAAACCCTGTCCTTACCATTCTATTTCATTGTCGCTGACATCCAGTGTGATGACGTATTTTGTCCTGCTCAGCTGACAAGACATGCGATGACAGGACTTCCATCAACCATGTGCTGTACATAATTTGCGAACAGAGTGTTGAGTCCCCTTGGGCGTCTGGTGCTGCGTGGGGTACATCTTAGATGTTTAGGCCATACCAGAGAAGCACCACGTGACGGAATAAGCCCATCGTGTGTAAGTGGGTCAAATAGTGGGACAGGGTCTCAGTTCTGACCTGTTGATCCATCTCTTCCTTCCTATTCTCTCCTCGACATAAACTTCTCTGTCCTGCAGTTTCTATGCAACCCTGTGGATTTATGGTCTTCATGCATCGTACATATTTCTCGGCCTACAACTGCCCTGCTGTCGATCAGCAAGTAGGGCAATACAGAGCCATCTGTTTCTCGCATTGGTTTCCGGGAATTCAAAGATTTGTGCCGTACTGCCATTTACACAGATGGTTGCAAAGAAAGAACGGAGTTCTAAGCCTTTTGGAATTATTTCAAGGGTTGATCCGTGGTTGATTCATTGAAATGGTCTTTACATTGCTGTCGGCCAGTAAGAAGGGCTATACAGAGCCATCTGTTTCTCGCATTTTTCCTTGAATTCAAAGATTCGTAGCGTACTGCCATTTATGATGGTTGCAAAGAAACTGACGGCGTTCCAAGCTTTTGGAATTATTTCAGAGGTTGGGTGATTCATTGAAAAACCTCTAAAGAAATCGATTTATATAATAACCTTATTTTTCTTGAATTCAAAGATAACGTCCTTCACACGGGTGCTTACGTTGTATTGTCAGACACTGGGCTGATTCTTCACGCTACTACTTGAATATGTACTTGAGATCGATGCGTGCCGCGGCATTTTGGAAAGTTGCCCCCTTTCTGTGTATATCTTGACTTAGTTTCGCATAGGGCTTTTCAATGCTTTCTAGAATTACGAGTTTGGGAGTTTGGCGGAGCAGTAGTATTCTCTGTGTTGTGGTAATAATCGGATCGCAGTTGAGTTAGATGAAGAAGACTTTATTAGTACTGCAATATCCGATTCGGTGCAATGTTTTCAACAAAATAATTAAATCTTTGTTGCCTACACCCGAGTTCGATTAGTTCGGTTATGCTGCAGAGGCCTAGTGTTGTAACTCGGTCGCTGGATGGGTGAGTGATGAGGTTGAGAGGAGCTCCTCTTTAATACGTATCTTCCTTGGACACCTTTAATGTCAGACGTAACATCGTGTTGGTGGACAATGAGGTCGCAGTAGTTTAGTGCGGTAATTGTGAAGGCCATATCTGCTACATACAGCTTTGACCCGGATTTTGCCTAGAAGAAAGGCTGGAACGACCTGGTCCAGTCAATCGGCTGGTGGTGACCCTGAATAATGTGTGTTTCTGTTCACCTTCATTAGCATCTATTTCAGTATCACCCTCTCCCCCGTCTTCTTTTATCCTAAAAGGAGGCTGCCAATCTTGTCCATACATCTTTGCAGGAACCATATTACACATTCGTGTTTGTGTGGCATTAAACCCTAAACACTTTATTACTGGAGGCCATTACATGGCGTAATCCACGTGTATTTGCAGTTTAAGTCTTTTTCTTTGTTATTGAATATTGGTTTGTTCCTGTGGGTTTCCAGCCATGTCTGGATATCCGTAGGGGGCAATCTGTTTGCTGTGGGTTACGACTCGTGTCGGTGGACAATGGGAGAGGTCCTTACGGGGGCCGTATTTGCAACACACCACTTTGACCTGGACTTCAAACAGACGAGAGGCTGCAATGGCCTGGTTCAGTCAATCGGCTTGTGGTGACTTGCCCAAGGAAAATCGTTTCCATTTCCTTTTTCATTTATCTTAGAAGGCGGCTGCCTAATCAGGTCAATCTTATCCACCATATAACACATACGTGTTGTGTGTGCCGTTAAACCCTGTACTTACCTCACCTTCCTTAATCACACGGCGTATGGCGGCCGGGGTGTAGTCATAACACCTCAGGCTCATACACATTCTGAATTAATTACTTTGCGATGAGAATAAACGAACAATATCAAACAGAGTTCAGAGTTCGGCGTTGCTTTTGATTCTGCATTTTTCCATTTCTTGAAGATCGCGGTCACGGAATGGCGGCGTTTGTGAGAGATAAATAATCCACGAACTGATACCATCTGACATGTTTGTTGTCTTGATTAAAGCAATAAGAAGACAAGATGGCCGCTGTGCAAGAAAGCATCAATCCATGTCATATAAATGAACTGAATCCAATGTGCAGCGGTTTATCGTTGCGTTGTATTTTGACCGTTTAGATCCAGACTCAGTTAATGAGAATGTAGTGAGTGAGAATTTTCTCCTTAACTCGCACGAGTCGGGTACAATGGCTGTGGGAGAGAAGATGGCAGGTGGGGGTGCTGCCAAGAATGGTTGTTTTTAATAGATAAGATTGATTGCCTGATGGAAGCAGCCGCCTTCAATCTATGGAGATGGAAAAATAAAAATGGAAACGATTATCCTAGGGCCAGTCACCACAAGCCGATTGACTGGACCAGGCCATTCCAGCCTCCCGTCTAGGCGAAATCCGGGCCAGAGTGGTATGTTGCAGATATGGCCCTCAAAAGAACCACTCCACTCAACCACCTGGATCCCATTGTCCACCGACACGAGTCGCAACCCACGGCCAACAGGTTGCCCCCTATTAGTCGCCTCTTACGACATGCAGGGGGATACAGTGGGCCTATTCTACCCCCGGACCCACAGGGGGGAGTTAATGAGAATGTTAGTCTTTTTCTCCTTATCCTCGCACGAGTCGGGTACAATGGCTGTGGGAGAGAAGATGGCAGGTGGGGGTGCTGCCAAGAATGGTTGTTTTATTGAATTAAATATTGATTGCGTGATGGATTATTGCATAATATATTCGGTGACACGAGAGCACTTTATGTTTTATACAGGATGTCACCCATACTTTAGCTTAAGACGTACTGTTGGCACGGATCCTGTAAATTGTTTAAACAAAACTAGTGTTTGCTGCTGGTCAGAGAATCGCGCAAATGAAGTTTATTGTATTATTAATTTACCGCCTCAATTTAATCCCATTCTAATAAATAACTACTCACAACTATTACTCAATATTACACAGTATCACATAATGAGAGCGGCAACATGAGCATCACTTCATTATACGCCTGTAATTGTAAATGCTCCTTCCAATTATTGTTGAGCTGCCCCTTACCAGCAAAGTCGATCTACACATGACTGGAACTGCCTACTGGGCGTCACCAGACAGACATCTTGGGGTCAAGAAGTACATGTGAGATGAACAGCTGCATGTACAACACTGGTTTGACGTTTGGCATATTACGAAAGATATGACTGTATAATTGTGACTGAGTGGGCCAGAAGACCGGACTGTAAGGCAAAAGTTGTTGTCCATTGTACGACATGCAGCTAACATACCTGACAGGCATGGTCAGCTATATCTTTGGTGCTGTCATGGCGACTTCGAACCCAGAAACTGAATCAGAAACGGTGAATTTACCCCTCATAATCTCATTAATCATTTTCATTGACGTAATATAATTTTTGTTAAATGTTAAAACCTATGGTTTCTTGTGCTTGCTAGGTTCAAAGCCCCACAAGGAACTAGAGATAATTGTGAATAGTCGAATGCTTGGGAAGGACATTTTCCAATTGTCACCTACTGACCAAACTTCAGGCTTGGAGCCATTCAACAAAGTTTCACCGAAAAGTGTTCACCTCCTCCTCCTCCTCGCATCAATGGAAGCCCGGTAAGAGTCAACTCGTATGTTGTTTATGTTGTTATCCTTGCATTCTGAAGTTAAGGTCACCATAACATATTGTCTTACATCGTTTCACAGATGCCTTTCTGTCTGCACTTTGAGTAATTTTATTTTGTATGTTTGTGTTTATTAGGCTATGGTTGGCTGTTCTTCATTTTAATGGAAACTCCGACAGAGCTCAAGCTGTCACCAAGACAGGACTCCGCCAATGGGGAATGTCGTACCCCAAATCGTGACAAGGGAATGATGTGTTGAAAGCAATTAAAGTTCCTATTACATACAGTGAGTATTAAATAATCACACCAGCAATTAAGCAAAAATCTGTCAAGACAAACTTTTATTCAGTCAACATGGTCATATATACTAAATATGATCTCACCACAACACTGTGTATCTAATAAGGTATTACACGTATTACCAGTTTACTATTTTGTATATGACACATTCCAATTAACTGTTTGATTTCAGATTGCATCCACAGGCAAATTGCTAAGGCTCTGACATTCAGCTCAAAATTTCCCAGCTACTCTAAAGTTATCGAACTTGATGATAAGATTGTACTTCAATGATATATTGTGCTTATTAAGCTGTACAAAGTGTCAACATGTTACTATGTCTACAAATTGTAGGAGCTGCACTGCTTTTGCTATTATTCTGATCTGTATGAAGTTTAATAAATTCCTGTTTTTCAAAATTATCGTGTTGTATTGTACAAATAGTAGCAAGGAACTGAGTGTGTAATTGTGAATTTAAATATACAACAACAATATTTTAAGTCATAAGATACAGGAAAAGAAATATGCACACTTATTATGTCCAAATGTGACTCCGAAAGGGCCGTCCATGTGTACAAAATCGTGCCTGGAAACTTTGAGGTTATAGACTACATATTAAGGCATTTGGAAGAACCAGGATGGTATGTGATGCAGCCTCCCATATACTCGTGGAAATTTGTATCTGATAGGCAGCACCTTGTCTCTATTTCTGTAGCCATTGGGACACAGTTACTGCACACACTATCGTGGTCTACGACCTACGTGGTGGTCATGTCCGTTTCGGAATCACTTCCTGTGTCTGAAGCTGATATTTCCTTTTCATTATTCCATGAGTATCTAATGGGTTCAAACTAAGTTGCTATCACAGCGCAGGCGTGTAGCTGGAATGACGTCACTTCGTCTTCCGCCTTGGGGCGAATTGATGCAAAATGGCTTATGAGAGTTAAGGCAAGTCCGTTCGGAAAAGGCACATTAATATTTGATTTTTATAGCTGCTACAAATGGTCGATTACTATTAAGACGCGCCAACCGCTTAGTTCAAATATATATTTTCATTCTCAGTTGCTTTCATGATATCGTGGGGAAAAAACTTTGGTGTTGACCTTTAAGTAACCAAATGTACATTTTATTGACATGGCTTATGTTAAGTACTGATAGTGAAAACTTGGCTTGTATTTTGTGGTAGAAGTTTGATTAATATATACTTCAACTGGGGAGCTATTGTAACCAACCTGATAATTCATTATGTTGACACGCTATGACTCGAAACGGGTCATTAAGTTAGTTGTGTGGATATGTTGATACGTCTTGAATGTTTCGGTCGCGGTAATTATAGATGCTTCGTGAATATTCCTTGTATATATATGAGGAGGCCGCGAAGAGAAGTGTGGGAAGAGAAGCTAATGCTGCTTGAAGAATCGAGAATCAAACAATACTTTGCATACGTTTTCACAGATGAGGTACCAAGACTCACTGAGCCAGTTGAATAATTCAATGACGGTGACGCGGAATAAGGAGCCTGGCCAAGATAAAATCTACCCTCGGCTTCTAAAGGAACTTGCGACAGTGATTTCACTACCACTGATTGTTAGATTTATGCAGGCCATAAACTGAGGGTATGTTCCAGGCGATTGTAAATGTGAAAACGTGAAGCCTATATTCACATAAGGCAACAGGTAGCAAATCACTGGGTGATCAGTTTAACATCTATCATAACAAATATACTAAATACACACATAAGAGGTAACTTAAAACTATAGATCTCAGCATGGTTTTCTGCGCAACCGATTTTGCCTTACCAATCTCTTGAAATTCCTGGAGGATGTACTAAAATTTTTTAGCTTTCATTAAATCAAATGATATATATGTACTCACGAACCAAGGTCATTTGGTAATGCATAGTCTAAATAAAACCTTTTCCAGAACATTGATAATGATATTTTTCTATTTGTGAGATTTGGAATACTTATGTAGGACCGCATGGGATAATTGTTCTACGCGTTACGTCGAAAATATCTTAGATTATATCAACGTTTGCTCAACCATGGAACATTGATTCGTATATCTTATGAATGAATTGAAAAATGAATTGAATAATTGCTCATATACTTGATCACTTTTATGAATGAATCTACTTCCTGAACAATACACCTAGGGTGTATTCATTCATTCAGAAGTTAGCATCACCAACATGTTTGCATATCTTCTCCCCGTTATTAACTTATATACAAATTTTGTAATTCACCATATGTTTAATTTGGTAAAAAAATGCCTTCTCCTACATAGTATAACTACTAGATCCCCGAGCGCGATTAACACCCGTATTTGCCCATGAGGCTTGGCGACGCTTTTGACACTAAGACCATATAATCACACTCATACATCAATTCAATGATGTAAATATACAGCGCATAAGCAACATTGAAACACTGGCACCTTCACTAAGGTTCATATTTGTATGGCTTTAAGACTATCCAGGTTTGCGATCAATATTCGTTGTCCAATAAAACAGTCATCCTAAGGCGGCCAAGGAAAATTATATGCTGTTAAATTATCTGATACTTGGAGAGGATTGGACTGGAAAATGTAGCTCTGATGTATTTATTAATCTTGCTGGCAAATAAACAGTTCCCGTGAAATGAATCCTGCCTGAACATTCAGCAATCACTTTTACATCCTCATGTATATTTTACGCCACTACAAGTGCCATTCGCTGTCGAAAAAAAAAATCTATCCTTTTCTCTGATATTCTTACCGATTCATTGTTCGGACACTTGAAACATTGTGTATAACTAGCGTTGATGCCCGCGTATGATTTTAAAATCTGAGGTGTAGCAGAAATTCTTAACTACATCATTAAATCATCTAAATCATTACAATTTCATGAAATTATTTTTCATAAAATTAATGTGTCATAGAAATTGCTTACGTACGTCTTGCTAAAGCGCTTTGCGAGGTCATTGATTTATCATGAGATATCGACAGGGTTATGCCAACTTGGTGTCTGATAGGTTTCTCATTGAAACCTATGTGCCGTGAATCCATACCACCAAATTGTCGATGCTTCCAAAACGATACCCCAGACAAATGCTGTAATACTGATTCTGCAAGTGAATTATGTCCTTGAATCACAGTGCAATTTATAGTTATCAGTTGCAACAATAACTGCATCAAGCATTCATACAATGGCATATTACATGGCCAATCGTCGTTTGTGCTGCAGCAGATTGTCTATTCGTGCAGGATAAAGTTTGTAAGATATATCCATGCTTTCACATAAATCTTTAATCACGGAAAGTTTGTATACAATATATCAGACTAGTAAATTACCAATTACTCATTTAGAGAATGATACAATAGATGGGAATACCATGGTGCATAAATTAAAACCATCTACACTAAGCACAATGTGTTGAATTGATCTAGAGTTATTTGAGGCGTGAAAATTATACAACAGTTATACAGTAGTTATCTATATAATATATACAGCGGAAGCCACATTAGTCACAGGGTAAATGCAGCATCCGGTGACAAAGCCTACAGATTCAATTTGATATCATGAGATATAGTAGAATATGTTGTTGGTGGCACAAGCCAAACAAAAAATGACTCGCGGTGTATCAACAGTTACACAATGTAACAAACTGGTATATTCATTTAATTTATGCTATGGGTACTTAATCTAAAGAACTCAGTTTCAGGATTTAGCACAGACTGCTACTGTGCACGTCATCGATGCTAGGCTGGATTATTAATCCATCCCTAGCCGACCTTTTACAGAGGTACTTAGACTGTCGATGGCATCGTATATCGTTTAACTTCAATTTGTAATCCACGGCCAGGCAGTTCTCGTTACCGTCATTGTTATTAGGTTCAGCAGTACGCCAGTCAGTGAAGCCAGCATCCAGTCTGGAGATTTCCGGGTTGGCCCATAACCAGCAACTTTCGTGCTGTTCGTCAGTTCCTGACACGAAGACAGGCTGTCTCTACCAAGCATATAATATAGAATATAAGTCGACTTCAGTTGTTGTTAATGGCAACGATATCGTGCAAAACACATTTCTGTTTGTATAAATCTCACAACATGCAAACACCAGGTGTCCTGCATTGCTGATGATGATAATATTCAACAAGTAATCAGTAAGAATATATAAAAGTAACAGAACAATCTGCGTTCCTTGTTATTGACATGACACCAGTAGTCATTACAGTCTGTGTGGCGGTATTGATGTTCATCTGCAGTAGACATGATTCACGCTTCAGTTTAAAACTTACCCGTTGAACAAGTGGTTGAAGCCAGGATCTCAGCAAGTCCTGTTCATCAGCACTAGTAATGGATGCCAACTGGAAACCGTGACCATACAAAGGACAGAGGTCACGAGCAGCGTGCCACGTGACAGGACTCAGACCAATGATGTACGAAGATTCCAGTGTGTCAAGGAGCGCAATATTCCCACTTGGCATCTGCACTGGTAATGGAGTATTCAAATGATCAATGGAAATGTTGACATTAAGCAAATATATGGAGTTATATCAATGTTTGTTCCCTGATGTCGATAATACCAATTGTAAATTTCTGGTAAGCGTATCACCGGCATATGTCCCCACCTTATTGGCAAATGTTTCTACGAATTTCAATTTTCGTAAAAATATTTGAAAAGCATTTCATTCTTGACCGACAAATTACCAAACACCATCGTTCCTAAGTGCTCGTTGAACATCAGGCTAGTGTCGGGCTGATAGGGAATGGCAGAGGGTGAGGAGAGAGAGGGCGCGAGAAAGAGAGAAATTGAGTTCGATGCAGGCACATTGAGTGTGTCAGGGAAGAGACGGAGAGGATGAGGCAGTAATCGAGACAGAAAAGGTAAGAATTGGATCATAACGTTAGTGAGGAGAAAGGAAGTGCTAAGGTAAAGAAGGACCATAAGTTAGGAAGGGATGGCTGTTTGGGACGATTGTGACAGTTAGAGAGAGGGTTGGAAAGGAGGAGAAAGTAAGTTGGAAAGAATTAAGAAGAGGTGGGAGGCTAGGACATGCCAAGAAGTTGGCGGATGAGTGCTTGGGGGGATACTGAAATATATGTTAAATACATGTATTGTAATAAGGCGTGTTCTATTTTAAAACCTGGGAAAGGTTAACTTAGTTCCGTAATACCATGTTACATAAAGTCAATGACGTAGGGCAAGAGAGGTAAGATAGCTGGTGATCTAAGCAGCAGCAACAGTATTTGGTTTGCTGGTAAACACGTGAGGAGATTATACATACAAACAGAATCTTGCATCTTGTGCCAAATATTAGTATCTCAAAGTAAGCTATCAGTTTTATCTCCAATCTGGAAACCTAATCGTAAGCTAAATGTGGAAATTCCGTTTTCAATATGGTGAGCGCAGAAGAACATATATATATAAAATATATGTAGGTGTAATGTTCCAAGAAAAATGTAAATTAAGGGATAAGGCATTTCAGTCATAGTAAACGAGCTACAGTGCAGACTCAGCTTGACACCCCCAAGTGCATCTGTCTGCAAATATTTCACCATGTACAATACTGTTACATATTATGGAAACTGCGTCCATATGTAACTTGGTCATTAAGCAAGTGGGTCTGCAAAGCTCAGATCTAGTCTGATACCATCAAGACCTGTTTGCATTACATTATCTTTGCATCCGTTGACGTATAGCTCAAACAGATTTGTGTGAGGGATGAAAGCATATTATATTATTATGGCACCCTTTCCAATCGATGCAGATTGAATAAAACGAGTATTATGCAGTTTTATAGCATAATAATGGATGACCTGGGGCCAGGCATTGGATAATCTAATCATGATTTATGATATGCCCTGTGTTTCATCAATTTGTTTAACCAATGAAGATTATACTCTTGAAAGAACACGCTCCAAATGCAGTGTTGTTGGACTTCTCTGTAGTACAATGGATACATAGGTAATTGGTAATGTTGAGACGTCTAGCAAAGCCAATAGAATAAGTTTATTTTATAAGGACGAAAATGGTAATTGGTGAAAGTAGCTATGATTATGGGATCGTTATAAGGTATCATACATATATAAAACAAAACAATCAATAGGATATAGCTCGCGATTATTGCCAATACTTCGCTGTGTAGCATAAACAATCCTTTCAGTGCTTAACAACGGAAGGATTGTCATTTTACTTCACAGGTATCAACATCATAGGAGGTATCGTCAATTTCTGAAGATGTTGTCACACACACACATAAAATCTCACTTTCGCATACTACTATAAATAGATCTAGACAGGCTTAATATTCCGCACTGACTGACACAGTTGGTCTGCTCCTGATGCTTTTAAGGTGGCTTACAAATATTGTGGCTAACTTATGGCGACTTCCGTATGGAACCATACGGACGTTTCCGAAACTTGGCAAACAAATCTAAACAAGTAATTTCTTTCCAATTAAAACAGTGTCTTGTGTTTGGCAAAAGCAATGGCATTTAATGGATACCGTTAAATGTTTATGAAAGCGATTTTGGGGAGTTTAAGATTTCAGTGGCCCAAATTTGGCTCATGTGTCCTAGATTATGAAACTCAATGGCGCAACTGGCCCTCGCACTACTGAGACCTTCTCTGCCCTGGAATTTATCATTTATTTTTCCGAAGAGTGCACCATACAAGATACATGGATTACCTTTGGTCCGGTTTGTATAAGTTATCATAACTGTGTGACAGTTGCACAGTCCTAAGTAATATCATATAATTTGTGACCTGGTGGATGCATGACGGCACCTATGATAACCTGAAAAAATTAATCTAAAAGTTGCAGTAGAAATAACTTCCACCTTCATCACACGTTATATATTTCAGATCTATGTAGCCATTATGTGGTACATTTCTAGTCTATTTAACCGGCATTGAGATAAAGCTAGTTTCTAGTATTTAGAGGGATAAGGATCGTCAATTTAAAAGACTTGGTATGATTATGTTTGGCATTGGCTTGATTTGGTCATAATCAAATTCGTTATAATATCTCACAGTGAACGCCTCGAAGTTTTGCCGTTTATCAATTATAATGAACAAGTAACTGCTTGTAACATGTAAGTGCAATATTAATGTCATCTGTGTATTGCATTAGGCCAGCTAAAAAAGATAACTTATGTAGTTAGGTTCTATTTAGATGCTGCTGACCTGTTAAGGTTCGATAAGAAATCATACATTATATTTTAGTACTGCGCTCATTGCTATATTACAATATTCATAGTAACATATATTTCCTTACCTGACACTTTTCCAAATATATTTGTTCCATTGCTGCTGTTGAATACCAGTTCTGGGTTCTTGACAGGTTTGGATATGCGCAGAACACTGAGTCTGCATGTCTGCAGGGCGTCAATCAAGAAGCTGCCACAGCCAGATCCCGTCTCTAAACATGCCACAGCGCACTGTAACTGTGACTTTACTTGCATTGCTCGCACAATTTCAAGTTTTTAAACTGGACATTGTCATGAACTTGCTCAAACTGTTCCGATCGCGTAGAACAGTTTATTTGGCCAAGATACAAAATGCTTGTCACAACAACCACCAAATGCATCTTGGATGGCGAAAAGTCCTGCAAAGTTGCCTTTTCGTTTTCCCTTGCTCTCACTGATAGATTCGATGAGGAGGCTGCGTTACTCTTACTTGCAGTTGGCTTGGTCTGGTTACACAAAAACGTCATAGAAATGATTAATAATTCATATGTAGGTCAAAAGCCTTTTCATTCGCATAGAACAATGATTTGCACGCTGCTGTCATTACCCCTGTGCTGCAGTTTTTAGCATGTACA
This sequence comes from Urechis unicinctus, assembly GCA_034190875.2. Classification (NCBI taxonomy): domain Eukaryota; kingdom Metazoa; phylum Annelida; class Polychaeta; order Xenopneusta; family Urechidae; genus Urechis; species Urechis unicinctus. Next base: position 33,351,665 of record CM067357.1, on the reverse strand, counting down.
CACATTCAACGATCGATGTCAGTTGAAAAACCGATATACAGCGACGTAAAGTTACATCAATTACCCAAACTAATCACCCTAGATATTTTATTCACAGGGAGCTCTTCCATAATACAACTTAATAATTACATACTGTAATTAAATTGATATCATATTCAAAAATAAGTGATAACTGTGACACAATAAGCTCATGAAAAACCCACTTGGCGTAAAGCTCTAATGGCTGGAACACGTGAAGCTCCCTGCTTGAGGATAACCATGGATAGATTGAGCATCCTACGGGTGACTGAAACTGTCACTAGTAATGACCTCTGTGTTTGTTAATTTTTCTGACTCGCAGTCCTGGGCATATAGGTGAACGTATTGTCAGTTTTATCTCAGCGATAGGAGTAAAAACTTGAACATTTCACAGGTTCTGTGCAGACATTGGGCACAATCCACTTGAATTACACTTACCTACCTATGTATCTGCCTAACTTTCTATGTACCTCATTTTTCACCCGTGCCAATGTCTGTGCAGCACAACAACGCCCATCAAGCTGCTGCTCAATAGTTATTTTAATAAGAACGTCGCTGCAGCCAGCTCAGACCGCTAGACTGTCGTTAGGCAGGAAACGAATGCTGCAAATTTGATGAATACATGTGACTTAATAAATCTTTGCAGTCATATTTCTAATTGATAACGATTTTATTATAACTTATAACAAATGATCAATTGCGTAAAAAGCTTTGATTATGTTGCTTAGTCCCAATCTTGATCTCTATGTTAGTCATATCAATATGTTCCACATTGACTTATCCATCACATGCGTACATGCGCCCAAAACCTAACATTGCTAACAGAGACTTATTACACCTGGCCCCAATCGGAAATATGGGGAATACTTGGCACAGCCTGAACGCCATTTTTTTGTCAGTCTGAGAGCCTTTAAGAAAACGTAACTGTAAATCTAGACACTCACAGTGTTTACACGTTTACGCCCAAAGCTAGAAAACAAGTGGATGTCCGGTGGAGGTTTTATTAAGTGGAGGTTTGGTATTGAAGAAAGTTTCTTATTGTTGATCGTTGAATATCAACACGCTTTCATCCCCATAATCTATACCAGCCTCAACAAGTTCGCCAGCAATCTTAATGCATCATCTGATTTGTCAGTGAGCTGGTCTCAGTAACAGGGAATTAATTAGCAGTGCACACAAGTTTCAGAGAGCTATTTGTATTAATTATTGAAATATTACATTCAATTTGTTTTGGAATCCTAGTCTTCATGTTAATAAATGCATTTAGGGCGTATATCAAATGGAGGCCGAAGCAACAGAATATGTCGCCTTTGCAACTAGCTTAAGTGAGTGACGGCAATACGGTTGCAGTAGTCGCATGTTATATAGAAAGACGAGCTGTCTCAGCAGCAAACATAACACCTGGTTTATGCGCTTAGTATCTTATTCCAACACACACCCCCCCCCCCCCCCCTCCCACCCACACCCACAAACATAATCTAACGAAACTCGATCTTATGCGAGGATCTGATGCCCCTCACATACGCTGTATCTACACCGGAACGGAACGCGAGGCTCTATTGAAATGTCAACAAGTCAATCGCGTTCACAACGAGAAAATCACGCTTTTATAAACAATTAGCATTCACATTGCATCTGGATTCTCTCCGCTCCGTCGCCCTTACGCTCCGTTAGCGCCCTGTTGGTTTTCCCAGCTCGTCCTCGTAATCCGACCAAAGGGTATATAGCTACACTAAGAGTGATCACTTTGAGTGGTTCTGCAGTGATCGCTTCCCTAATTATAATACACAGCAATCGAAAGGCGGCGCTACCGTGACACAAACACAAGCACATGGGAATACTAGGTTGTCGTCACCGCGAATGATGAGATCGTGAAAAATGTCGTTTCGCAGAGCCTTTCCCCTTCCAAAACACGTCGCACAATATGCCTCAAAAAAGCTATAAACTCTTTGATCTGACGGCGTAGCACTAATTGATTTACGGCTGTTCACGGAACAACAAAGATTGCTTCATTGCCATGGGGCTCCATGCGCCGTTCAGTTGACGTGGGGAGCACCCTGTATATAAGTCGAAAACAATGAAAGCCTCTCTTCTGTCAGCTTCCATCCGTTATGAAAAATGCGGAAAATGCAAACCAGAAAAATGGTTTTAGACTTCATAATTCAATATCCTTACCTAATTATTACCGCACAGCGAACAAAAAGAATCAGTTTTAATGAATCAATATCATTAGATGATATTTATACAATTATAAAATCGATCAAAGCAATCCCTAGACAGGTAAATTAAGATGACGCCATTCTGGTTAAAACTTATACGAGTTACTGCTGTCATCGATATATTACTTTGAACAACAGGATTCTTCGGTCTATACATCGGTTGAATGTGCCGGGTATAAAGTGTAAATGCTGGTGCAATACTTACAGTTGGCAATACGTCTTTGGTGTGCTTGGACCTCATGCAAACGAAACCACAGGCCTGGTTCCAGATCCCACACGTTCGAGCGCCGAGCCACTAGATATAAGTATAACAACTATGAAGGGGTAATTCTTTAAGGGTCGTCAGCCAGTGTACCAACAAAACAGATGAAAAGTGGTGCAGGGGGAAGGGAGGATTTTATCAGATATTTGAATTCCCTCACTTTCCTGTCAACGCACCACTAATACCAGGTCTCGATCAATATCATAATTCATGCTGAGTAAAGTATGTTGGATAAATGAATTCCCTCTCCAGCCAGTGTTCCACCGCAACCGTGATCTCGATCATTATCATAATTTATGCTGAGTGAAGCATGTTGGGTACATGAATTCCTTCCCTCTCCAGCTAGTGTGTTCCACCGCGACCATGATCTCGATCATTAGCATAATTCATGCCGAGTGCATGTGGGGTGGGGGTATTCTTTCGAAAACCCTTCTGAATGCTCCCCAACCAAAACTTTCTTATTCACAGCAAAGGTGTTTTAGTGGTCTTAGCACTTATTGATTAAGGCTTCTCGGGAGAATGCGAATTGTGTCGCATATTTTCGTAGAAATATAGTTAACACTTGAGCTGTGTTTTATATCAGCCTTAGGGTTTATTGAATAACGCATGGCGTAGCTATTGACTCCGAAGACTCGAACGTATTAGAAATGTGTAAAAAGTCAAAGAGTGAAGTGGGACAAAAATCGTCTTATAATAAATAATTGTGTAGAGGTAGAATAGAATTTGAGTAAGCAGCTACAGGTATGATCAACAGTACGGGAGCAAGCCACTTAGCTGTACTCAATTCTGCAGCGAGGGATTCATTGATCTTGCCCAGAGGCGCTCGGTTACCGCAACCAAGCTTCCGATCGCCGAACCGCACCCGAGCACCGAGTCGTTATCGATATATAAATAAGGATCGTGCTGGATGTTTGAATTACCTCCCTCTCCTATCAGCACTCCACCCCTATCCCCGATATCGATCATTATCATAATTCGTATTGAGTTAAGCATGTATGGTGTTGGAATTTCCTTCCTCTTTTGCTAGTTCTCCACGTCTACCACGATCTCGACCATTTTCATTATTCACGGTGGCTGAAGCATAATAGCCACTCAACAATTCATTTGATATCGTTCTAATCCACGGCTTTCATATCTAGGACAATTGCTTACGATTTGCTATAGATTACGATATCTTGAGTAAATAGCCATTATGTTGCGTTAGCATAATTAGACTAATCTATAAAAGACGAAATATTATCTGATATATCTTCCTGATATGCGTCACCAATTGAAAAGTTACCCCTTCTCAATGTCACCCTCGACGTAGTTTGGCAGAGGGCTTTACAATGTTTTCGCAGGTTACGAATTCTGCGGAGCAATGGTATTCCCCGTCTCGTGGTAATAGCTGGATCTCGGTAGAGTTAGATGTAGACCTTATTTGTACTACAAGATTGCAATGTAGTCTTGTCGCAAACTGCAGTGCAATAATATTGACTCGATGGCTAGAAATGTTTTATTCGATGAATAATGCACTCGGGTGAACCTGTGTGTGTATCAGTGTGATTGAGAGTGTGAGCCAATGAGTCCGTGAGTAAGTATGTAAGGGGGGAAGGCGTGACTGAGTGAGTAGGTAAGTACAGCGTTTTTTACTACACACCAACATTTATGTGTTATATGGTGCCGGCAGAGGGGTACAGATAGACCTGATGACCTAATCAAGCAGCCGCCTTCTGGCATACGTAGGGGGGGGGGGGGGGGTGCATGGAAATCGATGTTAATGAAGTGCACTTAACAATATGGAGAAGGAGATGAAAAATGCAAAAAGTATCCTAGGGCAAGTCATCACCAGCCGCCCGACTGCACCACCACACCGTCCAGCCTCTCTTGTTGGATCCGGGCCAGAGTGGAATGCTGCATATATAGCCCTCCTAAAGACCACTCCATTCAAACACCAAGATCCTATTGCCTACCAACACGAGTCGCAACCCATGGATGACAAGTTGCCCCTCTCATTGGTTTTTTTACGACATACAGGAGGATACAGGGGTCATATTCACCCCTGCACTCACAGGGGTGGGGTGGGGTCCAAGTAGGTCAGTTAATCTGACAGGTATATCTGTTTTACATGTATATTGGTTGTGTAATGAAAATTAGATGGTTGCCATGGTGCCACATATACAAGATGTGTTGTAATATAATGCAGGGTTTGGTCTAACTTATGCACAGTGTTGTCGGTGGAAGAAAAGATGTTGAGGAAACCTACTGTGGCTGACGCCTCTCAAAGAGCAACATCTACCAGCTTTACTTTGTTTTAGTCTCACACACATCATTGGCAGGGTTAGAGGCACGGCAGACACATATGCACCATATATGGTGATGTCCATTTACCAGTCCAGTTGTTTATATTAGTCTGTTGGATTTCTTTTTCGAATTCGTCGAGTTCCGTTTTTGTCCTACGCACGCACGCACACACACACACACACACACACACACACACACACACACACACACACACACACACACACACACACACACACACACACACACACACACACACACACACACACACACAACACACACACTCACTAAATTTGAGCCACTTCAGATTTACGCAAGAGCCATTGCAAACAGTTATATAACCTGTTTTGATGGTTCGCCTTTGAAATGATTAGGCTTTGCTTATGGATTGTATACAGAACTGCATTGCATTTCCCTGCGGAATAACCCATGTTTTGATTCACAGTCCACGATTCGATTGTTTTCAGGATCAGCCTTGTCATTGTAATCGATGATCCGGACAATCAAACAGTCTGAAAGCAGTTTTTCCCGTCACATGTTCCTGTTCGTGGCGATTCCAATGGATGGTTTTGATCTTCACGTGACACTTTATTGCCAGCTTAGTAGCTACTTAGCGACAGTAGGCAATGGAAATAACGTAAAAAAAGTGCCTGCTTAGTGTAAAATGAGATACCAACAGCACGCCTAGGGCGTGATAGTACCATAACAACAACAACAACAACGACAACTACAAATTAACAGTAACAGAATGTGTGTCTCGATAGCACAAATCTATTTCAAGCATGTTTCCTGTGAACCTGCTATGTAGCTACATATTGACCAGTATAAATTCAATGTAATTTTTCGCCACACCGAAAATTCACATACAGAGTGATATTTGTGATACTTCCAACGTTACAATGCTGGGAAGATATACATACAACAGAATTGGGGGGGGGGGGGGGGGTTGGCATAGGCACATTGTTTAACATTGTGCATAAGTTGCTGTTTCTGTGTTAAACAGGTGAAGTGCACAAATAATAATTGATCAATCACCTGAAAATACGAAGCAATCTATTTTATAATCTGAAGCCAAAGACTTTGCAATACGTACTATTTACCAACTGCTTTTGTTCCATCACCAATTATCTGGCGGTAGGTGTAAAGCTTTATCAGCACTTGCACAAATACCTTACTCAGGTTTGTCTCGTTCCTTTGACCGATGCACCCTCCACATATTGCCGCACTCATGCACACTTGTCATGCAACACGGTCAATTTCTGCTGAGACCCTAAACTCTCTCTCATTTGAATATTCTAGAGACGAACATTGTGCAATATTCCAGTTTATACACCAAATTATTCAATGGGGAAGGTAGCCAAGTAAAATACATTCACTCAAGGAATAATATATAAGCGAACGGGTCGCCATTGCGAGGCAAACATTGGGCCAATGCAGATCGCAATGCCTGGTCTTATCCATTCTCCTTTCTCTTGGTTTTGCAGCCAATGTAGAATGCTCATCCGCAAGAGGTCCTTGTTGTTTCGAATATAGAATGGGGTGTCAGTGTAGGCAGACACGCTGAATCAGGTGATCGTGGCAAGTTAGTTACCATGTTGTGTCTCCTGAACACCCTGTTGTGTAACTGCTGTGTACTCCAATATTATTCAAGTAACGTCGTCTGTGACGTTATGAACAGTTCTACTATAAAAAATAGAGAATTGCGGGAGCTGATAACGCGAATCACATTTTCGATGATCTACTTTCAAACAACGACGCGCATACAGGAGAAAACCATATTAATGCGACATTTATGGAAATATGTTAAGGGTGTCCGGAACTTTGAACGCACATATGAAGCCAATTTAGACCTTTTTAGTTGTGGAATTTGCGTGAAGGGTGTAGACTTGGCTGAGAAACAGAGCATGGACGGGGACACCCATGGCACTGAAGACATATCCATGTGCCATATGTGGAAAGAGTTCCAGCCAAACGAGATGCATGACATGACACACACGCATAAAAAACAACCGAACCAAAGTTGCGATTGGGGATAGAGTTTTAGCCAGGCTTAGATTCTAAGAGCACCTAAGGTACCTCATATGCAAGTGCAGAGAGGCGAAAGACACTTTGTAAACGACTAATTAGACATAGTGACCTTCTGCTATAACGCATTAAGAAACACTTAGAAAAAAACCCCACAAATGCTACATATATGGGCGTTATTGTGTTCATATCAGAGAGAACTGCAACTTGTCCCAATGCACTCTTGTCGAAAGATCATTATGTATTGTCAATTTGCTTCATGTCACTTCTATTCTGTGTTAATCCAACTAAAGATATTTCAAGAAATCTCGGAATAACATCTTTTTTAGGTTCTGGTTATTAGATAAAAAAACAAATCGCATTTGGTTCCATTTGTTTGTTTGAACGATTTAGTTTCGTGGAATTGATTCATATTTTGAACAAAATGCTTCGGACAGATCGAAGGCCAATCGACTGGTCATAACGCGTAGGAACAGCAGCTCCGTCTACGACTTACGTTATTCCATGGGATGACATAATGTTGTAGTTTATGGATCTCGTTGTATTCACTAGGTATACATCTTATTGTGTTTACTAGGCTGACAACTTGTTTTATTTACTGGGCTAATATCTTGTTGTATTCACTAGATTGACATCTATGCACATATTTCCGATGGTTGCTCTACCCTACATCCTCCCCTATCCCCTCGTTATTAAGATAAATTCTGGAATATTCTGCCATTGCCAAACTAAGTGTTCTGCCTGAATCGTTTTAAGGAACGAACCAAAGTTACTAAGTTGACTCTGTACTACGTATTCTGTTTAGCAGACACGTTCCAACTCTCTCAACTAATATCAAAAACATTAATAGCATTCATTTAAAAAATGCAAATATCAGATTGAACATAAGTGACCATATTCACACTTGCATTTATTTTGTTGTTCCGATGTGTCTATATTTATACGATTTAATAAGATCCCCTTCGAAATGAAGACAATATATCCGACGTGATTCCGGTTGCCAAGAATTGATGACGCTATGATAGTTCATGGTGTGTGCTCATTATGACGGGGTGAGCTTGTGAGCACGGTAGCAAATACGAGCAAAGGGGTACGACATTCAAAGTCTAAATTAAGTAGGAATATAATTATATCGTCGGAAGCCATAATGATAACAAAATATCATATTATTTTGTTCACGTGAACGTTGTGGCCAATGGTTAACCGCGCTGCAAGTCAGCATGACGACGAACACTCCTTGCTAATCAGATGATATCTTGCACACGCGATTTTAATTTCCCTATCCAAACCTCCATTGGTTTTCTATACTAAGTATCTTGTAGTAGTCTTAGTTTTAGTTGGGGTGGTTGTTTGGCCCCCCCCCCCCCCCCCCTCTTGCCGTGTTTGATGTGACCAATGGTCTGTATGTACTTGGCTCATGCGAAGTTAAATCCAATTTGTACTGCTTAATCTGTGATTTTGCTGCTTCTACCCTGAATTTCATATTCTGGGCTCACCTTATACGGAAGCAGCGCTTCATTTCACGCATTAGTTCATGCAGTAGTAAACAAGCAAGATGAAGGCAAGTTGTAGTTCACATTACTTTTCTATCCCATGGCAAGGCTTGATTTGGTAGCTAGGATTATCAATCGGAATTCATTAATAGCTGTGTTGTAACTGTAAGGAAAGCTCCCAACAGAGTGCCTGGTATTGACTTCGCTTGACGAAGTATCCATGTTTTAATGTATGTCACCGGATCGATGATTTAGCAGAGTAATCGTGCTCTGACTGGTTCTCTAACAGTGTCTAATGTTAACTTTATAAGATGCCAAGCAAGGTTCGTTCTCTACAACTATAAAAGCCATCTGCACTTGCTTATAAGGTCAGTATGGAATTTGAGTCAAACCAGGTACTGTGATTCATGGACGTTGTTTATGATGGCAAGTCGTACTGCTGGAATCGATCAACAGGCATTAATGATGACCGTTTGGAATCTGTTATTCTCACCTACATTGAAATTAAATGGTATAATCAGGTTTTCGGTAGTTCTTCACATCCCCTTCTGAATGTGAACATTACAAATTGTACCGCCATCTTACTAAAGCGAGCATGCGTAATAAGGCAAATTATATCAATGTAAGATATCAACTTGGTTGTCTCGCCTTGGTGTCTGACGAACACCCCATGGCAATTCATGTGCAGTGCGACGCCTGAAATAGATGCCTAGACACGAGGGGTTACATTTATTTTGTACGTCAATGGAACGATGTCCTTGAATCACAGGACAATTCGAGTCTGATCAGATCGACCCAAGAAACGTATTATAGCTTCAAGTAATAAAATATTCATGTGATGACAAATTGCGTGACCAACTACCTTCGTTGCTGCGACAGATTATCTATCTGTCCGGCGTAGAGTATGAAAAGTAATTGTTAAGCTTTCACAGTTTTATTCGAATAAAAATACCTCATTACATGATATATCAGAAGCTTAGATTATGGAGACCAATAGAAAAACCCAGAATACAACATGCAGGGAATGATACCATCAACAACAAATAAATGTATTGAAATGATCGAAATTCTTTAAGGCGCGAGAACAATAGTTAATGCTATAGTTCTGCCTTTAATTTTGACAGCAGAAGTCACATTAATCCCAGGGTAAGTGATTTGATATACCAACAAGTCGTGGTGCAAACAGAAGAAAGCAGGAAATCACTAGCATATCATCAACAATAACACAAAGTAACAAACATATTCTGTTGATAACCATGGTGTATGTATGTCATCTTAATGATTCAATTTAGCATTGTTATATTTAGCACAGACTGCTACTGCGTACATCATCGATGTTAGGCTTGATGTTTGCTACACCGCGTGCTGACCGTTTACAGAGGTACTGATACGGTTTATGGCATAGGTTGTCAAGTAACTCTAAATTGGCACCCAGTGCCAGGCAGTTTTGGTTACCTCCCGAGTTGTTAGGCTGACCAGGTATCCAATCCAGATCAGCATTCAGTCTGGAGATGACCGGGTTAGCCCATATCCAGCACCCCTCGTGCTGTTCATCGGTGCCTGACACGAGGACATGAACACAGAATAACAGACCGCATCAGTTGTTGTTACCGGTAACGACAGACATGCAGTCAGCCTCCCCTTACGTATAACGCTAACGCAGAAAGCGGAAGTAGGAAGATATATCTGCCTTCCTTGTTATTGACGAGCTATTACAGGGTTACTGTGCTGGCGGTTGTGATGTTTATCTGCCATTGACATGCTTCGTGCTTCAGGTTAAGACTTACCCGTTGATCTAGCGGTTGAAGCCAGGATCGAAGCAAGTTCTGTTCATCAGCGCTAACGATAGATGCCAACTGGAAACCGTGACCGTACAAAGGACAAAGGTCACGAGCAATGTGCCACGGTACAGGACTCAGACCAATGATGTACGAAGATTCCTCCGTGTCTAGCACAGCCATGTTGCCACTTGGCATCGGTACTATTAATTCCGACGCACACAGTGATCGTAAGGTAATAGAAACACATATTGATAAAACCAAGAAAGGAACCTGTAATGAAATTACGCAATATTGACGGTTTACTTAAAGTTAATCATGAATATCTGTTGAATGATTCACAATCAAATGTTCACCTCTTCGAAAATGCTGATTATAGAAATATAAACTATAACTAAGAATCGATGTGACTATATGCAATCTAACCGACATATTCGCAATAATGTCTGGTGTACATTTTATTCCTATCCGACATGTTGCCAAATACCCTCGTTCCAAAGTCTTCGTTGAACACCAGACTGGTGTCGTGTACGGGTGACGTCAGCCGAAGATAGCTTATTCTACAAGTCTGTTCTCTGTCAATAGAGAAGCTCCCGCAGCTGTCACCCACCAGGGAACACTCTAATGCGCATCCCAGGGTCGAATCCACTTGAAGAGTGCGTTACACTCCTGTAAGTTGAAACTGGACATTTGCATGGATTTGTGTGTGTGATAAAACTTGTGTCTACATGATAGCAACACACAATGCCAACGATCACAAAAGCAAATCGCATGCTGATACTGGTAGTATAACAAGCGTTATAAGTGTATGTTGTTCACCTAAATTGATGTCACTCTCGCACACTATTATATAGTAATGTTCGAGGTTCATGCTAATGCATACATAGTCCTGAATATCTTCTCGCTTGTGCAGCACCAATGTTTTCAAAGCTGATCGGGAGACAAGGAAGGTGTTTTATATTAACGATCTTTTTCCATGCCCTCTCTTATTATGTGCAGTTTGGCTTGCCTCGTATTCATTTGCATTGCAATGAGTCAGGGTAACAGTTGGGTGATGCTGACTGTATATTAGGTATTATCCTAGGCAGCCTATTCATCGACGTTTTCATTCAACGCTTTTGCAATTCTTTGTTTCGTCATATTCATTTATCGCTATATTGTTTTCCTAGCGATGAAAATGCCGATTACAATCGATGCGATATGAATGACAACTGCATAAGAACTTATATGTTCCAAAGAGGCCACATAGGTGCAATGCCTCATAGCAAAAATATACAAGTGTTGTATCCGCCAATGTGTGGAGATGACGCCCTTATCAACAGACCTTTCACATCGCCCCGTGCTGTTAAAAGAAGATACAGCGATATAGAGTTAGGGAGAGAGAGGATATGGGGCGTCTTAAATCAACTCACTTTGTGTGTGGGATACGTTCTGAATCACATGGCATCATACATGGATACAAATACGCAAGCAAAAGTAAAATAGATTGTATTGATGACCGATGCTATACCGACAGAGTTGGTCTTCTGACCATCAATTTTGGGAAGTAGGAATATGACTCAAAAGTTTTAATAATGTATCCTTTGATAATCTTACTTAAGGAAACTACGGATATAAGATATATATTTGGTACAATGTAGCTTTCAATTAATATCTTTGATGTGAATAGTCAGCACTGTGCTGATTTGGTGAATAAGTTATGTCCGCTTATGTTGATTCAGCTCGCTATAAATACATGATGGCCTTTGATATTTTGCTCACTATGATGGGTTATTTTACATTGAAGGCGGATAAAAAGGGAGCCATATGCCTTATGTCAAGCCAGCTTACACCCGCCGAAAGTAACCCACCAGGATATACCTCCCATACAAGTAATGCCTCAGAGCCATGTCGCTTAACGTAATAACCACGTTAAGCATGGAATCATCCGATGACAAGGAAATATACAGTGATAGAAACATGATTGTACACAAACGGATGCTGCGTGTGCGTCAAATAAGACTTGAATGCATTTAAGCAAATCATGTTTCATTCATCTGTTCAACCGATCCATAGCAGCAGGTTGTTTCCATTTGAACCCATCAACGCATTACCTTTTTTTAATCTGCTGCATATTCATTGGACGATAGATGCTCATGGAAGCCGATACGTCCATGAACAGAATAAATAAACGATCATAGCTTCTGTTACACAATATTTTAAGTACAACAAATGCGATGGCTGCTATTGAACATTTCAAAATCAATATCGTGCTCCTTACAGCTTGGTCTGGCATTGTTTAGTGCATGTGAGCCTCTGATAAACCATCACGCTTGATGCACATGCCGCTTAATGAAGGTATCCTCTATGGTATGTTAGTAATTGCGCTGCCCTGTTCTCATGTCATAGCGAGCGGACCGCTGATACAAAGTCCACACACACAAGCGCCAATAGGAATATACATGGCTCAGATAATGATCGGATGAGATCTCATAAGACTTGTCATAAATGGTATAATGCTTGTGAGAATTGTGACGTCATTGTACGGATGAGATATCATCGTATGGAGCAGTGATGTTGTTCGATGAAGACTGGTACAGCCGATTAACTCAAGAGTTAATCGATGAATTCGAGCATGTCAAGAGTCACACAATTGTCAAATAGTACAAAATGTTAATGTTGCGTTTATCATTTGCTTCGAGAATGATATGACAAGACATGAATATTTATGAGGAGGTAGGGATGACATCAAAGCATGTGATAAATACTAGCCTATATTTTTGCCTTGGTCAGTGTTATTTTTGCCGTTAAGTTACTAATATTAAGTAAGTAGATGAGGCTGTGGCTCTGTTGTTTAGGAGCCAATCTACTAAATGTGAGAAAAATATTGCAGAATCACACATGATAATGGCCATTGGTTTTATTTCTTACATTCAAAAAGTCACACATATCACGTTATGTTATAACCAAAATAGTTTTACATGTGGAAGTATAATGATCATGGCAGAATGTGTAATGTATCGTCATCTGCCTATTGCCAGAAGAGGAGGCGGGAGTTAGTCTTTTTTCCTGAGTGAATCTTCCTGTGCTACATAAGAGAACTATTCTTGCCATACCAGCAAATGTCACATTTATACACCTTTTCTACTACATTCGTCTCCCTATGTCGACCTCTACCCATGGCTTTTGCAAACACTACATGGGCTAAGTTTCCCTCCTATGTGGTTATCTGCATATGTTGTTCTCATCATAAGGTCAACACGAGCCGACAATATTAATGTCATTATTCCAATTTTGTTCTAACATATGCTTCACCGCAAGTTTATCAAGAGCAACACGCAAGGTGCCGGTTTCTATACCCGGTTTTCACCACTGACTACAGAGTGTCACAATTGCCGAGTTCCCTTATAACCATCCTGGATCTGCAAAGTGTCGTCTGAATATGAGTCGTCTTGCATATGAGGGGGATTCATAAGATATATCCCAAGGGGCCTCCAGTTGTTTAAAGTCTCGGCGTGTTGCATGACGGGAACCCCGTGCACTGTCAACCAATGTAGACATCGAAAAAAAAGACAACAGAAAGACAAAGTCATTTGATCAGTGGGTGTGTGGGAGAATCAGCTTGTCACAGAAGAAGACAATGATAATGGGGTAAAAGAGGCTGTTGGAGTACCATGGTAATCAGGAATACGCAGAGAAAAGTAGCCCACTAAGCTACATTGTCGATATCAATGGTCGCCACTTCAGAAGAAAACAGTAAGCAAATACATGACACATTTGTCCCACACAGAGCCAGCTCGAGCAACAATCAACTAGCCCGACCCATATGAAAGGTAAAGTCGACACGGTGCTCTGTAATAAAGAGCTCGATATTAGGCCTCCATTGAGCCCCGCGGATATAGATCCCGTCCAAGGAGAAACAACAACGTCCACGCCCTCCCATAATTAAATAGGCTACGTATAGAACACGGGAACAAATCTCTACAAGAAGAACAATTTTGCGACGCTATTCAGACCCTCATTTCCTGATTAATGAAGAACTCACGAAAATCTGCGCGCAACTCATTTGGCAAGTACGACACCATAAGAAAATGGAAAGTTGATCGACTGCTGTACACACGATCGGAAGGTACTGAGTATATTAAAGTAAAAAACACCCACTGGAGAAGTGCTCTTTACTTCGAGAGTATCATGTAATGAAACTTTGGATCTCACTTCCCATATGTAACAACCTGAATCCTTGTACATTAAGATATTGTCATTTATTATACACATCTGCAATCAACTATGGGGAATAATTCCAAAACTCATTAAATCCATGGTTGGACAGTCTTCAAAATGTTTTCGCTGCGCCCTTCTAAAATGCTTGCGCAAATTAAGCTTATACTGTAACTTATATATTGACCGAGAATGAAATGATTGGTCAGTGTATCATGTATGCAGTCAAAACTGCCATTTAATCGTCATGACTATGATTTGGACTTTATCAATGCAATATATGTATTGGAGAACACAAATAAAATATTTTCTCCTTGCTTGAAGAACAAATTTAGAATGCTAATGATTTACACGAAGAACACATTTAGAATGCTAATGATTTACACACTGGTTATACTGTTAGTCCAATCCATAGCATTGATTCAGATGTCAATTTCTTTAATGATCAGGTTGATTCATCAGCCTTACGCAGTTTTTACACTGAAGGAAGTTTAGATACCATGTGTGATTAGATCAATACTAAACCGAGTGATTTATTACTTATGCGCGTCAATTTATACAGTGCACAAAATACCTGGATTTGTTTGATGCTGTAGACCTCACAGAGACCTGCTAAAGTGAAAGCATTGTAATTGATTTTAAACCCGTTGGATACATGACTGAAAATGTTTTCAGATAGAAAGCAAATCTGGGGTGTCTATTTCTGTCAAAGAATCGCGAAAAGATGATGTATGGAAAAACCTCTCAACAAATAATTCATACTTAGAAAACCGAGAATGACATGCGCAGGCGCTTACGAATGGAATGGAGATTCATACTTCCGTCATGCCATCACGACAACACACAAAAGCACGAAATGTATGGGACCCGAATATTGTACCAGTATTTGGACAATGTTTACGATAATGGTGTGTATGTTGGCACTCACGCTCATGATGAAAATCTGTACATAAATTTGTATGCGAGTAAAGACCGTGCACTGTCCATCAAAATGACACCTGGCATTGAGCGAATTCAACAAAGAAAGCTGTCAGCGCGGTGGCGAGTGGCCTGCGGCACTTAGTGACAAAACTGCTGCAGTGCGAACACACTTCCAATGAGTCATGCAGGATTGTGGAGGAGATGCAAATGTGCTGCTGCAAATGAAGTATAACAGTGTGCAACATTACCAGAACAATCACACACAGTGGCATGTCACTTCAAGATGTCGCCGTGATGCAAGCTACATGTCACACAAAATGGTAATATAAAGCGCTCAGACCGTACAACTCATGCAAAAGGCTGTATGCAGCTCCATCGTCCTCAAACTACCCCAAAAAAACTGCCAAGCTAAAGCCACGTCGAGTCGAGTCGTTCAACAACACTCAGAACAATTGGCATGACAAACGCATGCACTTCAGGAATATCCAGTATGAGATGGGGACAAACTGGGCCATTCTTCATTGGAATGAAAACGTGGAACGCCCTCACACTAGCGAATGGGACGCACCTGCTCACAATGCGCAGGGCCATGCGATTACTGAGAACCTACATAAGCTATGCACATGCAAGTACTGCGACAATGTGTGGAACATTCACATGAATGCAATGTATTGAAATGGTGTTGGATGTTGAATGTATTTGTTATTTTCTCAGTGTATGAGGTATGTTTATAATTTACAAAATAAAGTTGCTGTTATTGCAACACCCCGCTTGTGTGTGTGTATCACTATATTTGCGTCGGCGTGTTCTATTTGCCCACTTGGTATTTGTTCTGTTAGCAACAGCGAGCACAATGTCTGTGTGTAATTGGATGCTACTCATTCTGGCCCCGCCCAGAAAGATTTGATACTGAAGAAAATCATCGATATATAAACACTCTCATCTCTCATTTGCAACAATAATCGGAACAGATACATTACTAATGGGTGTCTTGTCATTTTTAATGAATTTAGAAGTTACTCTGAACGCTGCGAAATATAGTAAGAGCCAATTCGCGATTTGAAATGGATGCTTGTCTGTTATTTTGAGATGCTGCCCTTTGTCTTATATACAGGCAGTTGCAGTTTAACAAACCATTGAAAAGCCAGCAGAAATGACCCCCTCTGTACTTCAAGTTTACTTTGTGACACAACTCTCACCAATTTACCAAACAAGTTATTTGATTACATGTTAACAATTGGATGGGTTTTCTTTGAGCAAAATTCACAATACGACCATAAATGATGGAGAAACGACGCGTTACATTCAGATTTCAGCCCTTTTTAACTTTGATTCGTTCGGAACCGGAAGCGAAACAATCGATAACAACACGATTGTAGGATTACATTTGCGCTGTCTATGACAACAACTGAGCCACTTTTTTTAATAAATATTTAACCGATATTAACCATTTTATAAATTTATCCATTATCAAAAATTCTACGAAAATTGACCAAGTGAAATTTGTTTTTCCCACTCAAAGCGCTTTGAAAACGACGAATATTGTATCAATTATCGAAGTTTGGTAATTAAATGAGATTTCAGAACATGTTCATTTTTTTACCATCGGACTATGGATAATTAATGAAAAAGAAAAAGATTTTGGCTTCCAGAAATATTCGACCTGCTAGAATGTTTTTAACAATCATGCAATATTTACAAATAGTTTTATGCCAATTTAAAATCACATAGCACTTTCAGATTATGTAAATTGTTTCAAAATCGAATTAACATGCACGGAGATATTTAGCATTGAACTTGTGTTATTGTTTTTAAAAACTATGCTGCATTCGTAACCGGAAGTGACGTCATCGACATCCATGGAATCTTAGTATATGCTGTCACGTAGAACTTGTGACCCAATTTTAATTACCATTGGACATGTATTTACGGTTTTATAAGCGGTCGAAATATTCATACAAGAAATATATTTTTAATATATTGATTTATTCTGAGGTCGAGGTCAATACAAAACCTTTTTTGGGTTTTGTGCATCATTGCTCCCAGTCATTTGAACAATAGATCAGGAACTTTTGGAAAATTACGACATGTATCGAAGATCAATAAATTTTAATAATCCAACAAACACACACCAACAAACTGGACTAACCAAGATAACTTTGCGAATGTGAATTCGCCAAGTGAATAAAACCACTGATCCAGAATTAATATATTTCTCTCTAGCTAGGCGTTGTCCCAATTGAGCACGTGTTATACCCACATTCAAAAATGGCCTGTCAAACCGAATAAATCTATTTTTCCTGGCTTTTAAAAGTATAGGAAAAACCCATCATGTCAGACTCAGTGAATTCCTGAACAAATATCATTTATTGCATCAACACCAATTGTGACAATCACAGCACTAAGTTAGCATTACTGTCTTTAGTTGACAAAATAATCATATATGCGTAACTGATCTTGAATGAGCATTACATTGCCCTCTTTAAACCCTAGACAGCTATACATCCAATAATGACAATTGGTTTTAATCATGGTAAATTAAACATACATACAATAACAATTAATGTTGTAAATAAATATTAAAGCATAATGTGTTAAACGACACCATCGTTGCGATTCTTGATGTCAAACACTGAAATACTTCCCACAAATGTCATATTTTGTCAAGTTTTTACCAGTATGCGTTCGAATATATTTCCCTAGATTACTTCCCTAGTCGAAAAACATTCCACAAGTGCCACATTTTTAAGGTTTGTTCATTTATAGGCCTTTTCATATGTGTCAGAATTCCTCCATGAGCAAGCGACTTTCCACAAGTGCGCACTTCTAAGGTTCTTCACCAGTATGCGTTCTCATATGTCCAGTAAGATCATATCCTTGAGTAAACGACTTTCCACAAATGTCACATTAATAAGGTTTTTCACCAGTATGCGTTCTCATATGTCCAGTCAGACTGCCTGCTAGAGCAAACGACTCTCCACACATGTCACATTTATAAGGTTTTTCACCAGTATGCGTTCTCATGTGTCCAGTCAGATTACATCCTTGAGCAAACGACTTTCCACAAATGTCACATTTATAAGGTTTTTCACCAGTATGCGTTCTCGTATGTCCAATCAGACTACATCCTTGAGCAAACGCCTTTCCACAAATGTCACATTTATAAGGTTTTTCACCAGTATGCGTTCTCGTATGTCCAATCAGACTACACCTTTGAGCAAACGCCTTTCCGCAAATGTCACATTTATAAGGTTTTGCACCAGTATGCGTTTTCATATGCCGATTCAGATGACTTACACAAGTGAACGACTTTCCACAAATGTCACATTTGCAAGTATGAGTTGTTTTATGGGTTTTCAGATTGCTATCATTGCTGAAGAACTTTCTACAAATGTCACATTTGTAAGGTTTTTCACCAATATGCGTTTTTTTATGGGTTTTCAGGTCGCTTTCATTCATGAAGAACTTTTCACAAACGTCACAGTTGTGAGGTTTTTCACCAGTATGCGTTGTGTGTGTGTCTCTTTGTAATGCTTTCTGGATTGTAAAACTGATAAGAACCTGCAGCAGTATGCGTGCTCATATGTCCTATAACGTGAGTATTCCGACTGAAGTCTTTTATGCCTGTGTTACGTTTCAAGGGCCTCTCTCCTGTGTGCGTCATCGTGTAATTTGTTTGATGGTCAGCACCATTCAATATATTTTTTTTCGACATCACAGTGGCTTTGTTCATTTGGCACAAGTCCAATGTGTTCCGTGGTATAATTCATCACATGGTTATCAAGGGCACCAGACGGAGTTAAAGGGATGCCAGGAGCTCCCAATTCATAGCGACATTTGGACGAAATGTCAATGTCGGAGGAGCCACCATCAATGCACTCCTTTTTATAATACTGAAGCAAAGCAGATCTGTCGGAGTCAAATTCATCTTTCACACAAGGGAATCCATCGCTGACATCATCAGGGGCCTCCAGTTTTATCACTGCTTTAACGTCTTCCATTCTGGTGTATTCCATAAGATAGAATTCTCCTGTAACACATGTACATGAATCAAAAGCTGTCGTGTAATCTTATAAAATACTAATAACATTCACGCAGCCGCTTGAACGAGGTCATAGAGGGCTGATTTTAGTTGAATCGTCATGAGAGGAGTCCAGATTTAATTTGGGGCTTATAGCTTGCTTAAGAAGTAAATTTGCCACCAAAAGTTTAAAAACAGTCTTTCAAAAGTAAATCGGGGGTCAATGGTCATATGTGGGTGAGGGGTATTGGGGGGGGGGGGGGGGGGCGCTTATTTTAGTTTGCGATGTGCAATCATCATGAGTGGGGTCCATGTGCAGTTTGAAACTGACGTGTTCTGATTGATTTGATCAATCAGAAGGCTATATATATTCAACACTATGCGGCAAACCAGACGACCAGAGACGTTGGATAAACAGCCCATGTGTATTTGTTGATTTTATGGTAGTTAATTATTGAAAAGTTCATATTTCGGCATTATTTTACTGACAAGTGCACTTGGCAGAATCATAGAGTAACACCGCGTTGTGAAATACAGCATGGCTAAATACATGAGATTGAATAATCGCTCATGTTCAAACAAAAAAGTTTATGATAACTTATTTTAAGGAAATTATGCTACATCTTTAATAACAAAATGTCTAAATAGCTTATCATTATTTGGAAAACATGAAAACATACTACCAATAAGTCGATCGTACCACGAGTTAGTGGCATTCGTCAATTCGAATAATGGGGTGGGGGGGGGGGGTTGGTCTTATCCCGGGAAGGGGTATCCCGCGGGACCACGAAAACGCGTACCCGTCGTACAAGGTGAAAATAGCAAAAAGCATACCCCATCGTTCAAGGTATAATGCGAATGTATAACCCGTCGTACAAGGTGTAAATGAAAAACAAGTGTACCCCTTCGTACAAATTACTATGCAAATGTATAACCTGTCGTAAGCAGGATAAAAGTGTCGTCGGACAAATTTCAAAATCGGATCAGCTGATTTCTGATTACATGCAGTAACAACTTTGTGATTCTCGGCGCGTCACACAGTGTCCATTCATTGCAGTTTCATTGTCAAGATCGGTGGGAAATACCGGGAGAAAATTTCCACACACTGAAAGAAAATAACATTTATACCCGCTGAACAGATGGGTAGAGAAAAACATATCCCGTCGTACTACACGAAGCCCCCCAAAAACCCGTCGTACAGATTGCAGCTAAAAAAATACCCCGACGTACAAGTATGAGGGCACAACAGAACCGTCGTACAATCCGACAGGCCGTAAAACGTACACCGTCGCGCGGCACATGTATATACTTAAGTGTATAGAGGTAGAGATCCTTTCACATAGTTGAACCTGTACTTACAGTTGACGTGGAGTTCGTGCTGCAGCAGAGGATCGAGAGACTACGCGTCGGTAGAGTTAGACGCAGAGTGTCAGCACAACATTGATCACGCGTAGACAGGCATCAAATGATGTATGTCAATTTGGAGCGAATTTCATGCAGACTGCCTTTAATGTGGGACTATGATTATCGATGGCGTGGTCCCATGGGGGGTTGGGGGGGGGGCGTGGTCAATAATTAAGCTCGCTTTAAAGTACAAACACTAGGGTATCAGCTATAGACCTCGGGGACAGCTGTGTTAGTCGGAATTGCAATCGAGCCTGTGATCCTTGATAACTGGCCGAGGAACGAATAAAGGTATGTTATCATTCCGATCCAAGCATAACACGGCTACATGACTGAAATCATTCGCGAAGCACCCAGATGCCCTTCTAGACGTGCATCGTGATGTACTTTGAGTAAGTGTTCCTTGAGGTCCTGGGGGATAACTAACTGTGCCATTGATTTATGACGCTACAGTCCCAGTGATGTCAGTAAAGTCAGCAATGAAGTAGTTCTTCGCGCGTTTGAGCAGCATATCGGCCTCTTGCTTGTTAGTAGGCGATCTCCTGTGCATCGGCTTCTGCGCAGGCTAGGATTCGCCTCTGCACCACATAGATCGCTTTGGGGCAAATTCGGGCCATTACGCGAGGAAATATTGATACGAATTATCAACTCTTAAATGTTACAAAAATATTTTCTGCTGCGTTCGGTTAGAAGAATAATATACATTTTGTTATGGAATACTTTTCAGTAGGTCCAAAGAGTGTTTGGAGAAATTGTTCGTGGGAAAAGACGTTGTTGCTAATCTACCAACGGGGTATAGAAAGAGCCTGATATACCCTTTGCTCCCAGATTTTCTGCCCCCCCCCCAACCCCCTACCCTCCAATGGGAGTTCACATGTTTCATTGAATAAAATACAAAGACACACAACGGAGAAAACTTGGACAGCTAATGTTAAAATATGATATGCCAATATTTGACACTTGTGACTGCAGGGCCTTGGTTTTATAACCTAAATAACTGTAGCGTAAAAAAAATGAAAGTTCATTATCAAAGACATCAAAATAGTTCCTTTGTGGGCAGTAAACACAGCTTTATTTCCTAAAGACGGGCTTACATCCGAGCTTTCCCGATAAGCTCCATTCATGTTGACCAGTCATGTTTGTTTATGTTTGACGCGCGCTGCTTGTTATCTCCCGGTCATAGTTCAAAAGCGGGTCAATTTGCAAGGTTAACTATTGCAGAGATGTTATGTTAACGTCGCGCCAAACATATCTGCCATGGAGAGTGGTTAGTATGTAGGCGCCATATTTGAGGCGTAAAAGCCAGCGGGTATGTCCGTAATCGTACTGTCGTCTTGTCAATTATTTCAGGACGATGAATAGCTGATAACAAGTTGGGCTTCTCGGGTCGTGATTGAGGGGTGTTGAGACGAGATGTGGATGGTAACTGTGAAGTTGTCGCACGAGGAAGCGGAGAATCAAGGGTGTTAACAACAGAAGTCATAGTCTCAAGATCGGACAAATGATCAATGACACCGACAGCATTGGTTCGTGTGATGTCATAATGGCGCAGTGTTTCTAAGCCCTTACCTGTAATCCCAAGACTGACACTCGAAAGCAATTCAGGCAATACTGACATGTTAACGCTGTGATAACTGTCATGCGTCATCTGACGTCACTTAATGCGTCTGGGACGATGTTATCATTCCCTTTAACACGAATCACTTCATACAGAGAATGCTGTGTGAATGTAACCCATCTTGCTGGTCTACTTTGAGGCCGATTTAACCCCAATATCCATTTGAAGACTGAATGGCCAGTATGTAACTTGAATTTCTCTCCCTCAAGGAACAACCCAAATTGCTGAATACCCCGTACTATGCATAGAAGAATCTGCTCTGTAGTGAAATTGTAGCAGATTAAGCGAGACGTACGCTCCCTGCAAACCCTGTTGGTCGTAGCTTGCCGTCTATTTCCACACCAAGGCATTCGCCTAAACTCGTCTTACTAACATCAGTTGACAAAATAAATGGTTTGCCAAAATTTGGAAAGGCTAACACCTGATAATCATTTTTCAAGGTGTTAAATATATCTTGCCATTCTTGTATAAAGGTGCCCCCCCCCCCCCCCCCGCCACCCCCAGATAAAAGATCACTGTCATATTCTGAATATTCCTCTTTAATAATTCAACTTCCACGATGGGTAAAATCTATGTGTGCAATGTTAATACTATATTATGTGTAGTTAAAGCGGTAGGATGTGAAATTAGCCATCACTTATCTCGGCCTACGGTCGATATCCGGCGATGTTTGCTTAGTTAGTTAAGTTAGTTTAGGGTTTATCGGCACATCAACAGTTATAAGTTATTAACCGAAAAAAATAAACACACAGTAGTATATACATATTGCAATGCAGACAATGTTGATAACAATTAAGCATCGCGCTCAAATCTTTAAGCATAAACTTAAACAAACAGTAGTAGTCGTGGATTGAATGTCCACTCCGACTACGACACCTTTATATTATAATCCAACCCATCCATTATCAACTGTGCCGTTAACAAATACCCATGGTCCGTTTTAATGTCAAATATTGATGAATATACGATCAACTCTTGGACTGACACGGCTCGGATATGAAGCATCATGGGGACGTCATAGTATTGACGTCCCTATGACGCTTCATATCGATGCCGTGTCAGTGATACTACTGGGGCACGACGAAGCGTTTATGGGGCGGAAACCTTTGGGTACAGATTACTTGGTTTTAGTAATATGATAGAAGAGATCGAATTTGACGAAGCTTATTTGTCTAGAAAAACAACGGATTTACTACTTTGATATGATTAAAATGTATAATTAGGTGAACGAATGGTAATTCAACTTTCATGTCGATTAAGATTCATAATTGATTCATACGTGTGTTCGAAAGGCTAACTTCGGTGTAGTACGAGCGATAATAGGTGACAAACTGACAAATTGGCATGTTTCTGCGGTCGATATCGGGCGATGTATTCTTTCTTACTAATGTTTACTTATGTAGTTTTTGGGCGCAGGCTAATGCCTGTATGTCCAGCTCCTTTGCTGTTGGTGATTATATGAGTATATCTAACCGGTTGATTCTGCTGTGGCTCAACGATCAAATGTCACTTAATTGGAGCTGTCAACCATTTGCTCCGTAGATTAGTTAACCCACGTTGTCTACTGCTGGAATATTTCCATATGTCAACCTATCTTATGTCTAGAACACTCCACCCGTTGGATTTAAATATACTTTGTTAACCATTTGAATGCTCACAGCTGTCAACCCACTGATTGTCATGATAGGTCGTCCCATTTAGTACCTACACTGAATATAAATTGAAATAAGTCAACCCATCTGAAATGACTTGATGGCTGTTAAATAAGTCAAAAAGAAAGGATAGATTTTATAATAGCTGAGACGTTTATTGCAAAGCCAAAACCGATATTACTCTGCCAACCTTGACCTCGTAACCTTCAGTTGTCAACCCACTGCTTAACCAACCAAGTTCTTTCAACTACCACAGTCAACCCATTTCTGCCACTAGTTACATACCTTGAGTGATCAACCATGTGACCATGTTCCCCACCAGTCTTATAAATCTTCAACCCACCAAAAACATGCAGTGTACCAGCATAATCTTATGTAAAACCATGTTTACCAAGAACAGTCCACCAACTTAATCCATTAGGTTGTCAAACCACGGAAAAAACCATGCTAAGTCAACCCTATTAAACTAAGAATAGCATAGTGTTAACAAGCTCTATGAATAACAAAATTTATCTCACCTCTGTGAGTCTTGACAAATAAACCAACAGTTTCAGTAAAATACAATATTAATATGACATTGATATGTACATTATCATTTTGTAGCTCTGATTAAGCTCACTGTGCAATAGTATGAATATTGCTACTGTAAATCAATTGTTGTACATATCTTCATCAGATTCATTAAACATGTTCATTTTTAGTTCTTGAAATAGAATGACTCGTGCAATGGTTCATGCCAACCAGCTTTAGCTGAGGCAGAGTGGTAAACACTCGCTCGCCAAGCACATTTTAATCGCAAAAATGTTTTGTGCAATATTCTTTGGTGGATGAAATATAATTGAGCCAAAGTCTCTTGAGATGTCAGCTTGTATACAATATAAATCAAGGACTTCTGTGATTGTCCACCACTGAATCTACCAGAGTTGCATGGAGAAACAAATGTGTACAGTCCTAAGAGACTGTCTCACCAGAGGCACCTGGGTATTTACTTGGAGGACTGTACTGCTCCAAAGTAATACAAAGCAAGCCACCGACCATATATCTTTACAACCTGGTGATTTGTCAAGAATATGTGTTTTTGCCACCTGCTTACTTCCAAAGATCACCCTCGCAAGCTTTTAAACTGCTACATAACTCGGCTTTAGCCCAGTGGTGTTGTAGGGGTCGTCAGATGCCTTCCTTGACCATTGTCAAGCAAAATTCAGTCCATGTATCTCCTCATGGCCTACATTTTTTGTGTTTTCTCCAACATGTTGGTTACTTCACTTTTGACTTCAGCACGATATTAAAGGACTGGCTTGGGTTGCAAAAAAAGTCACTCGAGGCAACTACTATCAGCTTCAAGAGAAAGGAGTGATTGTGTTTATTCTTATGTGTTTATTCACACAGTGTGCAATCTGATATGTCCATCCAACTTTGATCTATTCGTTTTTGGCTTTGCTTAAGAAACAAGATGTAAGATATTGTATTGCCAATACCAGTAGTAAACACATTTGTCTAATGGCTAAAAGGAGCTACCAGCTGTTCCAGCAATGTGGCTAGATCCATGGATGCTTTGTTGGCCCTCAATAGCCAACCAAGAGTTGTGGTTCTCGAGCTTTCTCAACAACAAATCTCGTTAATTCGGCAGTAAAAATACCAATCTAATCCAATAATGAAATAAACTACACTCCGTCATAGACAACCTAATTAGTCTTTCTTAAATCTAGTTCGAAAGATGCATCCTTGTTGTAGACTGGTTCACCCATCATTACTTTGCTACTGTCCAAGATGCTATGTTTTGGAGCCTTGGATTTTCTTTTACCCTTATCACCCTCCTCTTGTAGGTCCAGGGTAGAATATTCCCACTATTGCGAAGCATGGCCAACATATTGTTTAACTGATGAGAGATCCAATGATTGAAAACTATGATCGTCAGATATTTTAAGCACAAATTGCAGGAATTAATCCAACCCCAACTTAACTTCATGATATTCAGCCCTTACTTTGAGAGTGGCCACATAGCTACACAGACAGCTATAGGGAGGAGGTTTTCTTGCCTGTGCTTGTATAGGTAAATCCTATACAATTCTTGCTTGTTTACTGAAGGATGAACCATCCCTGAATGCATTCTTTACCAAAGCGCACACAATGTCAAGCACATTCTCATCAAATGTGGCGATCTGATTCTTATCAGAGGCGAATAATAAGGGGAAACCAATTGGCCGTCTGTTACGACTCATATTGGTGGGCAAAGGGATCTTTTTGAATGAGTATTGTGGTCCTTGCGAGAGCCATATCTGCAACACACCACACTGGCCCTATTTCCCCCAGATGAGAGGCTGGAATGACATGGACCAGTTGGCTGGTTGTGTCTTGCCCTAAGATAATCGTATGCATTGTTGTCTTTTCTGCTTCTTGCTCTCGTTCACCTTCATCTACATGGATTTCCCTCTTTATCCCAAAATTAATCCTAGAAGGCGGCTGCTTAATCAGGTCAACATTATTTATTCACCTTAATAGGCACCATATAAGACGTTAGTTTTGGTGTGCCGCTTAACCCTATGCATACTTATTTACTAGTTTGGCTAGTACCTGAATCGTCTGTGATATATTTCAAAATCAGTACATGTTCCCTTGTTGTGTTGTATTCTCAGTCTAATTAGTCAGGTGAGAAATGCTATAGCAGTGCATCTCATGTGAGGCTATGATATCTTATGAAGTGTTAAATGACATTCCAAATCATCTGATAATTGATGACACAGGTACGGGGGTAGAATTGGAACACTATGTCCTCCTGCATGTCATAAGAGGCGACTAATAGGGGCAACCTGTTAGCCGTCGGTTGCGAATTTGTCGATGGACAATCCGATCATTGTTGTTGAATGGCGAGTTCCTTGCAAGGGCCATGCTTACAACACACTACTTTAGCCCGGATTTCACCAAGACCAACGGCTGTCTTGCCTTGGGACTTTCGCTCTGGAAGATTGTTCGCATTGTTATATTTTCATCTCCATTCACGTATATTTCTCCATTTTTGACATTTATCCTAAAAGGCATCTGCTTAATGTGGTCAACCTTATCTATTCACCTTTGAAGGCACCGTATAACGCATAAGTGTTGGTGAACTTCAACCCTCTACTTACCTTACTATCAGGTGCAGAACACTGATTCTACATATCTATTCCTTGTGGCTTCACTGATTCCACCTTATAGCAGCCTTATGGCACCATTAGTTCAATCTTATAGCAGCCTTATGGCACCATTAGTTCAATCTTACCACAGCCATTCGGCTACCCCGGTTCAATCATATAAGAGCTTATGGCTATACTGGTTCCATCTTAAAACAACCCTGTGGCTACAGTGGTCCCTTTCAATCATAGCCTTGTGGCTAAATTGGTTTCATCTTACAACACCCTTGGCACCATTAGTTCTATCTTATAACAGCCTTGTGGCTAGAGTGATTCCATCTTACAGCAGCCTTGTACAGCTCCATGTTATAGCAGCATTTTTGCTACGTTGGTTCTATCTTATAACAGCTTATGGGTACACTGATTCCATCTTAAAACAGCCCTGTGGCTATATGGGCTCCATTTAAGAACATCCTGGTGGCTTAACTCTCCACATCTTACAATCTGAATTATAGAAAACATCTTTCATCAGATGTGTTTTAAAAGAGACTGCTATCATTGCATTGGAGTTACATCTAATTTTTATTAATCATATTATCGCATTTGTTGAATAACAAATAACTCATCACACACTCGGACAGACTGGCGTACTTACCCGCCACCTAACTTTCCACCTCCTTTGCCGCTCCCCTTCATTCCAATCCATTACCCGTCATCGTACCACCTACTACCACACACGGCTAGGTTATATAATAAACGAAAGATGAAAGAAAATACAGCTGTGTGTCCGGGGGTAGAATAGGCCCCCTGTCTCCTCCTGCATGGAGTAAGATGCAACTAATAGGGGGCAAGCTGTTTGCGACTAGTGTAAGTGAAATATGGAATCCTGATGGTTGAGTGGGCCTTACCACTTGACCAGGATTTCACATAGACAAGAGGCTGGTATGCCTGGTGTTGCCAGTGGTGACTTGCCCTTGGATAATCGTTTGCCTTTTCATCTTTTTCATCGTCATCCAGGTGTTTTCCTGTTGTTTCCATTTATCCCAGGCGGCTGCTTAATCAGGTCAAACTTATCTAATAACCCCCCTATAAGAAATTCAAGGTGCCATGTAACACATTAGTGCTGCTGTGCCGTTACACCCTATTCTTACCTTACTTTCCTTGGATTAGGTTTCCAATTATGTCCTTCACGGCTGCTTCGGTTGTATTGTCATACACTGAGCTGACACGTCACACGTTTGAATATGTTCTTAAGATCGATGCGTTCAGCGGCAGTTGTTGCAAGATCCACTGAGGCCAACAAGAACCTGCACAAAGTTGCTCGAGCCGAAGCTAGACGCGTCATTCAAGCTAGCCTGTTCCTGCGATGTAGTGGCAATCAGCGTTGCCTTTCGACCCACAGGTTGTGGGTTTGATACCAAGGTGTGAAAACCTGACTAGTTCACCATGACTTGGATAATCATGCTAAATGGCTATCCCATCTCAGAAAAGGGATGCACTCGACCTGGTAGCTCAATAGTACTGTTCTAGAACTTCGTCCCAGCGGCGTGGGTCTCGCAGCCCAGTCTGGGCAATGGGTTTGTGGCAAGTTGTAACTGGGACTGAGCTGTCCAAGCATCACAATAATCCTCATCCATGGTGTTATTACCTTGTCGTTGAAAATGACGTTTAACCCCAATATTGCCATTACCATTGCGTCATCAAAGCTAGCATGGACGGGTTTTTGCAAAAAAATTTGTCCAAACTGAACCACAAGATGTCCACAATGAAGGCACGGGACAAACGTAGCACCTTATCACATCTTGTTCAAAATAAGTTTCTAATTTCAAAGACATCACCGATACTTTAAGCGATGCCTTCCAGAAGAATCAGCGAGGCGAACGAGAATGATCAGGATGAGGTGAGATAAAGAGTCCCCCTTAGGGTGCGGGGGTATAATAGATCCTCGTCGTCTGTCATCTGCTTGTGTGACTTTGATATACATGCACTTATACTAACTGACAAGACGCACTGCTACCGGAGAAGAGTCCGCACCTTGCCAGAGAGAGGTGACTTGAGTGCAGTTTGCGAGTAACTTATCCATTTGTATTTCCCCCTTCCAGCTGATATGTAGAGGTTCTTCTTCACCCAGCAACTTGTTACGGCTAAGGTCCACGTGATCCCCGCGCGGTGAAAGCGGCCCACTCCAGGTGCTTCCTCCTCAGTCCTGCTTCCTGTTTCATTGTACCGCCTGTGTGGGTACAGTGAATAGGCCCATTGTATCCCCGAACATGTCGTAAGAGGCGACTTATAGGGGGCAACCTGTTGGCCATGAGTTGCGATTTGTGTCCATGGACAATGGGATTTAGGTGACTTAGTGGAGTTGCTACTGTGGAATAATACCAAATTGCATACACTCGTTAATTGATTAAAAGAAATTAGTTACAAATCCTCCAAGTACAAAATTGAGAAGAGGAATATGATCTCAATATTTTATATAGTATATTTATGACAAGCACTACTCTGAACAAAACAGATGAGTTTGTATCAAGTACCTGCACAAGACGTTCACATACGGACACCCGGTTCTTTGCTTGAATTGGTACCACATCAGCTGGCGAAGGATGTATAATTGCCTGGCCTTGGGTTAGATGGTCGTCTGGGATGACCATCTTTGCAGTGACAAACACCTTGGAGTCATTTGTCTTGTGGATGACGTCCCTCAAGACTAATGACGTTCCCGACGTGTACTTGCAGAACTTGTTTCCATCATATATCTTGCATAAAATGCATTTTGGTCCTTCGCAAATGACAGCAAACATGCATTTGCGGTCCTGGCCCCGGTACTTGCTGGCCTCGTCAGACGCAACGACTACTACCCTCAGTAGCTTGCTGTAAGGACCAGAGTCACTTTTGATAAAGATGTCATTGATGGCGGACATCTGGGACAAAGAAATATTTATTTCACGCGTTTTATATGATTAATTGTTTTGAGAGCATAACAGGTTTAACATGGATAGTCAATAAACTGAAGACGTAAGTGGCTCTGACACATTTGGAATAGTTCGTCATTTATACAACATTGACCTCTAGAGGTAAAGATACAGTATAATCTTTTAAGCTTTTTTTTCTCAATTCTGTAGGCAATAATTTGTGAATATATTTTTCTTTTTTTTTCAATGACTCCTTTATTCATGTATATATCACCAAAAAGCTAATGTACAAACTATGTACAATTTGATTGTAATATCATCTGTATATTATGAAATAACTATTGCATTGATTAGTTACTAGTATTACTACTTCAAATTCCAGTAGTATTAACTTTCTATTTCTTTAAAACTTAGTAACATGGAGTACAATTGGGTTAATAAAGAACATTAATTGACTAACCGGTAATTTATGCGTATAGTCCAAACCCCGGTTCCACTCCACTAAATGGTTTTAATTTGTACAATGCCATAAATAATTTTATGTTGGCATAAAATTCCAGTTATCTTATTCTAGTTTCATGATAATAGTAAAGTACAGATCAAAAACAACATATGCAGAGTAACAAAACTAATATCAGAATTAGCATACAATGTATATTCAACCATTGGTTAGGCTATAAAGGGAAGTTAAATAAAACTTGTTGAGCACTAGAAATACTACACTGACTTCAATGTTTTATTTTGCAATGATCATTTAGATCAAATAAGAGATATGATCACATTTTCTGTCACAAAAATACATATGTGAATGCCACCAGTCATCAATTTTGACAACAAAGTACAAAGGTTTGTGGTCGGAGTAGTATGATTCCAAAGTACTATACGATGACAATTGATCTGTGTCAAAGTTTGTGTATATATGGTCCAAATATGTACCATAATCTGTTGTGACAGAATCAATTATCTGATGAAGTTGCAGTTTCGTCCTAAATAGCTGTGGTATTGTATGGGTACCTTTGTTATCATGATTAAAGTCAACCATTAATATTATCTTGGCATTTTCTGGTATGATCTCAGACAGATGCTGGAGAAATGTTGCGAAATTGACAACTGAAACTGCAGTTGTTGGGCAATACTTAAAGCCAATGAAAATATTGCCGCCTAGCATAGCTAGTGCAACCTCAACACACCCAACTGTGTACACTGCAATTTGGCGAACAATATATTTATGATACACAGCAATACCATGAGTAGACTGCGCACTTTCTGAAAAAACCATGTCAAATCCACCAATTTCATATCTACTAGTACCACATGACAGCCCAGACACTCTTGTTTGAACAAAACCAACTACATCTGCTTCCATCAAATTGTGTTCATGTTTGATGTTTTCGATGTGTTTTCTCAATGATCTGCAAATCTGGAAGCACACCGTTATTTCTCCATGTGTCTTCAAGTCTGGTACACAAGGTTGTATACATCTGCTATTTCTTAGCCTATCCATTTCTGTAGCAACATCTTGAGAAACACTGATTTTATCTCCATTCAGATCTAAAATATGAACATCAGACAGACTTGTAACTCGATTTAATCCAACGTAATGTATATGATAAACTCGGGAGACTCCCGTCTGGCCACTTACTTGTTGCAGTGGACCGACCCAGCCACGCGAGATGCCTGTTGAAATCCACGCTACTAGCGGGGGTTCCAATAGGCGTCATCCCTCACAGAAAACTAATCAGCTGCTTCGACTAGAAGCAATGTTCAAGTGAGGAAGGACTTCGATCCCAAAAAGTAACTGACGTCCGGAAATTCTTTGTGGCTCGCAATGGGGAGAAACAGCCCACAGCAACGGTTATTTTAACTTTTGACAGCACTGAGTTGCCCAAAGCTGTCAAAGTCAGATACCTGAATGTTGCTGTGGAGCCCTACATTCCAAACCCATTGCGATGTTGTAAATGCCAACGATTCGGCCACAGCAACATTCGTTGCAAACGAGCAGCAACATGCGCCAAGTACTGCCAGGAGGGCCATTAAGAAGATGAATTCCAGCAGTCCATCAAATGCATCAACTGCTCAAGGGATCACCCAGCACTCTCTCGGTTGTGTCCTACATTGATCAAGGAGAAAGAAATCCAAACGATCCGACACATCAGAGACATCTCGTTCCCTGAGGCACGCATAATAGTGGAGGCACAAAAGGGCACCAAACTCTCTTATGCTAGCGCTGTCATAAGGGCCACAGTGTCAGTCAACACTAAGACCGACTACACATGGCCAAATGGTAGCGCCCAGCCAAAGAGGGTGAACAAAACAAAATCATCCAACAACAGAAGTAAAAGCAAAGAAAAAAAATAATCTAGGCCTCCGAAGGGATCTGACGATCCTGTTCAGGTTTTTAACAAGCTTGGAAGTTTGGAGGACATGGACGTTGACTCTATGAGACCGTCCTCCAATCAAAGATCTGTACCATCCAGTCCAAGGCGGACTGGCAGACCACCACATAAACCCCCTGATGGCACATTAAATCATCCAATGGGACTGTCGAGGATTTCGGTCCCACTATGATGAACTTAAATCTCTTAACGATTTGCCTTAACGAGCTGCATCTGTAATACGATTGAGAGACTGATAAACAGCCGCCTGGTATGGTTTCTGGAGAGAAACGAACTTATTTCCAGGTACCAGAGCGGTTTCCGTCCCATACGGATCACCTGGTCCGTCTTGATAGTTTTATACATGACGGCATTGTGAGGGGGGAACATGTGGTGTCGGTCTTCTTCGATATGGAGAAGGCCTATGACACCACATGGAAACAAGGAATCCTGTCGGATTTAAGTAGTATGGGCCTTAAAGGCCGCATGCCTGTATTCATTAAAAATTTCATAGAAACTCGAACTTTTTCATAGAAACTCGAACTTTTCAAGTCCGTGCTGGCACCACCCTTTCTGATAGTTGTGATCAGGAGATGGGGGGGTCCCGCAAGGAAGTATTTTATCCGTTACTCTTTTTAATATCAAAATTAATAGTATTGTTAATGTCATCAAGCCAGGTGTGGATTGTTCACTCTACGTGGATGAATTTTTGATTTATTATAAATCCAAAAATATGAAAACTATTGAGAGGCAGCTCCAACTTAGCCTCAATAACATTCAAAAATGTGTGGATGAAACTGGATTTAAATTCTCGAAATCAAAAACTGTTTGCATGCATTTCTGCAACAAGAGAAATCTACATCCAGACCCAGTCCTCACCCTTGATGGCAACGTTATTCCTGTGGTGGAAGAAACCAAGTTTCATGGGATAATGTTTGACAGAAAACTGCGCACTCAATCTTTTGAAGAGGTTGTGATTGGGGAGCGGACCGGAAAGTTCTTTTGCGACTTTACCCGTCACTAGTGCGCTCCAAGTTGGATTATGGCCGTTTCATCTATGGTTCTGACCGTCGCTCATATTTAAGAAAATTGGAGACAGTCCAAAACCAGGCTCTGAGGCTTTGTCTCGGGGCTTTCAGAACCTCTCCAATCCTCAGTTTACATGTGGAAGCCAACGAGGCTCCACTTGGGGCTCGGAGGGAGCAGCTTGCCATACTGTATGCCCTACACTTAAAGTCCATCCCCAGAATCCTGCATTTGATGTTGATTTTAGTCCTGGAAATATTCATTTTTATGAGAGTTTGCCGAATGCTATCCCTTCGTATGGTCTGCGTATCAGAGAATCGCTGGATGGGTCATGCTCTAATTTGAATACCGTGGTGGTTGAGACTGTGCCAAGTTCTCCCCCATGGCAACTGAAAACCCCAACAGTTGATAAATCGCTGTCAGCCAACACGAAGGGATTTCATGAGCCTGATTTTTTCCTTCACCAATTTAGAGAGATAAAGGATAAATGTTCGGACTGTGCTGCCATTTACACAGACGGTTCGAAAGAGGACAATAAAATTGGAGCTGCAGCCAATATTTTCTGACTCCCTGTCTGCCCTGGAGGCAATAAGAGGGAGTAATTTCCGTAATGTTTTTATTTTAAATATTGTGCTTTTATATTCTCAATTGACAAATCGTGGCAAGGATATTTTGTTTGTATGGGTACCGAGCCATGTTGGTATCCCTGGTAATGAGAGGGCAGGCAGAGCTGCCAAGGAAGCACTCAACATCAATGTGACCGAGGTCAAAGTTCCCTTTACAGACTTTAAACCTCAGGTCGTCCAATTTTTAAAACAGAAATGGCAGGACCAGTAAACAAACTTCACGAAATTCAGCCTTTACTTGGGGAGTTGCCACACAGCTGCAGAGACAGCCGAAGAGAGCAGGTTATTCTTGCTAGCGCTCGTATAGGACACACCTATACAACTCATGCCTTTCTACTTAGGGATGAGCCCATCCCTGAATGCATTCCTTGTCAATATACCTACAACGTCAAGCGCATTCTTATCGAATGTGCTGATCTGATTTTGATCCGAAATCGCTTCTTCCGGGTTCAAACCCTTTCAGAATTGTTTGAAAGGGTGAATCCATCCAAGATACTTGGATTCACAAGAGAAATTGGACTCTTTTTATATAGATTTTAGATCATACAAATCTCAATTATAATACATAATTCGATAAATATAATTCAATTAATACAATTTAATTTTTAGTTAGTTTTAACCCTTGACTTCTTCTTATCCTTTCGTATTCTTATTCACCTCTCCTTAGTAGGCACCATATAACACACTAGTGTTGGTGTGCCGTTAAACCCTATACTTACCTGAGAAATACACAGCTGTTTCACATAGTGTGTTCTGGAGACAGAGCTGTACACATTGTGACGTACTTGTCACATTAACTTGGTACAGAGTTTATCGGCTGCCATAGAAAGACGGAGGAAAATAATCCAATGAAAATAACTAGACATTGTGATCTCTCTACGGCGTATGTATGGTCTGCAAATGCTTTGCGATCGCTTTTGACCTAATTCTTGTTTTAATATGACTGTGCAATTACTGGCCTTCTACTGATGTTTTTTACAGTTAAAATTGAACGCCACGTCTTACAAGCGCTATGGTTTATCTGAGGGTTGTCGTCAAGCTTACGTGAAGTACAAAGCAGTGATACAGGACAACATGAACCGTGCTGTAAGGAGGACTGCATTAATAAATGTACTATATAAGGATCAAAAACACGCGTCGGACGTGACGGGGCACAAATCAATTTTCCCGGAATAATATAGGAGCTCTACCTTAGATGATGACGGGTAAACCAAAGGTACAAATGGCAGCTAAACAAAAACGTGGAATCGCCATAGGCCATGCTATATGGCGCGCTGCATAAATAATTGTACAAGCACAATATATCCGTGTGTGGTGTCCTTAATACACGCTGTTGATTAATTTAAACTGGCATTACTACATATAACATTTTTTTTGCTATTGACATGGTTGTGGATATGTTGAACATTCGTCTGCTGCAAGATATACAATCACTCAGACGGGAAAAAATGCGTCGTCGTGTATTTAGTTTGAACTATTAGTAAATATTTGTAGAATATAAAAAAACAAAGCAACAGCATTGTAAATTCGTTTTCGAAACCAGACAAACTAATTCCAGTGTGCGTAGTTTTATATTAAAGTGGTCGTCCTCGAAAATTCTCCTGTCAGTTACCTATAGTTATGAATGAATAGCTGTTGAAAAAGTCCCCCTGTGGTTCCGGGGGTAGAATAGGCCCACTGTATCCTCCTGCATGTCGTAAGAGGCGACTAATAGGGGGCAACCTGTTGGCCGTGGGTTGCGACTCGTGTCGGTGGAAGATGGGATCCTGGTGGTTGAGTGGAGTGGTCCTTGCAAGGGCTATATCTGCAACACACCACTTTGGCCCGGATTTCACCTAGACGAGAGGCTGGAATGGCCTCCAGTCAAGGGATAATTGCATTCATTACTTATTGCTTTTTCATTCCACTGCCATGTTGTCATCCATTATCATTCACATAGATTTTCCCTTCTCTTTGCCTTTTATCCTTGGCGGCTGCTTAACAGGTCAATCGAGTTAATGTGTGAACTGCTCTTGCTGTTTGCTATTAATTTGAGTATTACACCGGTGTATCCCTGGTGTTATGTGTGCTGGTTGAGCCTCACGCCGCTGACGCCCCCATGTTGGGCTCCATAGTGGGTGGGGAGCACCAGTGAAGAAAGTTTATCACAATATCATGGCTCGAAAACAAACTCAAGAAAGATTATCTTCCAAACGGAATCGACCTAATGACTCGGACACGGACTCTGATAGTGAAAATTTGACATCATGGACAAGGGTTTTGGTGATTGCAAACGCTGAGGAAGATCAACCACTTACCTCACTAAGTCCATTCGCAATTGGCAAAGGAATAGAGGGGTTGGCTGGAGTCCCCAAAAACATCAAGAGACTCCAGTCCGGCCACTTCCTTGTTGAAGTGGACCGGGCCAGCCATGCGAGATGTCTATTAAAGTCGACCCTCCTTGCGGGGGTACCAATAGGCGCCACCCCTCACAGAACCCTCAACACCAAAAAGGGCGTCATCTGCTGTTTCAACTTGAAGCAATGCTCAAGAGAAGAAATAATAGATGGACTTAGATCTCAAAAGGTGACTGACGTACGGAAAATTTTTGTAACTCGCAATGGGGAGAAACAGCTCACAGCAACGGTTATCTTGACTTTTGACAGCACTGAATTGCCCAGAGCTGTCAAGGTCGGATACCTGAATGTTGCTGTGGAGCCATACATTCCTAACCCATTGCGATGTTTTAAATGCCAACGTTTCGGCCATAGCAACAATAATTGCAAACGAGCGGCAATATGCGCCAAGTGCGGCCAGGAGGGCCATAAAGAAGATGAATGTCAAAAGTCCATTAAGTGCATTAACTGCTCAGGGGACCACCCAGCATATCTAGGCTGTGTCCTACATGGATCAATGAAAAAGAAATTCAAAAGATCCGACACACCAGAGACATCTCGTTCCCTGAGGCACGCAGATTTGTGGAGGCGCAACAGGGCACCAAACCCTCTTATGCTAGCGCTGGCAAAAAGGCCACCGTGTCAGTCGACACCCAGGCCGACTACACGTGGCCCAATGGCAGCGCCCTGCCAAAGAGGGTGGCTACTAATGTGCCAAAACCCACTGTCACTGAAACAACTGTCAAAGACATGTCTACACAATACAGCCCTCATGGAAATCAAAATCAAAGTCAAATTTTAAGTAAAACAAAACCAAGCAACACTAACAGAGGTAGGAGTGGGGAGAAAACAAGATCAACTAGGCCTCCAAAGGGATCTGACGATCCTGTTCAGGTCTATAACAAGTTCGGTAGTTTGGAGGACATGGACGTTGACTTCATGGGGCCATCCTCCAAACCAAAATCTGTGGCTTCCAGTCCAAGGCGGACTGGCAGACCACCACATAAACCCCCTGATGACACATAAAATCATCCAATGGAATTGTCGAGGATTTCGATCCAACTATGATGAATTGAAATCTCATCTATATGACCATCAACCTATTGCTGTTTGCCTTCAGGAAACTTTATTGAAGGAGACTGATCAAATGTCAATGAGAGGGTATACCATGCATAATAAAACATCTTTATCACAAAGAGACGGAAGAGCTGTGGGAGGGGCATCCGTGCTTGTTACACACGGTGTCCCCCATTAACCCATTCCTCTTGACACTCCTCTTCAGGCTATAGCCATTAGTATTACCCTCCACAAAACCATCACTTTGTGCTCTCTGTACCTACCACCCAGCTACAAGATTTTACAGAGAGACATTGATCATTTGATCAGTCAGCTTCCATCCCCACTTTTGCTGCTTGGCGATTTCAATGCCCACAGCGATTTATGGGGATGTGAGGACACCAACGACAGTGGTAAAAAAATAGAGAATTTCACCATACAAAATGATCTTGCTATATTAAATAATAAATCTAATACTAATCTCCATCCAGGAACCGGATCTTTCTCTGCCATAGACCTTAGCCTCTGCTCTCCATCCCTTTTGATGGAATTTGATTGGGAAGTTGGTACGGACCAGTGTGGAAGTGACCACTTTCCAATATTTTTAAACATTGATAGGCCTATGCCCGCTGAGCGGGTATCCAAATGGAAACTCCATAAGGCCAACTGGCCGAATTTTACTTCTATGTGCAGAGACATTATCAACAAAGATACTTTAGAAAATATTGATGAAGATCCGGTATCCTTTTTTACAGAATCAATAATTAATATAGCCACACAAAATGTACCGAAATCCTCGACAGGTTCTAAACGGATATATAAACCATAGTTTTCTGATGCATGCCGTGATGCTGTCAAAGAGCGCAAACGGGCACTGTACATGTTCAAAATGCGGCCCACCGAGGCCAACAAAAACCTGTACAAAGTAGCCCGAGCAACAGCTCGACGCGTCATCAAATACAGCAAGCGTGAGTCTTCGCACAATGTTGTTTCAAAATCAAATAACAAGACTTCCACGAAAAAGGCATGGAACATCAGGGCACGAAATTGGCAAATATGTGAATTAGCCCTCCATTTTTTTTCAACTGGCCCTTCAACAAAATGAACTGGCCCTGCCAGTATTTAACTGGTCCTCTTAATGGACTTGTTATTCACAATGCCGAAAGTTTAAATGAAAACGCAAAGTGAAGGTGGACTTTTTTTCTAATTCATCACCATTGCATTTAGGTAATCGTTTGACAAACTTGTCCATTGTTAAACTTGGGAAAAATAATTTGCGCGAAGTATCAAATAAGCGATGCATAGGAGACTTGTAACTTCGGGAAAATTTGACACTCATTTGCATTGTGCACGTGACATAGACTGACCAATTAAATAGAGTTATACGATCTCATTGATAATCGTGTGCTTTTGTCAATACGGAAATAATCGAAGTACTCTGGATGAAAGCTGAGGTCAAGTCAATTGGGTCAGTTCACAATTTCAAACGATCGCGCGATTGTCAACATGTTTATCTTTTGACGTTGAGCATGGTAACAGAATAGTTATCGGCCTGGCGGACCGACAACTTTGACTAATGAGTAGGCGGAATAAACATTTAGTCCGCACGCGCCGACTGGAAATAGTCAATTTCGTGCCCTGGACATGGTTCGTAGGATTAGGGGAAAGGAAAATAACAACACTCTCTCACATCTGGTTAAACCAGATGGTTCCAAAGCCTCCAATTTGAAGGACACCGTCAATACTCTAGGCGATGCCTTCCAAAAGAATTCCTCTGCCAATAATTATAGTACCAAATTTCAAAAATTTAAACATCATCGGGAACGAACCATTCCTAGTTTTAATTCAAATAACAATGAAAATTACAACTCTCTTTTTACACTAAATGAGTTGGAAGATTCGATACATAAATCGAATGACACAGCTAGTGGACCCGATGATGTACACTATCAATTTTTAAAACACCTTCCGGAGGAATCACTTGAAGTACTTTTAGACATTTTTAATGGAATCTGGGAATCTGGAACAATCCCTGATGGTTGGGGAGAGGCTATAGTTATCCCGATACCCAAGCCAGGCAAGGATAACACCATTCCTACGAACTATCGTCCCATTGCCTTAACGATCTGCATCTGTAAAACGATGGAAAGAATGATAAACAGCCGCCTGGTATAATTTCTTGAGAGAAACCAACTTATTTCCAGGTTCCAGAGCGGTTTCCGTCACGCACGTAGCACGACTGATCGTCTTAACAAGCTGCATCTGTAAAACGATGGAGAGAATGATAAACAGCTGCCTTGTATGGTTTTTTGAGAGAAACCAACTTATTTCCAGGTTCCAGAGCGGTTTCCGTCACGCACGTAGCACGACGGATCACCTGGTCCATCTTGAAAGTTTTATGTGGTGTCGGTCTTCTTCGATATGGAGAAGGCCTATGACACCACATGGAAACATGGAATACTGTCGGATCTAAGCAGTATGGGCCTTTAAAGGCCGCATGCCTGTTTTTATCAAAATCTTTCTTGAGAACCGAATTTTTAAAGTCCGTGCTGGCACCATCCTTTCTGATACTTGTGATCAGGAGATGGGGGGTCCGGCAGGGAAGTATTTTATCCGTTACTCTTTTTAATATCAAAATTAATAGTATTGTTAATATCATCAAGCCAGGTGTGGATTGTTCACTCTACGTGGATGATTTTTTGATTTATTTTAAATCGAAAAATATGAGCACAATTGAGAGGCAGCTCCAACTTAGCCTCAATAACATAAAAAAATGGGCGGATGAAAACGGATTTAAATTCTCGAAATCAAAAACTGTTTGTATGCATTTCTGCCAGAAGAGAACCCTACATCCTGACCCAGTCCTCACCCTTGATGGCAACGTTATTCCTGTGGTGGAAGAAACCAAGTTTCTTGGAATAAATTTTGACAGGAAGCTCAATTTTAAAGCTCACATTTCTTACCTCCGTAACAAATGTTTTAAAGCAATCAATCTTTTAAAGATGTTGTCCGATACTGATTGGAGAGCTGACCGGAAAATCCTTTTACGGCTTTACCGGTCAATAGTGCGCTCCAAGTTGAACTGTGGCTCTTTTATCTATGGTGCTGCCCGTCGTTCATATCTAAGAAAATTGGAGACTGTCCAAAACCAAGCTCTGAGGCTTTGCCTCGGGGCTTTCAGAACCTCTCCCATCCCCAGTCTACATGTGGAAGCCAACGAGGCACCACTTGTGGTTTGGAGGAAGCAGCTTGCCATACAATATGCCTTACGCATAAAGTCCAACCCCCAGAATACTGCATTTGATGCTGTTTTTAATCCTGGAAATATCCATTTTTATGAGAGTAGGCCGAATGCTATCCCTTCGTTTGGTCTGCGTATCAGAGAATCGCTGGATGGGTCATGCCCTAATTTGAAAACTGTGACGGTTGAGACTGTGCCAAGGTCTCTCCCATGGACACTGAAAACCCCAACAGTAGATAAATCGATGTCAGCCAACACGAAGGGAGCTCATGAGCCTGATTTTTTCCTTCACCAATTTAGAGAGATAAAGGATAAATATTCGGACCGTTCTGCCCTTTATACAGACGGTTTGAAAGAAGACAATAAAATTGGAGCTGCAGCTATTATGGGGAAATCTGTGTTTAACATGAGGCTACCACCTCCACTGTCAATTTTCCACGCTGAGCATAAAGCTCTTTCTATTGCACTTGGACTTATTGCCCAGTCGGGTAAAAGATCCCTGGTAATGAGAGGGCTGACAGACCTACTAAAGAAACCCTCAACATGAATGTGACTGAGGTCAAAGTCCCCTTCACCGACTTTTAACCTCAGGTCGTACAATTTTTTAAACAGAAATGGCAGGACCAGTGGGATGAATCCATCCCAAACAAACTTCACGAAATTCGGCCTTTACTTGGGGAGTGGGTACAGAGCGGCAGAGAGAGCAGAAGAGAGGAGGTTATACTAGCTCGCGCTCATATAGGACACACCTATACAACTCATGCCTTTCTACTAAGGGATGAGCCTATCCCTGAATGCATTCCTTGCACATTCTCATCGAATGTGCCGATTTTATTTTGATCCAAAATCGCTTCTTCCGGGTTCAAACCCTTTCAGAATTGTTTGAAAGGGAGAATCCATCCAAGATACTTGGATTCATAAGAGAGATTTGACTTTTCTATAGATGTTAGACCATACAATTCTCAAATTATTATGCATAATTCAATTAATATAATTCAATTAATACTAATGGGTTTAATTTTTAGTTAGTTTTAACCCTTGACTGCTTATTCTTTCGTACTCGTATTTACCCCACTTTAAGTAGGCACCCTATAACACACCAGTGTTGGTGTGCCGTTAAACCCTATACTTACAATACCTTGATAATAGGCGTATTCTTAACCTGTAAACTGGAAGATTGAAGGGCAAAGATGACGCATCATGCATGATATGGAGTTATAAGCTTGATAATACCTGTCACCTACGTTTACAAATAGACGAACGCTGGAGCAAAGGTTTTTGGTACTTTGTGCTGAACACCAGAGCTCAAAAAGTGGCTGAATTGATTGATGGGGAAATTATTTACATCCCAGTGCAACATGTGAATAAAGTTGTGATTGGGTCACAATATCGGTGACGCAGTCGGCATATTTCACAGTGCATCGCAGTCATTGGCCGGAATGGGGATTTCCATGACGTATTAGGGTAATTTTCTCCCCATAATTGAACGGGAGTTGCTTATTGTAAATCCACAATGGCAGAGCATGATTCATCTTCGGTCGTGTCATAAACTTGTATGATTGTCAGACAGAATTGTCTGATACTTTAATGGCAACTCAAAAAAGTACATGAATGCCGAGCAAGACACCGTTTTGTTTCACCGGAGCAAGTTGGTATAGGTCACACATTACCAAACAACGTGGTTTCATCCTTCACTCCTTTGATTTCATTTAGTCTCTTGTGTATACTTAATAGCATGTCAGTTTTTCACATGTGAGTGACTCATTACCACCAAATCTTGCAACTGTCAACAGCAATGCAGAGTGAATTGTTAAGCCTCCTACATTGAATGCAGCTACGCCTGTTGGTGCTGTTACAAGAGTCATCATATCAGTGGGTTTCATCTGATTGGACAGTGGTAGAATTCTCTTGGTGTCAGAACAAATCAGCTTTATGACATGACTTTTACCAACTCCACCTGGACCACTTAAAAATACTCTGTATGGTTCAACACTTTTGCCCTGTTTCATAGATATGACTGCTTTCTTACACCATTGCCTGTGATAGAATACAATCTGCCTCTGCTTAGTATTCAGCTTTCGCACCATCTCTCTATATTCAGGAGGAGAAATTCTTTCTTTATCAACAACTGATTCATATCGAGCCACAATGTCTTAGCATGGTTTGCCACTTGGGCGTTCAATAAGCTGAGCATTTGCATCAAGATCTTCCTGCTCTATGTCTGTTTCTAATTCAACACCTTGAGTGCGATCATCAGAATCTTGTTGTTCTGTTTGGGGAGCTACGTTTGACCACATGTGAACCGGCGGGCCATTGACTGCATGTTCATGAATAGCTTCATCAATCAATTCCATGTTTTGGGTGAACTGCCTTTCTATTGCCATGCATTCATCTTTCCTAGCAATATAGTGTGTGCGGTAGTCGCCGTAAGTGCCAAGCAAGTCACGATCTTCATTTCGCCATGGTACAAATAGCATCAACTTGCTTCTGTAGAAATTGCTTGAATCGTCTGCTAAGCGGTACTTTTTGAATCGTATAACAGCCTGACATCTACGCCTGTACATTTGACCCATTTTGTTTGCAAGCACAATGCGTTTAGGCAATTCAATTCTTTCTTGCGGTATCGACTCATCATTTTCATCCAGTACAACTGGTACTGAGTCATCCTGATCACATTCTCTTTCAACTAGTGAAACAGTGTAGGTGCTAGCAAATTCTGCGAGACACATGCGTTCAAGTTCTGATGGTCTAGCAGCATATCTGATCACAATGTTCTTTAGAAAGATATCTTCATCACAATCCTCTTTGTTTTCCATTTGATGTTTTGGTTTCAAAACTGCATTACGCTCTGACTGAGGATTAGTATCTACAAAGAGAACCTTTCGGCTCAGTCGTCTCATGGGCATGGACAGGATTCTGTACGCT
Organism: Urechis unicinctus; assembly: GCA_034190875.2. NCBI lineage: Eukaryota > Metazoa > Annelida > Polychaeta > Xenopneusta > Urechidae > Urechis > Urechis unicinctus. The sequence goes on along the minus strand of CM067357.1, from coordinate 33,308,131 downwards.
GCTTCTTGGGCACTCAATTCTCTGTGGTTTAGAAATGTGGATGCCACGTATCTCAACATTTCTCTCAGTTCTCTGTCTTTGTACTCATTAGCTGCTTGTTTCAACAACTGACCCATGCCATTTTCACTCTTTGTCACATATGAACAAATGTACATGATACATGCATATGCATCCACAATAAATTGCAAATCTGTATTGGCCTGGAATGCTTGCAAGATGGTTGGATTAAAAGGAGAGGTGTTGATGTCGCATGGTTGACGTTGTAACACAATATGTGTTCCTTTTTCTGACACTTTCAATGCTTTGATGTAGTCATCAGTGTTGACATCAGCTTTCTCTAGCAATTCATCCAGAGAAATGTCTGCTGATGTTTCTTTATCACTCATCACTTTGGAGACCTTTTCAAGCACAGTTTCTGCTTCTTTGATATTCTCTGCATCGTGTGATTCTCTTGCAATGAGTGTTTGTGGGCTAGGAGGTTTCGGGTAATCAAATCTGCATTTCCCCTTTCTACGACATGAAGCTGAGTGTTTGTGACTTTGTAGCTTAGATACATAATCTGTGTTTTCTAAATAGACCTTTGACACTGAGATGCTTTTATCAACAAACAGATTTCTTCATCAGAGTTTTCATCAAGTTTGGGAGCATTTTTGACCCACAATAAGGTGTGTGCATGAGGTGAGCCACGGGCTTGAAACTCTATTCTGATAGCATACTCAACAATTTCTCCAATTGGGTGTGCTTTTGATTTGAGAACATCTCTGAATAATACCTTCAGTCTATACTGAAAATGGCGTGCAGCAGTGACAGGGTTTGTTCGCAACCACATGCTTCTTTCTTCAAAAGAAAGTTTTTTCACATCATCATCACTCAATATTTTTCCATATTGACGGGCTATGCTCTGTAGCAAGTCAGGCCATTGCATGTCTGCTGCCGAAACAGTGAAAAACCAGGTTGGAATTCCAAGTTGTCTAACCATTGCCAGAATATCATAGTAAAGAGATTGAAAGTAGGCTGGTGATCCTCTCACATTCTTCAAAATTTGATAAGCATGGTCAACTTTGATAAAATTTCCAATAGTATCAATTTTTTTCACATCACCAACTGTCAGTGGTTTTCCATCATGCATAGTGCCTTGTGCTCTACGGAACACTATGTGGTTAATGTTGCCGTGAACGTGTGCATTCTCTACTGCGTATTGTGCACTGAGTAGATATTCAATTGATTTAGCAAACCTTCCATCACAATCCAGTAATCTTTGGTTGAAATACTGGCGAGGATGCAACTTGACCGAACGTTCTGTACACAAAGCATTTGAACCATCTGGATATTTGTCAGGATTAGCTAGCTCTTCGAAATTTGTATCAGTAAGTAGAGGCATTGGTTTCCCAGACTCTGCTGGAGCAACGCTGATCACTTTACATGCCATGTCAGGGTTTGTATTGATCATACTGGTCTCATAAGGTAGTCCACAGACAGCAGCAGTATCTTCAAATGCATTGTCATCTTCAACAGTCTCTGCTTTCTCTTTCTCTGACTCATCACACTGCATATCTGTGCTTTGAATTGTAGTACCTGTGTTCAATGTGATGTTTTGTACAATTACTGGTTCAAGGGCATCATAGTGATACTGTCCCTGCAGTGCTAGATGAAATATGTGCTCACATTTGTGTCTTGAACATACTGTTATGATTTCGTCTGGCTCTGATCTATGTATTTCAACATGAAGAGAAAACATATCTGCCATAGCTTGCAATGCTATATGTTCTCCCCATTGATTTCCACATCCTAGATCATCAAGATATGTTACCCATTGTATTTCTTGTCTGTCTCTTTGATCAGTCACATTGGCAATGGCATTATCTACTTCTCTTGGTTGTTCTGTGTCTGCATTTTGGAGATTGTCAGTCTCAATTCTTGCACATACAAATTCCTTATAATTCTTTGAATGGTTGGACATATATTTGGCTAATTGTTGTCTCAGTAATACTGGTGTTGTTGTGAAAACGCTCTTTGTATCTAAATGATAACAGACAGATGAAAACAAGCAATTGCCATCTCTTGGTACATCATGAAGGGCAAAACTTGTTTGGTTAGAAGTTGTTGTGACAACATGACTTCCCTCCCATTGACAGCTTTGTGAAGATTTTTTGTTTTTGTCTGCTTCATTAGACACATGTATTTCACAATCACTTTCTTTCTTAGACAAAACAAATTCCATTTCAGTATTGTCTAATCTCTCCCTATCTTGTACCTTGACATCAAACTCAGCTAACTCTGATTCCGTATTTGGTTACGATCATCGCACGACGTCAATAATACGTCGTGCACGGCTAGCCGCGCCCATCCGCTGCGCTCTGGCCGCTTGTGACGTGCAAACTAGGAGGCTAGGCATGGTACGACGGGACCGAGAGTAGTTTAGCTGTTTAGCTCGACAACATTGCTTGTCAAAATAATAAAACATTTTATAGTGATGATGTTTAAACTCAACGTTATTGTACATAAGTGAATTACACGCAAGTCCGGTATTGATCTTAAAACAAGGGTGCAAGTTGGTCTGTGTACGACTTGATTTGGGAACAAGTTGACCCGATCCCCCGCCAAAACCATAGTCAGGCAGTTCCTCCACACCTAAGAGAATCATCATGGCTGAGCAACTTGCGAAGTAAGTTTAACATGATTACTAAATACTACCTTGACAGTTGTTTTGAATAATTATTAAATAAGCTATTTAAAACTTTGTACACTCGTTTAGATTACTCTATGTTTTACGTTAGCTTTATACAGTTGTCAAACCAACCGCTCGATTCACTATTGTTTTATCTCGATGAACAATTGATTGACCAGGTGAAAACATAATCGTATATCTTACATCATCTCTATTTGCACAACACAACAACACGTAGATGGCGACGAGTAAATGAAAGTGTATATCACAATGCATAAAACCTTTTACAAACCGCAAGGATAGTAATGCAAGTAAATGTGTTTGACACATAAATTTTGTCTTTAAAGCGTTCAATGATTAAATACTCGCTTCCTGTTATAGATATACATAGCTTGATAAAATTAACCATGATGTTAACGTTGTTACTGTTAAACACTGTTTATTCTTTTATTGTAATTTCAAAAGCAAATTCCAAAGCGTAATAAGTGTCTTGAATGTCAAAATAACACCTCCTATACATTTACAATGTTCCTCATACTATGTTCACATTATAACTATATTCTATATGTTATTATTACATGACAACATACTATAGAACCAAATTATAAACCACACACCATTCATCAGCAAATATACAACGATGATTACATAGAAAACAAAACACACTCTTATGTTTTCCTGATTATATTATACTAAAATATATTAAACTCTATGAATTTGTATTTTCAACAGTCAAGAAGGCACATCTGTTGCTAAAATGACAGTTTTCATTGCCGCAAGATCCCCACACGGGTGGAACAATGGCAGCCGCCCTTCGTTACGGCTGTGTGTCGTAAATGAAGAGAATGAAACCCTTATATGCCATGCACATTCTAAGATGTTGGACCCAAAACTCAAAACAGGGCATACAGTCATACTTCGAGACACCCTGGCCAGAGAAGAGGCATTGCATATAACTGCTCGCACCACAGTGTTCAGGTATATTATTATACTCAAACGATATGTTCATTTTTTGTTATCAAACAACACTGCATGTGTAATTATTTCAAATGTTAATAACCATTTAATTGAATTTTTGTTCTGTACAGAGCACCAAAATTGGCTGTAACAGAAGAAAAAGTTGAAGAGGCCAAAGCCAAACTACTAGCCCCAAAAAACCCTGAGGTCCAGCTTGAAGTTGTAAAATCATCTCCAGTTAAGCGTAAATTAACTGTGAGAGGTACTGTCTCAACTGTGAGTATTTTAGAACCTATTGATTATACACAATTCAACTAAAATAAAATGACTAAATACTAGTTTCTAACTAATATGTATCCCTTTAACAATTTATATCAAATCATATGGGTTGAGCATAAATGTAAACATACCAAGCCTAAATCATTATAATAAATACAAGCTTGACTGTTCTAATGCTGGTAAAATTTAATGAAATTTATACATTATGAAAAAATCACTGATAATTCACTATCATATTACTTTGTATCTTGAACAAAATTAGCTACCATCATCTTATACATTGCAAATCTGTAATGCACAAATGAGTTTTTAAACTTTCATTATGCAATGAACAATTATATGAGTATAATGATATTTTACAGATGGAAGAACTGAGAGAAGTGACTGTTAAAGGACGGAAAGTGCCTGTCAGGGATTGTACCCTGAGTGGACCAGCAGCCAAAGTGAGGCTAATACTGTGGGAAGCGAGTACAGGCCACCAACTCTCCACTGGCCAACAGGTCATCGTAAAAGATGCCTCAGTGAACTACAACACTTTTCACAAAGAAAATACGTTGACCATCAACGTAATGGAGAGCCTAGAGGTAACCACATTCATAAACTACTTCCACCTAAGAAAACTTTTCAATCAAAGTGCTGATTTAATATTGTCATAACATTTATTTGATCAATGCATGAAACTTGCTCCCAAAATTACGAGGATATGCCCACTTTGCAACAACATCTCCTGTCAAAATTTCTTGTGCTTGATTAACCTTATTGTGAGCTCTGCTGTATCACAAAACATAATTCACACCTTTTCACCTTCAACTGTCCATCCCATCATAAAAATTTCCATAGCATATTTTGTTATAAAAGCAGATTAGCAGCCTAATATCAAGTTAACGCTTCCCCAATGTCACAAATTAAAAAATGTGTAAATATCATACAAAACACCTTTGTTAAAATCACTATCAGAATAAAATAAACACACTTGCAGTCACATATTAGCAAAGTAGTACCATTTAAACACAATTATAACATAATTTGTGAACAGAATTATGCAATTAAAACAAACAGGTACCTTAATAGTATAATTTACAGTTGATATGAATATTTCAACACCTTCACGTTTGTACAATAGTTATATATCTATACCTTCACCAACCCTTAAGTATTTGCACACATCAATTAAGAACTTCCAATGTATGATTTTGAATCGCTATAAATCATATCAAGCTAATAAAATTCTGATGCCTAATACCTACATTTCATTATAACCTCACTCATCAACGCTTAGCAACATATCAAACTATTAATGCTGTGTTGTTAAAATCATCCAATCATTAAATTTAACCATCTTCAGTGGAGGATGAAAACGTTTCCCATGTTAAAAACATAATACATGCATAAAAAAACAGTCCTAAACCAAATATTGCATTTTCTCAACTATATGTGCAACTTTTTGTAGGTGCTTGAAAGCCAACAACCAACCCTCCAAGACTACACCATCATTGGTGTATTGAATGATGAGTGGGACGAGGAACTGACAATCCTCATCGAAGAACAGGATAAAGTTGTCAAAGTGAATGCAAGTCAACTAAACAATCACTTGGACAAAGATATCAGTAATGTTGATCAACTGCTAGATATCTTACCTGTCACAATAACATGTTACGATAATGATGATGTTCTCACTTTTTAGACAAGCTAGTTAGTGTTTTGTTAGATTCCATGATTAGAGTTGTTATTGTTAACTTATAGTTAGTGTTACTTGTTTGTTATATTCAAAATTAGTGTTGTTTTTGTCAACTTATATTTAGTGTTGCTTGTTTGATAGATTACATGTTTAGTTATATTAGTGATTTTGTAAACTTATGTAATTGCTTTAATTTTTTTCCTCACTAATCTGTATGTGTTACCCTTTAATTTTATTTGTAATCAATCTGGATTACAATTTTCACTATATATCTTAGTTTCTATATTCATGTAACATTGCATTTAACTTTTCATTGTTTTAATAAATAAATGACAATTTTCAACATTTGTGATATTTTTTGAATGAACATTGCTGACAACATGCAAAACCTCAAGTTTGTTTTATACCTTTGCCAAAAAACTAACGTCAAGCTCAACCATATCTCCAAACAAAAAATTACTGTTAACTTTCAAATTATTACAAATATTGTAAATATCGAATTAATATCTGTAATGATATTTGGTAGACGAATTGACATGAGACACAAGTGAACGCATGAATCATTTAGTGAACCAAAATAGCGTCTGCTCAACTTCCGGTATATTAGCGATATTATTACATCTCCCCTCATCGGAAGAAAACACATTATTCTGAGACAATGATACATGACTTGAAACTGATACTGCAAAGTTATGTCTACATGGTAAGACACAATATTAAAACTATGTTTAAGAAAACCTTATACCACATGAAATCTTAAAGTCAGTACTTAGAAAGATTTACATATCCACTCTCACAGGTGGCTTAACATCACGTCCTGATCGTGTTGTATATGGCACAGACACGTTACTCCTACTTGGAGTCTTTACAGGCGACTGGTTCTGCTGAACTGCATCTGTCAGTTCAGGGCTAACATTATAGTTCACTGAAGACTGTCAGGCATATCTACCGCAGCTGGCAATACACTCTCTGTATTCTCAGAGTTGTTTCTGTTCACTGGGCTCAGGAACTTGCGGTTTCTCCTGTATGTACCTCCTGACTCTGTCTGTACTGTATATGACCTAGGGTTGGAATCTGTTGCTCGTACAACAGCTGGCTCCCATACACGTGCTTCCTCACGATACATGCGTACCTGATCTCCAGGGTATAGCTCTTTCAGCGGTGCTGGAGTCGCATGCTTGTCAAAGTAATGTTTCTGTTGAGCTTTTTGAGCTTCCATTGTGGCCTTTATGTCCTCTGAATCACCCATTGAAGGTCCTTTGTAGTTTTTCTGACCTGTCGGAAGCATGGTGCGGAATTGTCTTCCGTGTAACATCTGCGCTGGTGAGGGCAGATTGTGTGCCAATGGAGTAGATCTGTAATTCAAAAGAGCCATACTCGGATCCTCTCCTGTTTCAAATGCTTTCAGCAACAGGCGTTTCACGGTCTGAATGCTCCTCTCAGCTTGGCCGTTGCTCTGAGGATATATCACACTGCTAGTGTTATGCTGGATGCAATAACTGATACACATTTGACTGTACATGTCACTGCTGTACTGAGGTCCATTATCAGACACTTTGACCTCTGGAATACCATATTCAGCAATTACTGCTTTTGTATGGCCTACTACACAATGTGCCTGCAGCGATTGTAGTTTCCTAACAATCGGGAAATGTGAACAATAATCAACGATTATTAGGAAATAGTCTTCCTTGAACTTAAATATGTCTGTCCCAATCTTCTGCCATGGGTACTGTGGCACATCGTGAGGCATGAGGGGCTCACTTTGCTGCTTGTTCTGGTGCTTCTGACATGTACTACACATAAACACTATGTTCTTAATGTCGCAGGTAATCCTGGGCCAATACACGGCTGGCGCGCACGCAACAAACACTTTTCCACACCCATATGTCCTTGATGAATGGTGGATAACATTTCCTTTCTGAGGGATTCTGGTATGACCAGTCGGTGGCACTTGTAAATCAAGCCATCTTCCACAAACATATCCTCACGAACCAACCAGTAATCCAATAATTCTGTTTTGGGTATTAATTTGGTGCCCTTCTTAATATGTTTGACGAGCTAAAAACCTGCCATGATCTGTTCTGCTATAAATGATATGCTGGCCTTTTCAGGCTATTTGTTTTTCTTTTTAGTGTTTTATATATTAAGTAACATGTGGTAGACTAGGAAAATGCCAGAATACCAATCAATTATCTCTTTATTGTACTTGATCTTGCATAAATATTTCCTTAGTTGCATGTAATATTGCTTGGTGAGAATATTTTACGTCATGGGAGGCCACATTTTGGGATTATTGATTGCTATCCAAGTTTTCTGGTAATATTATCATTTATACATCATGTTCAGCCGTAACGAATAAATTATTATCGCTTTGCCCACTTGCTTCTTTCAATATAGATTTACAAATCATCCAGCAAATAAACTAAGTAATTGAGGCGAAAGGACCACTATGTAACATAATGATCATCGAATGTAACCAAAGGACCACTGTGTACCATAAGGACAACTCGTGATGTAGCGAAAGGACCACCGAAGTAGCATAAGGACCAATGAGGTCCTAAGGATACATTTTTGGGTAACAAAAGGACCACTAGGGTAGCGGAAGGACCACTCACATACATCCTCCCACCCATCCCCCACCTGCTCCCTTAACCATCCACCCACCCATACCCTACCTGCTCCCTTAACCATCCACCCACCCATCCCCCACCTGCTCCCTTAACCATCCACTCACCCATACCCTACCTGCTCCCTTAACCATCCACCCACCCATCCCCCACCTGCTCCCTTAACCATCCACCCACCCATCCTTCCACCTGCTACCTTAACCAGCCACCCACCAACCCATCCTCCCACCTGCTCCCTTAACCATCCACCCACCCATCCTTCCACCTGCTCCCTTAACCATCCACCCATCCCCCCATTCAGCCACCACCCATCCTCCTCCCCCCATCCACCCACCCATTCACCCACCCATGCATCCATGCATGCATGACAGACAGACAGACAGACATTTTGTGCATTCGTGGATTTTATCAAAGTTGCCAACATATTGATATAAAACCTGGAGAAACGTGATAAAAGTGATGAACCTCCACCATATATAATGAGCCAGGTATAGAGCGGAGGATTTAGCCAGTCGTACCGCTCTTGTCCTCGTAGCATTATCATTGACAGGTCTCCTTGGCTAGCGTTCTTAAAACACCACATGTACACCTGACAAGCTCAATCAAACAACTGTTGTTTTTCTCGGTAGAGATGGTGGTTGATGACACAGCAGCTAATCACTATCATGGCAAATAAGCCTTCCCTTTGTTGTAAGTACCCAGTGCATCGAGTCGCCTGATTCATCGAAGATAAAGAAGGGATCTGTTGGGCCATAAATATAGATAACGCCATCCATTCACTGGCCCTTTATAGAGACGAATTTCTTCAAGCGCTCTTGATGTCATTGATTCGATCAATATCGTTTGTTATCAGTTCAGGTACAGTCAGTACCAGGTTACGGATACGTGCTCAACAGCAGCTGCAACTTCACCTTCATGGAACAGCTTGGTACGAAGGACACATGTGTCAATGAGACACAGTCCTACTTAGGAGGGCGACATCATCATGTGCTCGATTGTTACTCAAGATAGCGAGATGTATGAAAGGTAATTTTTTATGCAATCAAATTCACCGAACATGGTTTGATAATAACCCTAATGATTCCACCTTTCTCGGCAGTCAACCCTAAACCCGACCCGACGATAAAATGATGGGGTTGTGAATAGACAGAAGCTGTGCGCTTGAGGTGGGGTTGTACAGGAAGAAGGCTGTCACTATAGGAGGGGCTGTGTAACGGAAGAATCTATGCATTCGAGGTAGCGTTGTGAATAGGAAGACGCTATGCATTGGAGGTGGAGTTGTGTATAGGAAGAAGCTATGTACTGGATGTGGGGTGGTGTTCAGAAAGAAGCTATGCATTGGATGTGGGCGTGTGTATGGGCTAAGCTATTCATTAGAGGTGGGGTTGTACATAGGAAGACGATATGCATTGGAGATGGGGTTGTGTATAGGAAGAAGTTTGGCCATGGAGTTCGGGATGTGCACCGGCAGAAGCTGTGCACTAGATTCGGTGGTTGAGTATAGGAAGACGCTTTGCATTGGAGATGGGGTTGTGTACAGGAAGAAGCCTTACTCTGGAGATGGTGTTGTGCATAGGAAGGGTTGTGTACAGACAGAAGCTATGCATTGGACGATGGCTTGTGTATAGAAAGAAGCTATGCACTGGAGTTGTGTTTAGGAAACAGCTATGCACTGGAGTTGGGGTTGTGTTTAGGAAACAGCAATGCACACTAGGTAGGCTGTGTATAAGAAAAAGTCATGCACAGGAAGAGAGGTTATGTATAAGAAGAATCTATGCACTAGAGGAGGGGCTGAGTATACGAAAAAGCTATGCACTGGATGTGGGGTTGTACATAGGAAGATGCTCTGCACTGGATGTGGGGTTGTACATAGGAAGATGCTCTGCACTGGATGTGGGGTTGTGTATAGGAAGATGCTCTGCACTGGATGTGGGTTTATGTATAGGAAGAAGCTATGCACTGGAGTTGTGTTTAGGAAACAGCTATGCACTGGAGTTGGGGTTGTGTTTAGGAAACAGCAATGCACACTAGGTAGGCTGTGTATAAGAAAAAGTCATGCACAGGAAGAGAGGTTATGTATAAGAAGAATCTATGCACTAGAGGTAAGGTAAGTATAGGGTTTAACGGCACACCAACACTAGTGTGTTATATGGTGCCTACTTAAGGAGGGATAAATACGAGTACGAAAGGATAAGAAGGAGTCAAGGGTTAAAACTAACTAAAAATTAGTATTAATTGAATTATATGAATTGAATTATATATAATAATTTGAGAATTGTATGGTCTAAAATCTATAGAAAAGTCCAATTTCTCTTATGAATCCAAGTATCTTGGATGGATTCACCTTTTCAAACAATTCTGAAAGGGTTTGAACCCGGAAGAAGCGATTTCGGATCAAAATCAAATCAGCACATTCGATGAGAATGTGCTTGACAGTATAGGCACATTGACAAGGAATACATTCAGGGATGGGCTCATCCCTTAGTAGAAAGGCATGAGTTGTATAGGTGTGTCCTATACGAGCGCGAGCAAGAACGACCTCTTCTCTTCGGCTCTCTCTGCAGTTGTGTGGCCACTCCCCAAGTTGAGGCTGGATTTCGTAAAGTTTGTTTGGAATGGATTCATCCCACTGGTCCTGCCATTTTTGTTTAAAAAGTTTAACGACCTGCGGTTTTAAGTCTGTAAAGGGAATCTTGGTTTCAGACACTGGCTCATGTAGGGCTTCCTTTGCAGTCCTATCGGCTCTTTCGTTGCCTGGGATACCTATGTGACTGGGTACCCAGACAAACTCAACATTTTTTCCCAGCATGGATAAACGAGTAAGATTTTCTAAAATATCTACAACAATATGGCACGATAACAACTTATTCCCAATTGCCTCCAGGGCAGATAAAGAATCACTAAAAATTGTAAAATCCGCATTGGGATGGTGAGCAATAAGGCCCAATGCCATCCTTATTGCGGTAACTTCAGCTGTAAAAACAGATGCTGCACCAGGCAGTCTTTCCTTGTGGGTCTGAGGTCCGAACACGACTCCAGCACCCACACGGTTTGCATCTTTGGATCCATCAGTATAAATAAGTATCTTGTCTTTGTGATGTTCTTTTATTTCATGAAATTTCATCAAGAGGTCATTTGCATTTAATTTATCATATTTGGTAAGGGATGTGTCTATTGTTGGTGTGTTCAATTGCCAGGGTGGTGTTTCGGGAATTTTGTTTGGAGCAATAATGTCTAAATTATTGGATATGTTGTTTAGCGATTCTTGAATACGGATGCCAAGAGGTGGTATGGCATTAGGTTTAGTTTCATATATTACTTGGTATTTGGGATGGAAGATAATGTCATAGGCAGGGTGATCTGGATTGCTTTTTATTTTAATTGCATATTGAAGGGCCAGTTTGTTTCTTCTTAGATGGATAGGCATTTCATTGGCTTCAGTGTGGAGGCTTTCAATGGATGATGTTCGAAATGCCCCAAGGCAAATCCTCAGAGCCTGATTCTGGACTATGTCCAGTCGTTTTAGATAAGATTTTCGAGCTGCACCGTAAACGATGCAGCCATAGTCTAGCTTTGATCTTATCAAGGACCGGTAGAGCCTGAGCAGGACCTGCCTGTCAGCTCCCCAGTCCAGCTTGGACACTACTTTAAGAAGATTCATTGCCTTGAGACATTTATTCCTGATGTAATTAATATGGGATTTAAAATTCAGTTTTGAATCAAATATGATACCTAAGAATTTGGTTTCTTCCACAACAGGGACGGGATTTTTTATTGATGGTTAATTCTGGGTCAGGGTGAAGGCCCCTTCTTTGACAAAAATGTACACAAACTGTTTTTGTAGTGGAAAATTTGAAACCATTTTCATCTGCCCATTTCTGAATTTTGTTAAGGTTGATTTGTAGCTGGCGTTCTATGGTGGTCATACTGCTGGATCGGTAAGATATAAGGAAATCGTCTACATAAAGTGATTTTTCTATTTCAGGTTTAAGAACTTTTGTGATGCTATTGATCTTTAAATTGAAAAGTGTGACAGAAAGAATGCTGCCCTGTGGGACCCCCATTTCCTGACCATGTTGGTCCGAAAGTGATGTCCCAATTCTTACCTTAAAAGATCTATCATTTAAAAATTTTTTGTATAAATAGTGGCATATTACCTCGAAGACCAGCTTCTTGTAGATCTTTTAAAATCCCATATTTTCATGTCGTGTCATATGCTTTCTCAAGATCGAAAAACACAGACACGACATGGTCCCCCTTTAAAAATGCATCCCTAATATAAGACTCTAACTTAACAAGGTTGTCTGTGGTACATCGGCCTTTTCTAAAGCCAGATTGATGTTTATTTATTATATTATTAGTTTCAAAGTACCACATAAGACGCTTGTTAACAATTCGCTCCATGGTTTTTCAGAGACAGCTCGTGAGAGCGATGGGCCTGTAGCTCGACGGGTTGGTTGGGTCTTTTCCGGACTTTGGGAGAGGGATGATGGTAGCCTCTCTCCATGAGTCCGGATATTCTCCACTGCTCCATATGTGATTGTATATGTCTAATAAGACATACAAGGACTCTTTTGGAAGATGTTTAAGAAGTTGGTAATGAACATCGTCTGGTCCTACTGCAGTGTCCTTGCAGAGTTTCAAAGATTCTTTCAATTCTTCTAAAGTAAAAGGAACATTATAATTTTCTTCGTTGTTTGACCTAAAATTAAGTTTGTTCTTTCGGTAATCTGTTTATGTCTTTGAAACTTTTCAGTATAATTAGCAGTGGAAGAATTCATGGTTATTGTGTCCGCTATGATGTTAGATATTTCTTGTTTGTTTTTTACTTCATTACCATCTGGTGTTAGAAGGTAAGAAGAAGTGGAAGAGGTGTTTTTTCCACTTATTTTGCGGACCATTTCCCATGTCTTTTTGATTGATGTTCTCGAGTTTAATTTTGATATATAAGTTTTCCATGAATTCTTTTTACTTTCTTTAACAACCCGTCGAGCTCTCGCTCTCGCTGCCCTGAATGATGCCAGGTTTGCATGGGTTGGGTGAGTTTGGAATAACTTAAGGGCCCTTTTCCTGTGGTTGATGGCGTCCTGGCAGTCTTGATTAAACCATGGTTTTGGGATGCGCCTGGGCTTTGCCGAGGACTTCGGAATAGTTTTGGAGGCAATTTCAAGCAGTTTAGCACAAAATGTATCGATGTGTGTATCTCTCCCTTGCATCTTATCCCTGTGGATAGCCTCCCCACACAGAGATCCAAAGGAGGGCCAGTCTGCTTTATGCAGCTGCCACTTTGGAGGTGACTCTGGTGGTAACGGAGGGTTTAGGTGGATAAGAATGGGGAAGTGGTCACTTCCACAGGTATCATCGACACCAACTTCCCATGCAAGGTCGAGAAACAAAGAAGGAGAAGAGAAAGAAAGATCTATTGCGGTGGGTGTGCCATAGCCTGGATGGATGTATGTATTTGAGCCGTCATTTAAAAGGCAGAGATTGTGAGAAATGAAGAAATCTTCTACAATTTGGCCTTTTCCATCATTATATGTATTGCCCCATAAAGAGTTGTGGGCATTAAAATCACCCATGAGGAGAACTGGCTCTGGCAACTGGGCCACGATGTTGTCCAGTTCTCCCCGTGTAAAATTTCGGCTTGGCGGTAAGTAAAGGGAGCAAAGTGTGATGGACTTATTTAAGGTAATATTTACTGCTACTGCTTGAAGGTTTGTATTGAGTTCTATTTGTTTCTGGGGAATAAAATCCTTGATTAAAATGGACGAGCCGCCAGAAGCTCGTTCCCCAGTGCCTCCAAATTTATGGTAAGATTTATAGCCTTTCAAGCTATATTTATTTTCTGCCTTCAGAAATGTTTCCTGAAAGCAGGCTGCAATACCATTATTTTTGTTGAGTAAAGTAAGAAGTTCTTCATGATTATTCCGAAGTCCTCGGCAATTCCATTGTATAATGCCCGCCATTACCTATCAGGGGGTTTGGCGGGACGTTTGCTGCCATGGTGGACCTCAGTCCCCATGGCATTCTTAGGGCCGCAGGTTCCCTGGGCCACTACAGACCCAGGGTCCCGATTGGCCCCTGATGATGTGTGTCTGCCATGGGGGACCTCATAAGTCTCCATGGCAGACAATGGGCCATAGATGTTGGGCCCAACAAAAGAATCTGGGTTCTGAACCCTGGTGAGTTTGGATTTGATTGACCGTGGGAGTTTAGATTTCTCATTGTATTTGTTTGTTGTTATGTGTTCATTGACTTTTGGGGTAGTGGGGTTGTTTGGTTTGGTTTGTTCTGTTGGGGGATTGCTGGCATTGAAAGGGGGTAGTTTCGGAGGGTAGTTTTCTGTTTGTGTACTAATAGATTTGGTTATTTTAGTTGGTGCTGCTGCAGTACTAGCATATGAAGGTCTAGAAGAAGTTGAATTTTGGCACTCTACTATTTTTCTCGCTTCAGGAAAAGGAAGTTTTTGGGTGATATGTAGTGTTTGAATTTGTTTTTCGATTTGCCAAATTGGACAACGTTTAGAGTATGCGGGATGAGCACCGGAGCAGTTTGCGCACTTGAATGGTGCCTTGCAATCCTGCTCCCCGTGCTCATCACCGCATTTGGGGCAGATTGGTGTTCTATTACATTTGGTTTTAAAATGGCCATATCTTTGACAGTTGTGGCATCTTAAAGGATTTGGAATAAATGGTTCAGTTTTGATGTTCAGGCCAGCTATTTTAATGTTGTTTGGAAGGTAAGGGGGTGTTGAAAGTAAGGATGTGGGTGCCTGTGGGAAATTTTTTCTCCATTTTTATTAATGAGCACTTTGGCTACTTCACTTACATTTTGATTTTTCAATTCCTCCAAAATTTCTTCTTCGCTGCAATATTTGAGTTCGAAAGATTTTATAACACCCTTGATGGTGTTAAGGGTTCGATGAGGGCTGAATTTTACATTGATATTTGCAATTTTAGTGGTTTGGAGAAGAAGTTTGGAATGAATTTGTTTTGAAGTTTCTACAAGGTAAAGCCCAGATCGCAAAAGTTTTAAAGTTTTTGGGGTGCCCGCAATACCACAAATTCCTTTAAATAGAACAATGAATGAAACTTTCTCTAAACTTCCGTCGGTCCTTTCAAGTATAAGAAATCTTTGCCAATTTTCTATTTGATTCAAATCATTTTCTTCAGTGTGCTTCCTTTTCTGGCCAGGAGGAGAAATAGACATAGTAATAAAACAATTCATCACCTGTGCTCCCCACCCGCCCCGGAGCCCAATAAAGGGACATCTTAAAGATACCAGGGCTACACAGGTGATATACTCGTCCCCCATAAAAAGTGATACAATACGTAACCCATAGAGCCCAGACACTGGCAAGGTGCTGAGCTCGTAGAGGCGCACCATAACACCCCTAATGGAATCCGATTGACCTGATTAAGCAGCCGCCTTCTGGGACTAGTGAAGCCAATGAAATGAGAAATGGTCCATGAAGTAAATGAATGTCATGAAGGAAGATGCCAAATGCATGTGATGGGTAGTCCCAGGGCACGACGCCACCAGCCGATAGGAATGGGCCAGGCCAACCCACCCTCTCGTCTAGGCGAAATCCGGGCCAAAGTGGTGTGTTGCAGATATAGCCCTCGCAAGGACCGCTCCGCTCAACCACCAGGATCCCATCTTCCTCCGACACGAGTCGCAACCCACGGCCAACAGGTTGCCCCCTATTAGTCGCCTCTTACGACATGCAGGAGGATACAGTGGGCCTATTCTACCCCCGAACCCACAGGGGGGTCTATGCACTAGAGGAGGGGCTGAGTATACGAAAAAGCTATGCACTGGATGTGGGGTTGTACATAGGAAGATGCTCTGCACTGGATGTGGGGTTGTACATAGGAAGATGCTCTGCACTGGATGTGGGGTTGTGTATAGAAAGATGCTCTGCACTGGATGTGGGTTTATGTATAGGAAGAAGCTATGCATTGGAGGGGTTGTGTATAAGAAAAAACTATGCAATGGAGGTGGGTTTGTGTGTAGGAAACAGCTTGGCACTGGAGATGGGGTTGTGTATAGGAAGAAGCTGCGATAGCATACTGTCACTCGTATGTGTGCCGCACGTCTGTAATAGCATACCGTCACCCATATCTCTGATAGCATACTGTCACTCGTATGTGTCGCGCACGTCTGTAATAGCATACCGTCTCCCATATCTCTGATAGCATACTGTCACTCTTATATGTTGCGCACGTCTGTAATAGCATACCGTCTCCCAGATCTCTGATAGCATACTGTCACTCGTATGTGTTGCGCACGTCTGTAATAGCATACCGTCTCCCAGATCTCTGATAGCATATCATCACTCGTAGGTATCTTACACATCTGTGATTGCAAACCGTCACTCGTAGGTGCCTCGCATACCTCTTATAGCGTACCGTCACTGGTAGGTGTCTTACACATCTGTGATAGCGTACCGCCAGGTCTTTCCGCACGTCTCTGGTAGTCAACATGCACGCACTCACACACGGTGCGCAACCATTTAGATTGAAGTTGCCGAATACATGGGCCTGATATCCTGGGGGGGGAGGAGGAGGTTAAGTAGTGGGGTAGGGGTGGAGGTGGATAGGTCGCTGGTCGATACGTCAGTGTGCTATTCCTCGCCATCTCAATGTAAACAAAAATATGAGTCTATTGTTATTTCACGAGATTGTAGGTTGTTTTTGTTCACGTGAGGTCCATATCTACATGAGCTGAAGGTTTAATAAATGATGTTTCAGCTTACATGAGGCGGGTGTTCATAAGAGGCTCCTGTGTGATCAAGGCTATAATTTACATGAGATAATGGTTAACATGAGTTTGATCTAGGCTTGAACGATGTTGAGCATTATATGAGCCTTGATGCTTATATGTGGCTGAGGTTTACTAGGGTCGCTATCACTACCCAGCGATGTGTTTATCTCCTAAACGTAGAACGTCGAACTCACAGCCAATACATTTCCTACACCTTGTGCAACAGTCCGCCCAATGAGAATGCATTGAACATGAAAACATATAATGTTACATCGGGTGTACATGTTATTCACAGCAGTATTTTACATTAACTCCCGTTTGTGACGCAACTGTATGTTGCATGTGTATTCACATCTATACACAGTGAATATATCCAACATCGTTAAGACCTACAGTTCAAGTGTCCTGATAAACTGTAATGGTGTCAAAACAAATAATAATCATTTATACAAAGAATGGATTCAGACAACAAGCTTCTTGGGTATTCGCTTGTTATTGTTTTCCGGGCCTATTTACTTTTATTAACATTCCATTCAACACCAAACGCTCAATGTTCACTGCCCTAACCCAATGACGTCATCGTTAAAGCATACAACTTGACCCCGCCTTGCTATAGTATTCCGTGGACTTAATTGGTTACAGTGTAAAGTGGCCGGTAACATGGCACGTCAAAGAGCCGCGATGCCGATCTCCTTTCTCATCGACTTCTGCGCAGACTAGGATTCGCATCTGCCTCAAATACATCGCTTTGGGGCAAATTCGGGCCATTACGCGAGGAAATATTGATACGAATTATCAACTCTTAAATGTAACAAAAATATTTTCTACTGTGTTCGATTAGAAGAATAATATACATTTTGTTATGGAAAACTTTCAGTAGGTCCAAAATGAGGCATTTATCGGAAAAAATGGCGGTAGTCAGATGTGAAAACGAATTTGTTATCGAAAATGGACTTAAAAAAGCCACTATAGAGAGTTACAAGCCGGGATTGTAAATGACAGACAAGCAGCGAGAGTGTTTGGAGAAGTTGTTCTTGGGAAACGATGTTGTTGATAATCTACCAACGGGGTATGGGAAAAGCCTGATATACCATTTGCTCCCAGATTTGTTGACCAGCTGACCACACTGCGATATCGCGTCTACTGTCAACACAGACTAGGTGACCCAAGAAATCTCCAAGTCCCCCCACATCTGTCTCCTAGAGGAGCAGTGTGAAACACTACAAGGAATCAATAATGTTGAGAGACTTGTGGACCTGATGGAGGACGAAAGATGTCTGAAAGGTAAGGTAAGTATAGGGTTTAACGGCACACCAACACTAGTGTGTTATATGGTGCCTACTTAAGGAGGGGTAAATACGAGTACGAAAGGATAAGAAGGAGTCAAGGGTTAAAACTATCTAAAAATTAAACCCATTAGCATTAATTGAATTATATGAATTGAATTATACATAATAATTTGAGAATTGTATGGTCTAAAATCTATAGAAAAGTCCAATTTCTCTTATGAATCCAAGTATCTTGGATGGATTCACCCTTTCAAACAATTCTGAAAGGGTTTGAAACCCGGAAGAAGCGATTTCGGATCAAAATCAAATCAGCACATTCGATGAGAATGTGCTTGACGGTGTAGGTACATTGACAAGGAATGCATTCAGGGATAGGCTCATCCCTTAGTAGAAAGGCATGAGTTGTATAGGTGTGTCCTATACGAGCGCGAGCAAGAATAACCTCCTCTCTTCTGATCTCTCTGCAGCTCTGTGGCCACTCCCCAAG
Organism: Urechis unicinctus; assembly: GCA_034190875.2. Classification (NCBI taxonomy): domain Eukaryota; kingdom Metazoa; phylum Annelida; class Polychaeta; order Xenopneusta; family Urechidae; genus Urechis; species Urechis unicinctus. The sequence goes on along the minus strand of CM067357.1, from coordinate 33,289,377 downwards.
TAAGGGCTGAATTTCGTGAAGTTTGTTTGGGATGGATTCATCCCACTGATCCTGCCATTTCTGTTTAAAAAATTGGACGACCTGAGGTTTAAAGTCTGTAAAGGGGACTTTGACCTCAGTCACATTCATGTTGAGAGCTTCCTTGGCAGCTCTGTCTGCCCTCTCATTACCATGGATACCAACATGGCTCGGTACCCATACGAACAAAATATCCTTGCCACGATCTGTCAATTGAGAATATAAAAGCACAACATTTAAAATAAAACCATTACGTAAATTACTCCCTGTGATTGCCTCCATGGCAGACAGGGAATCGGAAAATACAACAAAACGCTTTTTACTTGATTGGGCAATAAGGCCAAGTGCAATGGAAAGAGCTTTAAGCTCAGCGTGGAAAATTGACAGTGGAGGTGGTAGGCTCATGTAGAAAACACATTTCCCCATAATGGCTGCAGCTCCAATTTTATTGTCCTCTTTCGAACCGTCTGTGTAAAGGGCAAAACGGTCCGAATATTTATCCTTTATCTCTCTAAATTGGTGAAGGAAAAAATCAGGCTCATGAGATCCCTTCGTGTTGGCTGCTAGTGATTTATTTACTGTTGGGGTTTTCAATTGCCATGGGGGAAATCTTGGCACAGTCTCAACCGCCACGGCATTCAAGTTAGAGCATGACCCAACCAGTGATTCTCTGATACGCAGACCGAACGAAGGGATAGCATTCGGCCTACTTTCATAAAAATGGATATTACCAGGATTAAAAACTACATCAAATGCAGGATTCAGGGGGTTTGACTTTAAACGTAAGGCATATTGTATGGCTAGCTGCTGCCTCCGAACCCCAAGTGGAGCCTCGTTGGCTTCTACATGTAGACTGGGGATGGGGGAGGTTCGGAAAGCCCCGAGACAAAGTCTCAAGAGCCTGGTTTTGGACTGTCTCCATTTTTATTTAAATAAGAGCGACGGGCAGCACCATAGATAAAAGAGCCATAGTCCAACTTGGAGCGCACTAGTGACCGGTAAAGCCGTAAAAGGACTTTCCGGTCCGCTCCCCAATCAGTATTGGACAACATCTTTAAAAGATTGATTGCTCTAAAACATTTCTTACTGAGGTAAGAAATGTGAGCTTTAAAATTGAGCTTCCTGTCAAAAATTATTCCAAGAAACTTGGTTTCTTCCACCACAGGAATAACATTGCCATCAAGGGTGAGAACTGGGTCTGGATGGATATTTCTTTTGTTGCAAAAATGCATGCATTTTTGATTTAGAGAATTTAAATCCATTTTCATCCGCCCATTTTTGGATGTTATTGAGGCTAAGTTGGAGCTGCCTCTCAATTGTGTTCATATTTTTCGATTTAAAATAAATCAAAAAATCATCCACGTAGAGTGAACAATCTACACCTGGCTTGATGACATTAACAATACTATTGATTTTGATATTGAAAAGAGTAACGGATAAAATACTTCCCTGCGGGACCCCCATCTCCTGATCACAAGTATCAGAAAGGGTGGTGCCAGCACGGACTTTAAAAATTCTGTTCTCAAGAAATGTTTTGATAAAAACAGGCATGCGGCCTTTAAGGCCCATACTGCTCAAATCCGACAGGATTCCATGTTTCCATGTGGTGTCAAAGGCTTTCTCCATATCAAAGAAGACCGACACCACGTGTTCCCCCCTCACAAAGCCGTCACGTACAAAACTTTCAAGACAGACCAGGTGATCCGTCGTGCTACGTGTGTGACGAAAACCGCTCTGTACCTGGAAATAAGTTGGTTTCTCTCAAGAAACCATACCAGGCGGCTGTTTATCATGGGCAATGGGACGATAGTTCGTAGGAATGGTGCTATCCTTCCCTGGCTTGGGTATCGGGATAACTATAGCCTCTCTCCAACCATCTGGGAATGTTCCAGATTCCCATATTCCATTAAAAATGTCTAAAAGTACTTGAAGTGATTCCTCTGGAAGGTGTTTTAAAAATTGATAGTGTACATCATCATGTCCACTAGCTGTGTCATTCGATTTATGTATCGAATCTTCCAACTCATTTAGTGTAAAAAGAGAGTTGTAATTTTCATTGTCATTTGAATTAAAATTAGGAATATTTCGTTCCCGATGATGCTTAAATTTTTTAAATTTGGTACTATAATTATTGGCAGAGGAATTCTTTTGGAAGGCATCGCCTAGAGTATTGACAATGTCCTTCAAATTGGAGGCTTTGGAACCATCTGGTTTAACCAGATGTGAGAGAGTGTTGTTATTTTCCTTTCCCCTAATCCTACGAACCATGTCCCATGCCTTTTTCGTGGAAGTCTTGCTGTTTAATTTGGAAACAAAATTGCGCCAAGACTCGGGCTACTTTGTACAGGTTTTTGTTGGCCTCAGAGGGCCGCATTTTGAACCTGTACAGTGCCCGTTTGCGCTCCTTGACAGCGTCACGGCATGCATCAGAAAACCATGGTTTATATATCCGTTTAGAATCTGTCGAGGATTTCGGTACATTTTGTGTGGCTATATTAATTATTGATTCTGTAAAAAAGGATACCGGATCTTCATCAATATGTTGACAAATTCTCTGCAAATAGTGGTAAAATTCGGCCAGTTGGCCTTATGTGGAGTTTCCATTTGAATACCCGCTCAGCGGTCATAGGCATATAAATGTTTAAAAATATTAGAAAATGGTCACTTCCACATTGGTCCTGACCAACTTCCCAATCAAATTCCATCAAAAGAGATAGAGAGCAGAGGCTAAGGTCTATGGCAGAGAACGATTCGGTTCCAGGATGGAGATAAGTTTGAGATTTATTATTTAATATAGCAAGATCATTTTGTATGATGAAATTTTCTATTTTTTGACCATTGTCGTTGGTGTCCTCACATCCCCACAAATCGCTGTGGGCATTGAAATCGCCAAGCAGCGAAAGTGGGGATGGAAGTTGACTGATCAAATGATCAATGTCTCTCTGTAAAATCTTGTAACTGGGTGGTAGGTACAGAGAGCACAAAGTGATGGTTTTGTGGAGGGTAATACAAATGGCTATAGCCTGAAGAGTCGTGTCCAGAGGAATGGGTTCATGGGGGACACCGTGTTTAACAAGCACAGATGCCCCTCCCACCGCTCTTCTGTCTCTTTGTGATAAAGATGTTTTATTATACATGGTATACCCTCTCATTGACATTTGATCAGTCTCCTTCAGGAAAGTTTCCTGAAGGCAAACAGCAATAGGTTGATGGTCATATAGTAGAGATTTGAATTCATCATAGTTTGACCGAAATCCTCGACAATTCCATTGGATGATGCTAGGTGGCATAGGGGGATTGGTTGAAGCCCGAGGCTTCCTCCTTGGGCTGTTTGGGGCAGATGTGGGTTTTGAGGGAAGACGGACACTGTCAATGTCCATCTCCTCTAGGCTGCCGAATTTATTGTGCAACTTGATTGGATCCTTAGATCCCTTAGGAGGTCTATGATTTTGATTCTTAACTTTAGTAATTACAGTAACATTTTTTTGCTCGGTTCAGAGGGTTTTTTAGAAGCAGTTGAATGGACAGGAGGACTGCACTGTGTTGACATGTCTTTACCCTTCTTGGTAATGGTAGCAGGTTTTGGCACATCAGTGGTCACCCTCTTTGGTATGGCGCTGCCATTTGGCCACGTGTAGTGGGTCTGGGTGTAGACTGACACTGTGGCCTTTTTGACAGCGCTAGCATAAGAGGGTTTGGTGCCCTGTTGTGCCTCCACTATCTTGCGTGCCTCAGGGAACGAGTTATCTCTGATGTGTCGGATCGTTTGCATTTCTCTCTCCTTGATCCATGTAGGACACAACCGAGAGAATGCTGGGTGGTCCCCTGAGCATTTGATGCATTTGGTGGTCTGTTGACAATCATCTTCCTTATGGTCCTCCTGTCCACACTTCGCACATGCTGCTGTTCTTTTGCAGGTGGAATTACCATGACCGTAACGTTGGCACTTGAAGCAGCGCAAGGGGTTTGGTATGTAAGGCTGTACGGAGACATTCAAGTATCCGACCATGACAGCTTTTGGCAATTCAGAGCTGTCAAAGGTCAGGATAACCGTCCCCGTGGCTTGTCGAGTCCCATTGCGGTTCACAGTGAATTTTTTTGCATCAACAACTTTATGTGGTTTTAATTCCTTAATAATTTCAGAGACCTCACATTCCTTTAAATCGAAGAATCAAATTACTCCTCTTTTGGTGTTGAGGGTTCTGTGGGGGGAGACTTCAATTGGAATGCCCGCGAGAACTAATGATTTTAGTAGACAACTCGCGTGCCTGGGTTGATCTACTTCAACAAGTAAGCTGCCAAATTGTATTTTTCTAATGTTTTTGACAACACCAGCCAACCCCTCAATCCCTTTACTAATTGCAAAAGGGCTTAGAAGTGCTAACGGTCTATCCTGATCAGAAGGAGCAACAACTAAGAATCTTGGCCATGAGGAATATGCTTTATTTTCAGAGTCCGTGTCCAAGTCATTAGGTCGATTTCGTTTGGAAGTTAATCTTTCCTGTGTTTGTTTTTGAGCCATATTATATGAATAGGTTTCTTCACTGGTGCTTCTCACCCACCATGGAGCCCAACATGGGGGCGTCAGCAGTGTGCGCTCAACCAGCACACATGACGCCAGGGATACACCAGTGCAATACTCAAATCAAATAGCAAACAGCTCAAAGAGCAGTTCACACATCAACTCGATTGACCAGTTAAGCAGCCGCCAAGGATAAATGGTAAAGAAAAGGGAAAAACTACGTGAATGAAAACGGATGACAACATGGCAGTGGAATGAAAAAGCAATAAGTAATGAATACATTTATCCCATGGCATGTCACCACAAGCCGATTGACTGCACCAGGCCATTCCAGCCTCTCATCTAGGTGAAATACGGGCCAAAGTAGTGTGTTGCAGATATAGCCCTCGCAAGGACCGCTCCACCCAACCACCAGGATCCCATCTTCCACCGACACGAGTCCCGGCCAACAGGTTGCCCTCTATTAGTCGCCGCTTACGACATGCAGGAGGATACAGTGGGCCTATTCTACCCCCACACCCACAGGGGGATGCTACCTCGTTGGAAAAAGGCAGTCCTCATCAGTCCCGATATTTTAATGTCGAATTTTTGTGCGGAGAATCGCCGACCACGAAAACGCAATTGAAACGACAGAAGAAATTTTAAAGGGCTCTGCCCTGTCTAAGGTATTTTTGGTTTCACTATTGACAGTTGATAGTATATCATAATCGATTACTTGTGTCGGGAAAAATGCATTCCGATGATTATTATCACCGTACGTCATTTACGTTTTAGATGAGGGAAGGGGTATGTAAGGTAAGGTAAGTATAGGGTTTAACGGCACACCAACACTAATGTGTTATATGGTGCCAAGAAAGGTTAATAGATAAGATTGACCTGATTAAGCAGCCGCCTTCTAGAAAATGGAGATGGAAAAGATAAAAATGGAAACGATTATCCAAGGGCAAGTCGCCACCAGCCGATTGACTGGACCAGGCCATTCCAGTCTCTTGTCTAGGTGAAATCCGGGCCAAATTGGTGTGTTACAGATACAGCCCTCAAATGGACCTCTCCACTCAACAACTTGGAACCCATTGTCTCCCGACACGAGTCACAACCCACGGCCAACAGGTTGCCCCCTATAAGTGAGTGAGTGAGAATAGAGTTTAACGGCACACCAACACGCATGTGTTATATGGCGCCTTGAAAGATTAATCGATAAGTTTGACCTGATTAAGCAGCCGCCTTCTAAGATAAATGGAAAAAAGAGGGACATACAAGTGGATGATGTTGAAAAAGATAAATATGCCAATAGTATCTTAGGGCAAGTCACCACCAGCCGATTGACTGGACCAGGCTATTCCAGCCTCTCGTCTAGGCGAAATCCGGGCCAGAGTAGTATGTTGCAGATACGGCCGTCAAAAGGACCGCTCCACTCAACCACCAGGATCCCATCTTCCACCAACACGAGTCGCAACCCACGGCCAACAGGTTGCCCCCTATTAGTCGCCTCTTACGACATGCAGAAGGATACAGTGGACTTATTCTACCCCCGGACCCACGGGGGAAACGGCACACACATGAACAATAAAGTGGTGCCTAGAAAGGTGAATAGATTAGATTGACCTCATTAACAGCTGCCTTCTAGGATTAATGGTAAAAAGAGAGAAATATACGTGAATGGAGATAAAAAAGATAACAATGCTAACGATCACCAGGTGATGAAAACATTTATCCCTTTGTCCAACAACACGAGTCGCAACATACGGCCAATAAGTTTCCTCCTACTCTATCCCTGGACACACACAAGGCATATAATATGCAATATAGTCTAATTTCTCTATTGAAAGCAAGGATCTTTCAAAACATTCTAAACGATTTTAAAACCGAAGAAGCGATTCCTAATGAGAATCAAAGTGGCACGTTTGTTGATAATGTGCTTGACATTGTATGCGCTTCGGCAAAGAATGTATTCAGGTTTATCCTACAGCAGACAAGCATGAGTTGTATAGGAGTGACCTATACGACCACGGGCAAGAAAACCTCCTGTCTAAACTGTCTGTGCAGCTATGTTGCCACTCTCCAAGGGGCTGAATTTCAAGTTTGCTGGAGTTGGATTCATTCCTGCAATTTGTGTTTAAAATATTTAACAATCGTAGCTTTAATCATTTGATCTGTCTTCAGTTAAGCAATATGCTAGCCATGCTTCGCTTTCTGTACAGTGCCCTGATGACCGATTATTAGATTCTATCAGTCGGGTTAGCACCGACACCCCAAACAGATTTGATCACCTTCCCTCATTACTTGCCAGTCTAGACCTTGATTGTATAGACAAATGACTTTAACCTGTCACATCCTGGTTGAGCACTACTCTAACAGCTCAGTCAGCCCTATCATTGCAGAGGATCCTGACATAGTTCATTACCCACATACACAAAATATTCTTGCCACAATCAACTTATAGAGAGCTACAAAAGGACATTTAAAATACAAACATTACAGAAATTACTCCCAGTGATTGCCGTCAGGTTGCCCCTATTAGTTGCATCTCATGACATAATGATATTCTAAAGCTTTTATGAAAATTGGGAGCCCTGATATTTCCTTTCCATAATGATATTTAAAAGCTTTTTTGAAGATTGGCAGCTATCTATTACGTGCTGAAAACAATAAAAATACTGACATGGGGCATATCGGTCTTGGGGTGTCGTGACCTGCCACCCCGATATCAGCCATGGACAAAATAAAATTGAAACAGAAATTAAATGTAACCCCAAGAAGTTCAGGAGCCATATATGGAGATTTAAAACAAAAACACGTAAACCAGATCTAAAAATATCCAACAAGAACCAAGAGTACACAAGAAAAGATGCCGAGAAAGCCAAGGTATTATCAGAATACTTCTCCAGTGTATTTCCAATAGAAAACGATGAAAATCCCCCAACAATGACAGCTTAAGAGTACGATAGACCCCAAGACAACATACATATTCAAGAGAAAGATATTCTGGGCACGCTTGAGGAGTTTAAGACCACCAAGTCCCCTAGACCAGACAGAATACACCCGCGGGTACTTAAAAAAACAAAATATGTCTTCTACAAATCTCTACATATTATCTTTAACACTACAATAGAAACCCGATCAAAACCAGCAGACTGGACAACAGAACATATCCGTGCCATCTTTTAAAAATGGATCTACACACTTAGTCAGTAATCACAGGCCTGCCAGCCTCACCTGCCTGAGCTGCAAACTAATGGTGTCTACAATAAGGAATAGGATAGTTAAACACATGAATCAACTGGTTTGTCAACAAATGTTGAACATCACTACAACTTCTCAAAGTACTTGTCTTGTGGACTCGGGCTATAGCTGAGGGAAAGCACAGTGGCACTATATACATGTATTATATGAAAGCGTTCAATACGATAGGCAACTTAGCTAACTAAATACCTATTTAATAAACGAAGACACTTTCAATTGGATCAGCTAAAATGCTAGTCAACAGAAAACAGATAGAAATTGGAAGTCTGTTACAGTGGTATACCCCAACGGCCCAAGGCAGTATACAGGTATATTTGGGCCTGTGCAACACTGGTCGGAGACTTGGCTCTTAAAACTCCATCGGGACAAGTGCAACTGGCTATCAATAAACAACAAACAGGATACCTACGACAAAGAATACAAAAACAAAGTGTAAATGGATGGAACTGCAGAAAGTAACAGAAATCATGGACCTGGGTGTAACCATAACAATTGACATCCAACTAAAACTCGAAGACCATATTTAGCCAAAAAATTGCAGTTAATCAGCACTACACTTATTTATGAACAAGATATCACAAAAACAGCGACGACTGGTTAATATTATAACCAACAGCGGAATAGCTGGACATGTAGGCATAAGCCTGCGCCCAGAAACTACATAAGTAAGAATACATCGCCCGTTATCGCCCGCAGAATCATGGCAATTTGTCACCTATTATCGCTCGTACTACACCGAAGTTAGCCTTTCGATCACACATGTGAATCATTAATGACTCTTAACCATCATGAAAGTTGAATTACCACTCGTTCACCTAATAAGCATTTCAATAACATAAAAGTAGTAAATCCGTTGTTTTTTTTAGACAAATAAGCTTCGTCAAAATCGATCTGTTCAATCATATTTCTAACGTCCTATTTCTAAAACCAAGTAATCTGTACCCAGGAGTTACCGCCCCACAACGCTTCGTGTCCCAGTAGTATCGCTGACACTGCTTGGATATGAATCGTCATAATACTATTAATTCCCTCATATATTTAAGCTGTGTCAGTCATAGAGAGTCGTGCACATTTTTCATTATTTGACATGTAAACGGACCATAGGTATTTGTAAGCGGCACAGTTGATAATGGATGGGTTCGATTATAATATAAAGGTGTCGTACTCCTGCTTGTTTCACTTAATGCTTAAAGACTTGAGCGCGATGCTTAATTGTTATCAACATTGTCTGCATTGCAATATGTGTATACTACTGCGTGTTTATTTTTTCGGATAATTTTTGCTAAATCTTTGTCATATTGCAAAAGTTACTCGTTTGTAGCCTTTTTTTATATTAGAAAGATCAGAGGGTTTTTCGATGGGCATATTGAAAAAGAATAGCGAACCGTTCGAGTAACTACACATTCACAATATCACTCAATGTATGAATTTTTTGGGTATGCATGTCAATCATTCTTTAAGAAAATATGTCTGAAAGACATGGGTCAGACCAGGAGCGAAAAATGAATAAACTCCCTTAATTCATTATCGGTCCCAAAACATGGTATATGGGAATATATATCAAAGGAATATTCAGTATATGGTATGCCTGACCCCTCCGTTTTAGCAAGCCCTACAATAAGATAATAGGTTTGGAACTGATGTTATACGTTGAGCGTCAGATCCAACACTTGATGCTAATGGACTTTCATACACTTTCATTACATTTTCGAATTGTTTATAGAAAATGAACTTAAAGCAGTAAAGAAGCAGTATATATTGTCATCGATGTCCATCACAGCCGCGTAGTCCTCCCCAAACGCTCACGGAACAAGGAATGGCCGTAAGAAACAACAGCCGGCGGTATTCTCCCCATCAAAATTGTTCCCACCAAGACAAATCCAAAGTCACCAAGTCATCTGTACATCTTAATGCTTGAACTACACAGAAGAAAGCACTTACATTGTACACACAGATTTTACCCGGAATGAAAGTTGAACTATTAAAGAGGAATATTCGGTATATGGTAGTGATCATTCATCCCGGGTTTACAGGGAGAGGCCTCATTAAATCTAACCCGAATTATTTCACCACAAGCGTGGAATAGGGTATACACCAATTTTGGTGAATCTTGAAGAGCAGAAATTCCAGTTACATACTGACGATTTAGCCCTCAAATAGAAATAGGGGTAAAAGCAGCCTCAGGGTATACTAGCCAAATGGGTGACATTTATACAGCAATATCAATATGAAGTGAGTTATGTTAAAGGGAACGACAGCATAGTCCCAGACGCGTCAAATTGACCCCTGTGAGGTGACGCGTGACAGCTATGTCTTTTTCATGCGTCAACTTGTCATCGTTGCCTGATTAGCTCCTGAGTGTCAGCCGTGGGCTTTAATTGAGACATGTTGATTAGGGACTTACCGGCGGAACGCCACGGGATAAAAACGCGAGCCGAACTATTTGGTTGCTGACTATATTCTGTATCATATATTTAAATCGAAGAGACCGAAGCCTCATAAAGCAATGGCACATATAGTTTTCACTCAGAACCTCAAAGAACACTTCTTCCAAATACATCAGATGCACCTCTAGGAGGGCCTTTGGGTGCTTTGCATATGATTTCTGTCATGCAGCCGCGTTGTGCTTGATCGGGACGATGAGGAGCGTAAACGAATGAACACACATGTCCTGACATCCACACAGATTAGACACCCTCATTCATGCGTCGTCAGTTATCAAGAATCACAGGTTCGATTGCAATTCCGACAACCACAGCATTGACCACGCCCCCGTTACCACGCCATTGATAATCAAAGTCCCAGATAAAAGGCATGTATACTTTGATGCTGGTCTACGCGGGATCAATTGTGTGCCGACACTCTGCCACTCACCTCAACCGACACTTTTGTATTGTCCTGTGCTGCCACACGAACTCCACGTAAACTGTAAGTACAGGTTTAACTTTTAGAAGACTTTTACGTATATACCTTGTCTTCTTCCACACAGCGCTATATTATTGACACTATATTATCAAAGCAGTTGCACCTTATATCAGCAAATGTAAACCTAAAATTAGAAAGGACAACAACTCTGCTTGAGCGGTCGCGTGCATAACTTTTGGAGGCAGTGCCCGATGTCCAATTGTGACACCCTGATGAACACCGTTATTGTACTCTTGAACCTGAATGTTATACATTTACTGTCTGAATGAGTCAGATATGACGAGGTTATCCAAATAGTGAATTGTTTTATGCCTAGAAATTCATGGACCACTCTCATATTGTCACTTAGTTTGTAGGCCCTTTGACACGTTGTATTGTGCCATTGAATACAATATTACGATGAACGTTTTGATTAAGTCTTGTCATTACGTTTAGTTGAGAATCATGTCAAAAATAGCCGAGCCTCGAGGTAAAGTATGAAACTATACCAAATTGCGTTTTGTTAAGCTTTTAATCTAGGGCGTAATCGGTCAATGAGTACGTTTCGCTCTTCATTCTAAAACTTGGTTGCCTTTTATTTTGGCGTATGAAGGAAGCTATGAGTGGGTCATGACCCAATTTGCCGAGAGAGCCAAAACGAGGAGGTTCTGTCAATTGTTCTGACTTCCTATCTGCCATAAAGGCAATAACAGGGAATAATTTCCGTAATGTTTGTATTTTAAATATTTTGCTTTTTTATTCACAATTAGAATATCCTGGAAATTCTATTTTGTTTGTGTTGGTTCCGAAACATGTTGGTATTCCTGGCAATGAGAGGGTAGACAGAGCTGCTTAGAAAGTGCTCAAAAAGGATGCGACTGAGGTTACACCTATTTGTTTAGACAGAAATGCCCCACTGTGGGTCCGGGGGAAGAATATGCCCACTGTATCCTCCTGCATGTCGTAAGAGGCGACTAATAGGGGGCAACCTGTTGGCCGTGTGTAGCAAATCATGTCGGTGGAAAATGGTCCTAACGAGGGCTGTATCTGTGAATCACCATTTTGACCCGAATTTAAATAGTCGAGAGACTGAAATGGCTAGTGGCGTCTTGCCCTAGTATAATCGTTTCCATTTTTATCTTTTCAATCTCCATTTCCTTTTATATTTGATCCCCCACCTTGTTTAAGCTGAGGAAGAGGGAAAGGGACCATGGTTCCTTCTTTGGCTCCTTTCTCCTAGTCGTAGTTTTCTAGGCCCGATGCTTGTTGGGCTAGATTCACTGTAAATTAATCAGGCTTATAACTTCCCCATTTATTAAAGAATGGGCAGCTCCCCGCTAACGAATATGTCGCACATTGTTGCCATGACATCAATTTCAGCGGTCTGTTATAAAGCACCGTTTGTTAACTGCGCGTGCACTGATATTGCCATAATATAGTGCGGTTCTCGCCCACATAGCCATATGTTGTCGAAATATATCTACTGTCTACTTCTAAAAAGCGATCATTCTAACACCTTTTTTTAAATAACTGCCCTTTACGACGGACACGGAAATTATTGAATTTTCGGTAGCAGTGCGACATTCATTAACATAGGAGGATCGGCGACATCACAAGGGAGTCACATGGAATATATCCCTCTAATACATTTTGACAGAAATTCTGAGATTTACTTTTGCATTCACAAACAAATTCACTTATTAAGTAGGACAATTGAAGTCAAGAACTGAATTACATTGAGAACCACATCTAAGTTCCAGTATTACCCATCAAGTCTTTTGTTATACTCGTGACTGACCTCAGGCGGCTGACGTCAGTGGTTAAGAACGATCTCGATATTTTCATGGTCATGGCAACTATGTTTAACTTTACAATGTGTTCCAGGAGAATTCTAACTGATAGAACCGAATACATCGGAATGGAAGACGTAAAAGTAGTGATAAAACTGGAGGCTCCTGATGAAGTCAGAGATGAATATTCTTGTGTGAAAGATGAATTTGTCTCCGACAAATCTGCATTGATCCAGTATTACAAATGTCACTCTGAATTGGGACATCCTGACATCCCTTTCAAACCTGACGTTTGTGTAAAGTTCTTCAGCAATGCATGCGCTATGAAAACCCCCAAAACAACACAGACTGATGAAAAACTTTATGGATGTGACATTTGTGCAAAGTCGTTTGCACAAGGAAGTGATGTGACAAGGCATATGAGAACGCATACTAGTAAAAAGCCTTACAAATGTGATATATGTGGAAGGTTGTTTACTCAAGGAGGTAATCTGACAAACCACATGAGGAAGCATGCTGGTGAAAAACCTTACAAATGTGACCTTTGTGGAAAGTTCTTCAGCAGTTCATGCGCTATGAAAACCCATAAAAGAATGCATACTGGTGAAAAAACTTTATGAATGTGACATTTGTGGAAAGTCGTGTGCTCAAGGAAGTGATCTGAAAAAAACATATGAGAACGCATACTGGTGAAAAACCTTACAAATGTGACATATGTGGAAAGTCGTTTTCTCAAGGAGGTAATCTGACAAAGCACACGAGAATGCATACTGGTGAAAAACCTTACGAATGTGACCTTTGTGGGAAAGTCGTTTACTCAAGGAAAACCATCTAAAAGAACATAAGAAAACGCATACTGGTGAAAAACCTTTCAAATGTGACATTTGTGGAAAATCGTTTACTCACGGAGGTCATCTGACAAGACACATGAGAAAGCATACTGGTGAAAAACCTTTCAAATGTGACACTTGTGGAAAGTTCTTTGCTGTTTGAAAGTACCAAACAGAAAACATATGAGAACGCATACTGGTGAAAAACCTTATAAATGTGACATTTGTGGAAAGTTGTTTATTCAAGGAGGTACTCTCACTGTTCATATGAGAACGCATACGGGTGAAAAACATTACAAATGTGACATTTGTGGAAAGTCGTTTGCTCGCAACAGTAATCTGAAAGTCCATACTAGAACGCACACTGGTGAAAAAACCTGACAAATGTGACATTTGATGAAAGTCGTGTTCTTAAGGAGGTAATCTTATATGAGAACGCATACTTGTGATAAACTTTACAGATGTGACACTAGTGGAATGTCGTTTGCTCAAGGAAGTCATCTTACACAACAAATGAGAGCTCATTGGCAAAAAACCTTATAAATGTGACATTTGTGGAAAGTTTTTGAACAGTGGAAGTAATCAAGGGAAACAAATTCCAATGCATACTGGTAAAACTTGACAAAATATGACATTGTCTTTTAGTGTACGACATTCAGAATCGTAATGATCGTGACTTTTAACGTGTGCGTTCATGGCTATTTATGACATTAATAGTTATTGTATGAATGTACAATTCACAATGATTAAAAGCAATTGTCATTATTGCACATATAGCCGTCTTGGGCTTAAAGAGAACAATTTAATGGTCATTCAAGATCGGTAACACATATCTGACTGATCATTTCGTCAACTAGTTACACATAGCACTTACCTATTTAGTGCCGTAGTTTTCACGAAACTCCATTTGCTATTGATACAACAAGTGATATTTGTTCAGGAATTCATTGAGTCTGACTTGGTGGGTTTCGAATACTTTTGAAAATCAGGGAAGAATCGACACGGGTCTATATTTGCTAATTTCGTTTGACAGACCATTTGTGATATGTTATTACACGTGCTCATTTGGGACAACACCTGGTTAGGGATATATTTAGACAGTAGATCAGTGGCTTTAACAAATGTTTTGATGTACTTTTAGTATTAGAACTAGAAATATCGTCCCATCCAGAATTGTTAAAGCCACTGATGATGTTTGTAACAGCACGTTCATTCGTATTACTTACAAAGAAAGTATGAGCGTTTAAACTCAAAATAGAAAAATAGAAAATCTTGTTGATTAGGGAATGTTGTTTGCAGGATTCTGCTCAATATTTAGGTACAAATGGTTAAATTTGTTGGCTATGACATTTTTATGATCGATAATTTGACCATCAATACAGAATTGTTGAGAAATTGTGACCTGCTTGTTTTGGTTTGGGACTGTTTTGGTTTGGGACTGTTTTGATGAGGTTCCATGTATCCCGCATGTTATATTATTTGCTTTAAATGACGTCATAATAGTCGGACTCACATCGTCCCTGGCATAAGTGTTGGGGGCCGATATACAACACCAACTTCAATATTAGTGTGACACTTACTTGATTTCTAATACATAGATAGCAATAATAAAGTTGCTTCAGCTTGTGACGAGACCATATTGCAAGCCCCGTATAATATGTCATTGTGTACTTCGGAAGCTTAAGAACGGTGTATAAATGGCGAGGGATGATTCTCTGGCGCCTGACAAAGTAGCATTCACAGTCGCCTTTTACAATTCTTGTGGTGTGGGATTCAAAACGAATGGTTTAGTTCTCATCATGACATATATACATATATTCATACATATATTCATTCATATATTCATACATACATACATACATACATACATACATACATACATACATACATACATACAGACATACATACATACATACATACATACAGACATACATACAGACAGACATACATACATACACACACACACACACACACACACACACACACACACACAGACATACATACAGACAGATACATACATACAGACATACAGACATACATACATACATACAGACATACATACATACAGACACACACACACAGACATACACACACACACACACACACACACACACACACACACACACACACACACACACACACATACACACACACACACACATACATACATACAGACACATACAGACACACACACACACACATACACACATACAACACACACACACACACACACACACATACACACATACATACATACAGACATACAGACAACACACAAACAGACATACATACACACATACATACATACATACATACATGCAGACACGCATACATATATACATACATAAATACATACAGCATACAGAATAATAAGATATATAGATATACATACATGAGAGACATAGAGAGATTTAGAGAGATCATAGAGAGAGAGAGAGAGAGAGATATATATATATATATATATAGAAATAGAATAGATATATATATAGATATATATATATATATATATATATATATATATATATTAATATAGATATATATATATATATATATATATACATAAATATATATATATATATTATAGATAATATATAGAATATTTACTTATATATATAGAGATATATAGATATAGATATAGATATATATATATATATATATATATATATATATATATATATATATATATATATCTATATATATATATCTCTATATATATATATATATATATATATATATATATATATATATATATATATATATATATATATATATATATATCTATCAATCAATACTCAACAACTCATAAAAATCACAAAACAAGGTGAAGTGAGGCGAGTTCAATTATCTCAGAATGATCTCAGAGTACTTTGTCCGGCGCCATTTCCGACCCAGAAGGAAATGAGGAAGGAAGTACGACAGGTGCTTGGAATTGTTATAATAGGACCGTCCGAGTCTCAATATTCTAGTTTCCCAGTGGTTGTAAGAAAGGTTGACATGCAGGTTTTGTATTGATTTTCGAAAATGTTATGCGAAGACAATTATTCATGGGGAACCCGTGCCAAATCGAGAGATCATGATTAGTAAGGTTCTAAAAGCTGTTTTTTACCAAGATAAACAGAGATTAGCCTGATGCAATTTAAATGCATGTCATTTAGACTTGTGAATGCTGTTTTGTCGGAGGGCGCGTACCCTTTTGCGAGATAAGGGTACGAGGTTGGGGTTTAATTGCTTTCGTGAGCCTGGACTTATGATTCGGCCTTCAACGTGTGAAGCTATTGCAGAAAACAGCGCTTTCCAATAAGATATCAGTCATCAGTTTCTTCTTTGTAAACCCGACATCATTTTGCACAATCTAGGCATTTTACTTTCGGATTAAAATGTCTTATTATCATTCAATACGACTTTCTTGTTCTTAACCTATGCGTTTTTTTTAATATACATTCTTGTAAAATGCCCTGGAGTCAGTATCAAACGCGGAAAGTGCTTAATAAGAGCAATATACAAACAACATCAACAAAGTGAGAGAAAGGAAACTGCAGTTAGGTTTCAGTTAACCCATATAATTGGGATATTATTGCGTTATCGTTTGTGCAATTTATATAGCATCCCTTAATAATTGCGCAGTTCTGCCTGTACATGTATCGGTATATATTTAGCTAACCTCAGTATCAGTACCTGTGGTGACTACACAGCTATAAAGGTTGAATGGTAAAGTATGCATTTTGCTCATGAATATATTTGTATGCACCGATTCAAACCGCAAGATGAAAGAAATAATTTATACTGAGATTGTTGTGGCTATGTTCTGGTACAGATATTGTTAGTGCCCATATCTTATTGTAACACAGACTGTGTATGCAACATGCTAGCATACGTGTGTACTGCGTTGCACAATTGTGTTATATAACCAGGAAATCATTTTAATCCTGTGTCAAGGTGAGTCATGGTTTCAATATAATTATGTCTCATATTTAATTTTTCTTAGGTATAATAACATTGGGTAAAGCAGAACATAACCAAAGTGTCTTGTGCTTATGCTGTATAATATATGTTGTAGATCTGGAATATTGTAGCCACATCAATATAATACAACACTCTAATTTACACTTCAGCTAACTGAATAATGTGTATGTGTTTACATTAATGCTATTTGATTGATGTAGACAATAAACCTGCACAATGTCTGTCAGCAGCATACTAAAATGTTTTCTTCAGACCTGCAATATCAGTATTTAATGCAAACACGATATCAAATCGTACAACCGTTTGCTCCGGGGCTTTGTACGTCACAATAGAGTAAAAGATTAATGCATGATTCATGACTGGATAGTCCTACAGGTGCCATCTCATCTACTGCCGTTAACAGTGCATCCCAAACAACTGTTGACCATGGTGAGAATAGGCAGTCTGATGTCATGCAAAATGCGACGTGACCCCATTCACATTCGCTGCCATCAACTGTCTATCATAGAAATTTGTACAGATGCATTTAGACAGAAACATCTAATACAGGTTTATATGCATTTAAATCGTGGCTAGACGTTGTCAAACAACTTAATCCAATCATGGAAGAAAGATTCACATTTTATTTGTTGCAAAGGTCTATGCACAAATAAATATCATTGAAGGTGCTCACTAAATGAAGGGTCTTATCCTTCTTCAGAATGAATATCGATTTTCATGCTAAGATGCTTTAGATTAACATGGTCGAAAACGCAAAGTTATTTAAAACTACAGGTTATGATGCGTATACAGCTATTGGTTCACACAACACAGACCCTGTGTTTTACTTGGGTTTGTGAGTGACCCAATCGAAGGACATAACGACATAACAATGATCCCACACGGCTCTTATCAGTGTTTGCCCTCATTACAGATGAATCTATGCCACCACGATGTACCATTGACATTCGTAGAATTGTCGTCGATACAGTCGTAGCAAATCATATGTTCATTCACAAATGAGACCCAAATCCATCAACGATGCTTTCACAGATTAAAATAATATCTGGGCGAATACTGACCATTTTTGTCACTCTTTGTTATGCTGCCTGGAAGTCGGTAGGACGTCATATAGACCAAGGTGATTTGACATGTCTGTGACGTTCGTTGGAGTTGGTTAGCTTGCGTATTCGTATATAAATGTCAGGAGCCTAATCATGATGTACAACATTTTCATACATCATACAATATGTGGATATATACTTGGTGTCTGCTTCCCTTCAACTGCATCAGGCCTTTGGGATTTTATAGGGTTTATTGATTTTGATCGTATGATTGACGAAAGTATGAGATTTCGTTCAATAAATTCTTGGCAACCAGACCCATCTTGGGAACCTTAAATGTCAGGTTGCCGATGGCGAAAGGTCAGCTTTTGAACAATCTGATGTATGTAATCACAAGTCTATGCAGTTCTTCGAATAATAAATGTCTGTTTTGCATATGAAGCTCGAATAAATTCTTCGATTGCTGCTTATAAAATATTAACAATTTAAGCTCACCACACATTGCAGCTGAGGCTACCATAGAGCCTTATTTGCTTTTGCCACTGGACGCATCGTCAAACAAAGCAATCATCTTCTTAATGAAAGCAGACCAACGATGTCGTATTATTATCATGATATAAGTGAAAACGCAAACAAACCGAATCACGTATCTTTCAGGAGGCCTGCAGCATGCCCGAACGGTGAAAATCGCGAAAATACGGCCACAACCCAGGTTTCAACTGCATTAACTTCATAGATTGCAGGGGCGAGAAACAGGACGTAACCACTCGGACATATTCAAAATGCAAATACCGCACCTCTAAATAGAGGTTGCTAGCATTCCACGAAGAAATGTACAGCTGAGACGAGACGGATGATGATATACGAATTACTCGAAACTGGAATACGTTTGATTATGGTGAGCTCTTCAGCTACAAGACAATGTTACAGGAAATGGTTTTATCTACGCTTGCAAACCCCTAGTGTACCACTGAATTGAGACATTAAAGTCTACCTTATTCTGCCCTTACTCAAAACAAGACACCTACCGCACAAGACAAGACACCTACTACTACTCTACATCCCGGGGACCGCATCAGATTATATTGAATGCTTGACAAATTAACTTAGTCTAATCTAGCAGCCGTGTTAGCGTGTTCGTATCACATTCGAAAATCATTTTGCTGTTTTCATATTTCTACTGCAATAGACAGTGCCGACGCCCA
Organism: Urechis unicinctus; assembly: GCA_034190875.2. Lineage (NCBI taxonomy): Eukaryota > Metazoa > Annelida > Polychaeta > Xenopneusta > Urechidae > Urechis > Urechis unicinctus. The sequence goes on along the minus strand of CM067357.1, from coordinate 33,269,859 downwards.
CGTTTCGCTATGTCGCTTGAACTTCGCTAATGAAGTACCTAATTAGCGACTGCAGCAGGTGGAATAAGCGAACGAAGCCGTAAACGTGTCTTCTTGGCGTTTAATTAGCCCTTCGTTAGATTACCATATCACCCCCAGGGTGTGGTAGTACCACGAATAACAACTGCAAATTAACTGAGTATCTCTAGAACACCAATCTGTGCCGTAGTCAAACATGTGCCCTTCCCGCTACCACTCTCAAATTACATTAAGTGTTCGACAAATTAGCTGTGTTACTCGATATATTATGTGACGAGGGATGGTCAACTGTATCTTGTTTTGTTCTGCATTCGTTTCATTACCATCCTTGAACATATTGCCTGATGGCTTTTTGTTTGTTGGGTGTATTGTTGGCAGCCGATCGTCCGATTGCCGTTAAAAAGATATGTGTACTGCATTCCCAGAAGAGCCTACAAAATTGGACTTTTCAACAAATCTCAATTTTTCAATATGTTTCAAGCCCATCTATGTCTTTAACGAAAGCACCAAGCAACTTACATATCGTTGCGGTATATAATTACATCATATCTCGCAGTTAACAATATAAGCTTCAAGATGCAGTTTATTTACGAATGTATAACCTATTGTGTATGCATAACCTTATGTTATGACGTCAATATAACGTTTTCGCCAAAAAGGTATGATCATTGTCTTGCAAATCGTTATTATAAATTCACATAATAGTATTCTAATTTACAACGAAATCAGACGCATAATCTAATTTATTTTCCTCGTGATCTGTGATATATGTTGAAGCGAACAATGTGTCAATAGAGAGGCTTCCGCAGTATTATCCCACCAGTGTACACGCCACACCTCAAGCAATCCTGGCCATGGTTTTCAGAACGCTAAACTCTTGATATTGGACAGCAGCATGAATTATTCTACTCAGAAGGGCAGTACATTAATTGATTACAAATGCATTGAGCATTGTGAACGGGGAACAAGTGGTGTATTGCCAATAGGATTTTTACCCTGGATGGTCAATGTGGGGTTTGCGTTGCTTATTGGAATTCAAATATATCATCGCAGAACTCACTCGCATTTAAGATATATATAGACGCAAAGTTGATCAGGAGCAACCTTATGTTATGGCATACTCGTTGTTAAATAAACGACCATTACAGAAATCGCATATATTGCTTGGGTAAGTTATGGTAAGTACAGGGTTTAAAGGTGGGATGAATATGAAAACATATGATTTACCTAATCAAAAAGCCGCCTTCCAGTTAAAATGGAGAAAATGTGCGACAATGATGGACGTGCGTTGGAATATGAGTGTGTTATCTACAGAGGATCTGTGGCGTATTATGGCGTATTATGGATTTCATCTGTGCTTTTATATAGATCCGCTGTGTATGATGAAAATGTTGTGCACAATAAAGCCATAACATTGACAATTATTATTCAGTGTTTCATGTTATCAGAATCATCATATCAGAGAATCGCACTTAACTGCATTTTCCTTTCGAAGCCGGGGTGGGGTGTTCAGGATAAATTATGATAAGCATTATTACCGTATGCCTGTTCAGGGCCCCATGGACAATAACACCACATCAAAAAATGCTGAGACCTGCCAATAATGCCCCAAATATCACTCATAACCTACAAAATACGACATTTGGACGTATTATCATCAGGCAATGTATCATCGGTGAGTATTGATACTATCACTGAAATATCATTTTTTAACAACTTCACTTTATGCATAGACTAAATATCAAAGGTGATATATGATATAGATATCATCTCGCCCTGCATGTAATGTCCGAAATATCACTCATAACCTGAGGTATACGATATTTGGCCGTATTATCTGATATCAGGCGATTTATCATTGGTGAGAATTGATACTATCACTGATATATCATTTTTTTAACAACTTCACTTTATACATAACCCATACATCATAGGATGATATACGATGTAAATATCAACTGGACCTGTGTGAGTATTTAGGGGATGAGAAGTCATTCTGGATTTTTGGGGTTAGATTTTTATCGTTTGGCCCTGAAAGAATAGCTTCCCACACCAATCCTATTTGTATGGTCTTGCAGCATGCGCTCTTGTTGGTAATGTAAGACCGCTTGATACCTTTCCACCAATGTCACTTTTATGCTGTGTTATACCAGTGTGCATTCTTGGATGTGGCATTCTGAGGATTGGGTTCACACTAAGGAAGCCAGGGTCACGCAGTACCGACACAAAACAATTCGCGGGTTGTGGGGTCGGCAACAAATCCATGAATGATGCCAAGATGTTGACTGGTCCTTACAAGGATTGACTAGGGTCTTCATCCTGTCTTTGTCTTTCGTCTAACAAAAGGGATGGTCCTTAACGCTGCTTATATACACGAATAAAGAACACCTCCATAATAATAAACTGTGGCGTCGTTATGCTAAACATAGTTATCATAAATGAATTACAGACTTCATATGCACCTCTATATCAGTAACTCATTAAGTTGACCTTCAATGTTGTTCACTTCATTGAAGAGAACTATGTCACGTAGCCTCTGCTTCAAAAGAGGTATACACTTGTTTCAACATCTCGTAACGTTGTAAGGTACTTTTCCAATTCAGCATATTCTTCGATTACTTAATAACAATATGACTGTTAGAATCGATTACTTCACACTGTAATATATTTGTGGCTCAATGGTAACGGTCGATTCAATATGTGTAATGTATTACTTTAATAGAAGCAAACTGGTTGGTTCTGTAGATGTAATTCCTTGTTCAATAGAAAGAGTTACAAAATTGGGAGGAAAAGACCAGTCATACTGTTACCATGATCCTGGATCTCAAATGTCAGAGCATCAGTCAAGTTACAGAACTATTCTCACCATCCGCCTGTCTTCATCACATATCAAGGTAATCAATGACGATAAATGAATTTCATAAGTAAGGGATATCATCAGGTCGTTCATGAACGAAATATAACGCTGTTAATTAAAGGTGTGTTCAACTCCATTTCCTCGTATTCATTTGTAAGTGTTGACCCATTTTAATTCAGTGAAGGACGAGGAGAATTCATTTCATCTGTTATTGACGTCTGTGTTGCAGCTGGAAAAATCCTTCATTTCCTGGAAATTGTTCTCATGCTTTCACAACATGTCAATGTATAGCGCGCATTCTAGATTTCCACTTATTTAACTTTTAATATGAACCCTTGACAGCTGTGAAATTGAGAAGCTAACCCATTTCCTGATATAAAAAAAAATGAATTCCTCACAGATGATAAACACGCATACATAGACATACATGCTAATAAGACCATCCATACATCCTTGTTCAAGTATGGAATAATGCATAGCAAAAAGCTACTAACTTCTTTATACTAAGTCTTGTAATAAGTAACCATGTGAAGCGTTTATTTTGATGCCTCCAGCCTATATACTGTGTCAATGAGCGCTAGAGTTTATTGTCAATCACGTTTTTTTACCCTCCGTAAAAAGTTGTAAAATAGAAAAAGATGCAACGACATTTTATATAGTAACATTTCAGACAAACATAAAGATGTCTTCATCACTATCGAATCAATTAGTCCACTTTGTGTCTTTCTGTAAAATTTGTATGGTTTTTTCAACGTGTCCTCATATGTTATATAAGACGACTCCCTGTAGATATAGGCTTTCCACAAATGTCACATTAACGAGGTTTTTCACCAGTATGCGTTCTCATATGTTCTTTAACATAACTTCCACTACTAAAAGACTTCCCACAAATAGCACATTTGTGAGGTCTTTCGACGGTATGCATTTTCATATGTCGTCCAAGATGGCCTCCGTGAATGAAAGACTTTCCGCAGACGTCACATGTGTACGGCCTTTCACCCGTATGCGTTCTTGTATGTGTTTTTAGGCTGCTCATTTGCGTGTACGTTTTTCCGCAGATATCACATTTATATGGCTTGTCACCTGTGTGCGTCCTCGTGTGTCTTCTAAAATGGCTTTCCTGACTAAAAGACTTGCCACAGATGTCACACATATACGGTCTTTCACCAGTATGCGTTCTCGTATGTTTTTTTAGGTTCCCCATGACAGCGAACGACTTTCCACAAATATCACATTTATATGGTTTTTCACCAGTGTGCTGTTTAGTATGTCTTTTAAGGACGTTCACGTGAGTGAACGACCTCCCACAGATATCACATTTATACGGTTTTTCACCAGTGTGCGTTCTGGTATGAGTTTTTAGGGCGCTAATTTGAATGAATGCCTTTCCACAGACAACACATTTATACGGTTTTTCACCAGTGTGCGTTCTCCTATGAATCTTTAGATGGTTTCCATGGTTGAAACACTTTCCACAAATGTCACATTTGTAAGGCTTTTCCCCGGCATGTATTCTCAGATGTCGGTCAAGATGGCTTCCATAAATGAAAGACTGTCCACAAATGTCACATGTGTACGGTTTATCACAAGAATGCTTTCTCGTATGTTTTCTTAGGTTACTCCCGTCAGCGAACGACTTTACACAGTTATCACACCTATATGGTTTGTCACAAGTGTGCGTTCTCATATGCTTCTTAAGATTGTTTCTACGATTGAAACACTTCCCACAAATGTCACATTTGCAAGTCTGGCCTCTGGAATTCGCTATCTTATGATTTGTTGGATTGTTCCCATAAGTGAAGGCCGTCCCAAATATGACACATTGGATCTCCCATATATGCGTCGTCTCGGAGACCATCGTTTGATTCCCAGCACCACAATGTATATTATCGTGCACATCAAAAGTTGCTTGTTTCTCTCGCACATGTTCATGAACATTCATTTCCCTATCACCGATCCGATTTTCACATCCTAGTTCGTTGGCATAATTCTCTACGTGCTTCTCGAACGCTATAGATTTGATGACGGTGGCACCATTGGCTCCTAATTCACAAGGAATATTGCCAGAAATGTGTACAGGTGATGACCCGTCTGAGGTGCTATGATCAATGCTCACTCTTTTATAATCCTGGAGCAATGTAGATTTGTCCGAGAATAAGTTATCGCTGACATCATCAGGGACCTCCAGTTTTATCACGGCTTTGACATCTTCCATACTCGTGCATTCACTTCCGTCTGCCAGTAATGACGATGTGTTGGACATCTCCTGTTACACAGGTTCATGAATCAATGTCTGGATTAGGAGAGATAAAGAAGCCATACATGCATATTTACATTTGGGCGCCAAAACATATATAAAATATCAGTGGGTCACACCCAGGGTCTCAGCCAGCGACCCTTCCACCCATGGACGGGTGAGTAGTAAATTTGGACTGGAATTTCCCCCTATAGCCCGTCCACCCGCCAGCCCGTCCACGCGCCTCCCAGGCCGGATACAAGGAATTATCCAGGCCAGTTGTAATAGCTCATTTAAAGACAGACAGCGACGCAGCACGTTGGCCGCTCATCTACGACCACAATAAATACTGTTCTGTTTGATAACGCTATCTACGACGCATGGGGTTTAATCAACGTCATATACATGAACGATGGTGAATGGAGTTACGACCAGCTACGCCGCCTAGCAAAACAAAGTTCTCAGTCCATGTCGATCTTATACCTTCTCTAAAATGATACGTGATATGTTCGAGGTTTGTAGGAATAATGACAACTAGGAGGCTGACATACATTGTGCACGGTCGTTTGGAGCATCACTCTGGAATGTCGGCCCCGCGGTATCGCTTTTCCAGGATCTAATAAACTTTTGGTCTACACTGTTGGCTAGGGAATGAAGCTCACAAATTGCAATTTGGTGAAATATCACATCGACGAAAAGTATTTTACATCACGCACGCACGCACATCAACCACCCTCACCAGATTTCGGGAGGCAGCCAACTATGATATGATAATCAGTTGGTCATAGCGTGATGGGCTTTGGGGGATGGACGGGCAGTTTTCAAATCCTGGCTAAGACCCTGGTCACACCACTTTTCCCAAATTGCAAAATTTCATCTAACAATTTAACAACATTCTATATATCATGTGAGCTGAATGGTGACCATTTAGAAGTAGACATCTGCATATTTATAAGGAACATAATATGGGTACGAAGATTAGCACCAATTTGTGTTGGAAATTTTCCTTCAGCGGCGGACATGTGTACCAAACGCAAACAAATTATCCTTTCAGAATACAGCGAACCATTAAAAACATGAACATCAAACGCAGAGATGCAGATTTTTTTCAAAGAATATTTAATCACTGACTTCATTAGGGGCCTCCAGTTTTATCATGCCTTTGACGTCTTCCATGCTCGGGTATTCACTTCCGTCTGCCAGTAATGCCGATGTGTTTGACATCTCCTGTAATGCAGATTCATTTATGAATGTCTGAGTTAGAAAACATTAAAAGCCATACATTCATTTTTAAAATTAGGGAGCCCAAACATATATACAATCTCAGTGGATAACTGATATTTTCCAGCAATTTGTGCCACATACCTTTTCCTAAATGGCAAAATTTCCTCTAACAATTAAATAATGTTCTGGATATCGCGTTTATTGTGTGCTGAATGCTGGCAATATAGAAGAAGATCATATCGATATAAGGAGTAGCATTTAACCAAGGGTTGGCAATATTGGTCATTTGTGCTGGTGATGAGTGTAAAAAGAGAGTTATACGTTAGGTCATAGTTTAATAGTTGGATTTAAAATAAGGAACATTCCATTATTGATGATATAGTTTTGGGCCGAGAAATTCGTTTAGTAGACATCACCTAAAGTATTGGTGATGTCATTGAAATCGGGGGCTCTTGAATCATCATGTTTTAACCAGAAGTGAGGGAGTGCTCCTAGGATAAAAATGAAAATGGAGATGGAACAGATAAATATGGAAAACGATTATCCTAGGCCAAGACGCTACCAGCCAATTGACTGGACCAGTCCATTCCAGCCTCTCGTCTAGGCAAAATCCAGGCCAGAGTAGTGTGTTGCAGATATGGCCATTAAAGGAAACGCTCCACCCAACCATTTGGATCCCTTTGTCCACCAACACGAGTTGCAACCCATGGCGAACAGGTTGCCACCTATTAGTCGCCTCTTACGACAAGCAGTTGAATACAATGGGCCTATTCCACCACCCGACCCACAGTGGGACTCACTCACTCAGTCATAACAGCTCAACCAACACTCCATCTTTCCTCTCTCTCTCACTCTGTTCCTCTCTCCTTCCCTCACTCAACAGTATCATTCAACACTTCCCTTCCCCACTCACACACTCACTCACTTATTCACTCACTGACTACGTCATAACAGCTCAACCAACACTCAATCTTTCCTCTCTCTCTCTCTCTCTCTCTCTCTCTCTCTCTCTCTCTCTCTCTCTCTCTCTCTCTCAAACTTTCCAAACTTTGTGGACATATTGAATGAGTTCACTGATTAGCAGAAATAAACCCATCTTCAGTGACATCAACAGGGCACCGTGACTGCATTTTTTCACTGACGAGTTTGAAGTGGTAAACCCACTTTGATCTGAGAAAACTTTCTGCCTTAAACTTTCTGCCTTTTATTTCAGGCTGGGAAATATTGACACCAAGTATTCTTCCCAGCTGCGTCATATCCACTTGTGGAATTTTTGTGAAAAACAAATATGTTCAAAAGTACAGTTTTAGTGAAATATTGAAGACCTTGGTCAGTAATTTGAAGTTGCTGCAAAGTGGAGGGGACCATGCTCAATTTAACCAGGTGCTGGCATTCCTTGTCTCAAGGTATCTACTTCTTAGAGACAAAAGTGAGTGTCTTTTTAAATGTCCTTGAGAACATTTTAATTTACTCAGTTGATTTTTCTGCAATCAAATATATTGAAATTATTCCTGAATCCAACTTACTTATATTTAGATGGGTGGTTACATTATGTGTAGTGATTATTACGGGCAATATCGCGTAGTGCTCGATGTTTCTGCTTTGTATAGAAACCCCTGAAAGACTGTCTCATCAACAAGATGGCAAAGAAGAGGCTTCCCCCTGTGAGCCTTCAAAAGGTCAAAGAAATGAAGGCAAAATTTGGTTCCACAAGTCGGGACAGAAAAGAGCATGCGAGGCAAGAGATGTTGTGCTATAGGTTCAAGGGAAGTATGTAAGTATTATTGAAATATTATCCCATTAGGAATCATCCAATTGTAAATTTAAATTGAATATTTGATGACCTCCTACAAGTGCTAGTAGCAAATTGAGCAATAATTTATGGTTATCATTTTTGTACAGCCCAATACCGATGCCTCTTACGACATAAAGGAGGATACATTAGGCCTACTCCCCCCCCCCTCAACCCCCCCTCCCCCGGGCTCACAAGGGGAAGGTTTATTTTCGTATAATGTTTGGCATTTTGGGTGGAAGTTAATGTCATTGGCAGAATGGTTTGAATTGGTTTTTATTTTTATTGCATATTGAAGGGCCAGTTTATTTTTTCGTAAATGGCTTTCAATTGGTGAGGTTCGAAATACCGTTAGGCAAATCCTCAGTGCCTGATTTTGGACTATGTCCAGTCGTTGAAGATAAGACTTTTGGGCTGTCAAACGAGGCAGCCATAGTCTAGCTTTGATCTTATTAAGGACCGGTAGAGCCTGAGCACGACCTGTTTGTCTACTCCCCAGTCCAGCTTGGACACTACTTTGAGGACATTCATTGTCTTGAGGTATTTCATCATGATGTAATTTATATGGATATAAAGTAAAGTCTTGTATCGAATATCATACCCAAGAATTGGGTTTATTTCACAACAGAGACGGGATTTTATAAGAAGTGTATGGTCTGCACTGTATGTGTGCCTGACACCGTCAACTATGTAAAGAGTTATGCTTATGACCACCAGTATGATCGATCTTGTTCATTATTACTATTGAAATTTTATATTTTTAAGATATGATCCATCTTATTCATTATTATTATTGAAATTTTATATTTTTAAGATAGAAATTATGAATAAACAATGAGAAGGCAGCTGCAGAGTTTGTTGCCAACATTGCAGAGTCCACTCAGCATACTGTTGTAAAAGCTACTGCAGCTAAATGCAAGTTTGTCACGGTGCTCTGTGATGGTGCAACAGACTCCAGCATAGTGAAGCAAGAGATTGTTTAAGCAGATTGAAGTTGATGCAGTATAGACAGAAACATTGTGAATGTCTTGACGAGTTTGTCAATAGGTGTAAATTACAAGCAAAATTGTGCAAATTCACAGACACAGAGCAACGTGAACGTATCATAGAGCTCATCATTGCAAATACACCCATTGCAGAATACCAGAAGAAACTCTTGGGAAAAGACATTGAATACAAGCTGGAAGATGCTCTGAAATTAGGAAGAACATGTGAAGCATCAGAGTTGCATATCAAACAGCTAAAAGACATGAATACTGGACATGCAAACCAAGCTGCAGTACAGGCGATTAAGTGGCAGAAAAACTTCAAAACTGGAGCATGTTTTAACTGCGGAGGTAAACATTCCAAACAAAGTCGTCGTCCAGCTTATGAAGCTACATGCGAATCTTGTGGAAAACTCAACCACTGGGCTTCTGTCTGTCTATCTGGTAAACAAGGAAACCCAAGATCGAAATCACACGATCGTAGTGGACGGAGGTCACCATCACCTCAATACCAGTCACCGTCACCTCAATATCGTACAGGTGCTCGATACAAGTCAAGGGGAGACAACCCAAACCGTTCTTCAGTGAAATCTGATGCAATGTACAAGAGAGAAGACACATGTGAGGAACAATTTGACTATCATTTGACAACATTACTGTATCATCATTGTGCCTACCAAAATTACAGCGAGATGAAGTTTTTGCTCAAATAAACATCAAATTACAGAACAGGCCCGGAACACACAGTTTGAAACTGAAAGTAGACACCGGCGCCCAAGGCAACACTTTACCTTTGAGAACATTCCGTCGCATGTATCCGGACAAGTTAGATCCTGAAGGATATCCAGTCAAACACATCCGAGACACAGCCAACATGACCCGACTCACTGCATACAATGGTACAACTATACATTGCTATGGCAATATTGACATGCCATGTAACCACAATAGAGAAAGTTGGTCTGACTGCAAATTCTACATTGTCGACGTCCAAGGACCTGCCATCATGGGGTTACCATCTAGTGAGAAGCTGAAGCTTGTGACAGTACACTGTGCTGTCAATGCCAAAACAACAAACATTTGTAAACCAAGCATCAATAACATTGACGAGCTTGTACAACTGTATCCGAATCAGTTTGACAAAATTGGTTCTATGCCAGGACCAGCAAAACTAGTGGTCGATGCTAATGTGCCAACACATATTGACGTGCCGCGCAAGACACCAATCGCATTGAGAGACGCAATCAAGAAAGAACTTGACAAAATGGAAAGCAATGGTGTTATTCGAAAAGTCACAGAACCTACAGACTATGTTTCTAGTCTTGCTTACTCTTACTCACAGAAGAAAGATGGAAGTCTTCGCGTGTGCCTTGACCCCAAACATTTGAATAGGGCATTGAAGCGTCCTCATCATGGAGTTCCAACAGTTGAAGAACTGACACATCATTTCTCTGGAGCAAAAGTTTTCTCCAAACTAGACGCCAAGGCAGGATATTGGTCTGTCAACTTGGATGTTGATTCACAGCTACTAACTACATAACAGTCTCCATTTGGTCGCTATTGTTTTGAGCGATTACCGTTTGGTCTTTCGGTCTCCCAAGACATATTCCAGTTGAAAATGGACCAAATTCTGGAGCAAGTCGATGGTGCAGTTGGTATCACTGACGATGTCGCAGTTTATGCCAAGACGCCAGAGGAACATGATAAAATTATTCACAAGTTGTTCCAAGTTGCCACAGACAATGGTTTGGTGTTCATCTCGGAAAAGTGCAACATCAAGACCAACAGTATCACATTCTTCGGCATGACCTACAATGATTTGGTCGCTATTGTTTTGAGCGATTACCGTTTGGTCTTTCGGTCTCCCAAGACATATTCCAGTTGAAAATGGACCAAATTCTGGAGCAAGTCGATGGTGCAGTTGGTATCACTGACGATGTCGCAGTTTATGCCAAGACGCCAGAGGAACATGATAAATTATTCACAAGTTGTTCCAAGTTGCCACAGACAATGGTTTGGTGTTCATCTCGGAAAAGTGCAACATCAAGACCAACAGTATCACATTCTTCGGCATGACCTACAATGATTTAGGAGTGCAACCTGACCCAGCAAAGATCAACGATTTTACATCGATGCCAGCTCCGAACTGCGAAAAAGAACTTCAGGAATTCCTGGGACTAATAACGTACCTCTCACCATTCATTCCCAACTTGGCCAACAAGGCAGCAACATTGAGGGGTTTGCAGAAACAGGACGTCCCGTATCTGTGGGAACAGCACCACGATGTCTGTTTTAACAAATTGAAAACTGAGGTCACAGAAGATTCCACATTACAATATTTTGATACTAGCATTACACCAGTCTTGCAGGCTGATGCAAGTCTCAAGGGACTTGGTGCAGCACTGCTGCAAAACGGCAAACCTATTGCATTTGCTTCGAAAACCCTCTCAGACACAGAGAAGCGGTATGCCTGTATTGAACGTGAACTTTAGCCATTGTGCGTTTTCACACTTACCTTTATGGCCGAAAGTTTCGTGTCATGACGGACCACAAACCTTTGACCATGATTCTCCAGAAACCTCTGACCAGTGCTCCACCCAGACTGCAGAGGATGATGTTGAAGCTGCAGGGCTATCAATTTGACATTGAATACATCCCTGGAAAGGAGATGATATTAGCCGACACTCTCAGCCGTTTACCTAGTGCAAAGAACAGTGACACTATCGAGCTTGACGTCAGACTAAGTTTGGTGAAGTTCAGCACAGAACGCATTGCTAGCATTTGAGAAGATACGTCTCGTGATCGTGCTCTAAGTCAGCTATGTGACATCATAGTCACTGGTTGGCCGGACAGCATCAAACACCTTCCAGCACCAATCCGACAGTATTGGGCGTACAGGGATGAACTTTCCGTTGAAAACGGTATTATCCTCAAAGGGACAAGTGTTGTGATTCCTACAGAACAACAACAGAATATCCTTGAACGACTACATTACAGCCACCAGGGCATTGAGAAAACACAGTTGCTTGCGAAAGATTCAGTTTTCTGGGACGGAATTAACAAGGACATAGAAAACATTGTGAAAGGTTGCACAATATGCCCCGAGGCAAAGCCTCAGAGCTTGGTTTTGGACAGTATCCAATTTTCTTAGATATGAGCGACGGGCAGCACCATATATAAAAGAGCCATAGTCCAACTTGGAGCGCACTAGTGACCGGTAAAGCCGTAAAAGGACTTTCCGGCCCGCTCCCCAATCAGTATTGGACAACATCTTTAAAAGATTGATTGCTTTAAAACATTTCTTACGGAGGTAAGAAATGTGAGCTAAAATTGAGCTTCCTGTCAAAAATTATTCCAAGAAACTTGGTTTCTTCCACCACAGGAATAACGTTGCCATCAAGGGTGAGGACTGGGTCAGGATGTAGGGTTCTCTTCTGGCAGAAATGCATACAAACTGTTTTTGATTTCGAGAATTTAAATCCGTTTTCATCCGCCCATTTTTGGATGTTATTGAGGCTAAGTTGAAGCTGCCTCTCAATTGTGCCCATATTTTTGGATTTAAAATAAATCAAAAAATCATCCACGTAGAGTGAACAATCCACACCTGGCTTGATGACATTAACAATACTATTAATTTTTATATTAAAAAGCGTAACAGATAAAATACTTCCCTGTGGGACCCCCATCTCCTGATCACAAGTATCAGAAAGGGTGGTGCCAGCACGGACTTTAAAAATTCGGTTCTCAAGAAATTTTTGGATAAAAACAGGCATGCGACCTTTAAGGCCCATACTGCTCAAATCCGACAGGATTCCATGTTTCCATGTGGTATCATAGGCCTTCTCCATATCGAAGAAGACCGACACCACATGTTCCCCCCTCACAAAGCCGTCACGTATAAAACTTTCAAGACGGACAAGGTGATCCGTCGTGCTACGTGTGTGACGGAAACCGCTCTGGTACCTGGAAATAAGTTGGTTTCTTTCAAGAAACCATACCAGGCGGCTGTTTGTTTATCATTTTCTCCATCGTTTTACAGATGCAGCTCGTTAAGGCAATGGGACGATAGTTCGTAGGAATGGTGTTATCCTTCCCTGGCTTGGGTATCGGGATAACTATAGCCTCTCTCCAACCATCTGGGAATGTTCCAGATTCCCAGATTCCATTAAAAATGTCTAAAAGTACTTGAAGTGATTCCTCTGGAAGGTGTTTTAAAAATTGATAGTGTACATCATCGGGTCCACTAGCTGTGTCATTCGATTTAGGTATCGAATCTTCCAACTCCTTTAGTGTAAAAAGAGAGTTGTAATTTTCATTGTTATTTGAATTAAAATTAGGAATGTTTCGTTCCCGGTGATGTTTAAATTTTTGAAATTTGGTACTATAATTATTGGCAGAGGAATTCTTTTGGAAGGCATCGCCTAGAGTATTGATAATGGCTTTCAAATTGGAGGCTTTGGAACCATCTGGTTTAACCAGATGTGAGAGAGTGTTGTCATTTTGCTTTCCCCTAATCCTACGAACCATGTCCCATGCCTTTTTTGTGGAAGTCTTGCTGTTTAATTTCGAAACAAAATCGTGCCAAGACTCACGCTCGCTGCTTTTGATGACGCGTCGAGCTTTGGCTCGGGCTACTTTGTACAGGTTTTTGTTGGCCTCAGTGGGCCGCATTTTGAACCTGTACAGTGCCCGTTTGCGCTCTTTGACAGCGTCACGGCATGCATCAGAAAACCATGGTTTATATATCCGTTTAGAATCTGTCGAGGATTTCGGTACATTTTGTGTGGCTATATTAATTATTGATTGTGTAAAAAAGGATACCGGATCTTCATCTATATTTTCTAAAGTATCTTTGTTGATAATTTCCCTGCACATAGAAGTAAAATTCGGCCAGTTGGCCTTATGAAGATTCCATTTGGCTACCCGCTCAGCAGGCATAGGCCTATTGATGTTTAAAAATATTGGGAAGTGGTCACTTCCACATTGGTCCTGACCAGTTTCCCAATCAAATTCCATCAAAAGGGATGGAGAGCAGAGGCTAAGGTCTATGGCAGAGAATGATCCGGTTCCAGGATGGAGATAAGTTTGAGATTTATTATTTAATATAGCAAGATCATTTTGTATGATGAAATTTTCTATTTTTGACCACTGTCGTTGGTGTCCTCACATCCCCATAAATCGCTGTGGGCATTGAAATCGTCAAGCAGCAAAAGTGGGGATGGAAGTTGACTGATCAAATGATCAATGTCTCTCTGTAAAATCTTGTAGCTGGGTGGTAGGTACAGAGAGCACAAAGTGATGGTTTTGTGGAGGGTAATACTAATGGCTATAGCCTGAAGAGGAGTGTCAAGAGGAATCATGGGGGACACCGTGTTTAACAAGCACAGATACCCCTCCCACAGCTCTTCCGTCTCTTTGTGATAAAGATGTTTTATTATACATGGTATACCCTCTCATTGACATTTGATCAGTCTCCTTCAGGAAAGTTTCCTGAAGGCAAACAGTAATAGGTTGATGGTCATATAGAAGAGATTTTAATTTTGTCATTAAACTTCCCGATGCGAATTTGTGACGCACATAGGTTGGCCCCATGCCAAGGCGAAATTCTTTATAAGGAGCTCCCTTCTGGAACTCCTTACTCACTCCTCCGGAATCACTCATCCTACATCTTGAATGAAACGTATGGAGTGCAGTCATTTGCCTAAGGTTCGGAATATATTTGGCAACGTGTAACGAAACTTGATTTGGAAACCTCGATATTACTTGAAAGACTTTGAACCAATAAAAATTACTCTGTGGTGAATTACCAATCTACTTTTATTGAACATCATCCAAAACGGGGAATACAATGGCCCCGCCAGACTCGAATTAGGATTTTTGTAAAGATAAACACTCAACAAGAGGGAGACATCAATTTTACAACTGGCAACAATTTCACGAATAAACCCAGGCGCTCATTGCCACGGAAACCCGAGCAATGGAGGAACGCGTTGCACAATCACCAACGTCAAATCAACACGGCTGCATTGAACCGACAGTGAGAAATCGGGAAGGAGCAGACCCGACGCATTACGGTATGTGACGGTTCATCCCCTTTTGCTGTTAGAGAATGGATCGCAGAGGTAGAGCTTTCTATCCTGCTGTTTCAAAACCTAAGAGGAGCCGTCATTAAGATCACCGCTGGCAGTGATTCTGGTTCCTTCCGTAAGGAGCTGGAACCGTTTCTCAGTCTCCAGCACGACCGCAAAGCGATTCCCTGGCCCCCTCTACGTGACCACCTCCGAGTTTCATTCTTATCTCTAAATGAGAATGAACAACTCTGCAATGAATTCGAGCATTTAAAGCAGACGACTTATGAAACTGTTGAGAGCTTCAATCGCCGCTTCCAGGAGGCCGCTGACATTTGTTTCGAATGTAAACAACCTGGCTGCATTGGCAAGGATTGTTTCCTACGCAAGCGTGCCGCAACTGCAAGCATGCCCCGTCATCAACAGCCTCCAAAAAACGTGCAAGGTGCGTCGCGACGATAAGTGATGGACGCTCGTGGGTACCGTTGGAACTACACAATATTACATGTGAAGCTCTCATTGATACCAGTGTCTTGTGTACTTAACTACGTCGTGACGTGTTCGATCATATAATAACCTCCACTAACCGAATTAAATTGTTAAAAGCATCTTGTGAACTCATTTTTGTCACTGGACAGAAAATAAATGTTCACGGACAAACCGAACTCAGTGTAAATGATGCAGTGCCTATTAAAATCTTTATAGTAGACGGAATACCACATCAATGTATTCTCGGTGATGATGCAATTCGCCGGGGGAAAGGTGTCATAGATTATGGGCGGAATGTGTTGACGTGGTTTGATACCCAATGGCCGCTCCATCCCTTGTGTCCGAAGTCAGCGGTATTTGCCGGCTCATTAACTATCTTGCCAAAAGTGGGCAACGAGCCAATCGCCCGGGTTGTGAAGGCAAACAAAGACGTCCTCGCGAACAAAACGGAACCAAGGGGCACCTGCAGAATGACACCCATGAAAATCCACACGACCTCACAGCCGATAAAACAATCTGCGTACAGAACTGCACTGACCAAAGCAAAATCGTGAGTGACTGCATTGACGAATTATTAATAGAAGGCATAATTCGACCAAGCATGTCACCATGGGCCTCTCCCATCACTCTAGTCCCCAAAAAAGATGGCTCGATACGATTTTGCGCGGACTACAGAAAATTGAACAGCGTCACATTCAAAGACCAATACCCCTTACCCCTCATTCAGGATATTCTTGACCAGGTTGGCGGAAGTACGGTGTTTAGCACTCTAGACCTCAAATCGGGCTACCATCAAATACCAGTGTCAGAAGAAGATATTGAGAAAACAGCTTTCGGTTGTCATCGTGGTCTATACGAATTTACGCGCATGGTCTCGCCACCGCCCCAGGGACATTCCAGCGCACTATGGATTACGTGTTAAAAGCACTCATTGGACACTGTGTAATGGTTTATTTAGATGACATTGTAGTGTATTCTCGTACCTAAGTGGAACATGTGCACCTTCAATAAGTCTTTGACAGTCTGCATGAAGCTGGACTAAAGTTAAAACATGCAAAGTGTAATTTCGGACTGAAAGAAGTTAAATTATTGGGCAATACTGTATCAGCAAATGGTATTAACACTGACCCGGACAAAGGATCTGCAATTGTGAATCTATCTACCCCACAGACTGTGAAAGATGTTCGGTCATTTTTAGGCATGACTGGCTACTATAGACAATGTGTACATAACTATGCTAAGATTGCCGAGCCATTAGCTTTCTGGGGGAAAGAAGATGTCCACATCTACCGAGCCCAGCTCCCATTGGTTAACCCAGGGCTGGAAATTAACACCCGTCCGCCCGTCACTGACGGGTGATTTTATGGCCGGACGGGTAGATCTAGCCCAATCACACGTCCTGCTGACGGGTAACTTTTCACGGTGAATACTGTTTGTTTGTTACACAGACAAATAAGAACATAGCGAGACTAATCAGAGCGCGCAGCGTGTTGTCTGACAACGAAAGCTGTTCTGGTGAAAATCAACAAGATTACTGCTTGGGTCATCTATAGTATTGTTTACAGTTACACACATTCAGCGATTATATGTCTGAAACACCTGTTCAACTACTTTATTTGTGTTAGGCCGCTCCAAGATCAGTCAGTCGACGTGTATGGCGACTTCCCAATTGCAGCTGTATCAGTTCATTTAACACGTGCACATGGTTACAGATTAGCCATGGTTACTACTCGTTTAAGTGTAATTTGTATTGAGGCGCTGATTTAGAAGCCACACCGCTCGTGCTCATTATTCTTACTTTGATGACTTAATTGGACATATCATATCAATCCAGGTTAACGCGTACATGCTCAACGGCGCCAGCCTCAATCAATCAAACACCCCTACCACTCCGCTTTTACTCACTTTTCCCTCTCTCTGTTCCCCCTTGCACACACGCGCACCTTTGTAAAGCTCATAAAATCGGTATTTCCATGTTGTACTTTGGCGACAATTTGCAGGAAGAGAAAGCTGACTTTGTTTCTCTTTTCTCACACAGGCCGAGGATAAAAAAATGAAAGTGCGTTTTGAACTCCCTTCACCTTTGTCCCACACGAACAACATGATCACTCAAAGACCAGATCAAAAACCTGCTGCTATTGACGACGAGCTGTACCGCGTTTCTCTTTGTCTAAGAGCAGGTGCAGCGGGGTGTGTGATCATTTCTTACCAAAGAGCAATTCGTTCTCAGGCTGTTACTACAGAACACAACGTCGCTGGTTATTTCTATTCAGGGGTGGTTTATCTCTCCTGAAACATTATGCATTAAAGGCGAGGACTATTTTGGTCCCGAGGCTAGATTTCCCTCCATGTTAATTTTGTGTGTAGCCTGATAACATTACTAATACCGTATTATACGGTGGATAAATCATTATTAAAAGTTGAATTTGTGAAAAGGTGAAGCTAATGCTGTATTGAAAAGTTTTACGGGATCTTGGTGTGTGAAAACGTCAAGGGTGTGAAAAGATCAGAGCGCACGTCGTTGGTTTTAGCGCAAAAGGTGTTTCTCGACTAGCCGCGTGATACGTCCGCGCGCGTGTCAAAGCTATGTGCAATGTTTGAGTTCATCTTGACATGACGCATTATGTAATATGTATCTTTTTTGTTTGGACGGGTAGAATCTGTTAACGGGTGGCCATTTTAGTTAATTTCCAGCCCTGGTTAACCCAATGTTGTATATGTATTACCACATTTCCACTTCCATATAATAGTTCCGGTTACTCTGCCCAGATTCAAATGCTGGGAGAGGTCGGATTTGACATCACAAGAGGAGGGATATTCAAGCCACATACATGCATTGGAAAGGATACGTTAGTGTTCAGACCATACCCGTTTATGACGACACAAAGATACTGTGTCCCTGGAGCTTGCTTACGGGAGACCAGCGACAGCACAAGGCGTGCAATGTCACCTGGTGTGATCATTATTAAGTTATGTGTGCAGGCGAGAAAGAACAAAAAGGTTCGCTAACAGCCGGCGTGTATATTATTGAAGTTCCAGGTATGTGTTCACTAATGGGACACCGTTGGCATCTCAATGGAGTGGTCCAAAGGAATATAAATGCATCCATCAAGTCGATTGAGATACAATAGCCAACCCCAGTTGATCTCCCATAAATTGTGAGCAAAATTCTGTCATAGAGTCGTTCCAAACAAAACTACGCCAAGAGGTTAACGATTTATCTCCTCTCGGGGTAATGGAACAAACTTCATTATAACCCTTAAAACCCCTATTGTACGGTAACGATCGAAACACTATTGTTTCACACTTTTATTTTTATGAGTGAGTGAGTGAGTGTAGGGTAAAACGGCACACAAACGCGTATGTGTTAATAGATAAGTTTGACCTGATTCAGTAGCCACCTTCTAGGATATATGCAAAAAGAGGGATATTCAAGTGGATAATGATGAAAAAGATAAACATGCCAATAGTATCACAGGTTATGTTACCACCAGCCGATTAACTGAACCAAGTCATTCCAGTCTCTCGTCTAAGCGAATCCGGGTCTATGTGGTGTATTACAGATGTGGCCCTCATAAGGACCAATCCGCTCAACCACCAAAAACCCACTGCCCAACGACACGAGTAGTAACCCATGTCCAACAGGTTGCCCACTATAAGTCGAGGTTCTTGTAAATGTATGTATCTTAATAAATGGCAGGCAGCACACTCTTGCACAAATCCAAAAGTGATTCTCTCGAAAACAGATACACAGAAGTCGATCAAAACAGTAATGCAGGCTTTGGGTGAGAAATTAGAAGCCTTTCATCAGATACCATATCCAGCTCCGAGGAAGATGATTACTTTTGACGAACGCTCACAGAAGCAATCTCAAGAAACAAGTCTTTTCATGCTCATCAACAAATAACATCCTGTGGGGTTCTGAGGACATTTTCAAGAAATATTACTCAAACATCTTCAATTTAATCATAAAGAAGAAAAGTTAGAAAACCTCAGGCGACAAAACATTGGCCTTATTTTCCTATTGGTATTGCCCTCATATCTGATATTCGGCATGATTTAGCAAACGATTCAACAGAACATTTCTGCAGGTTGATTCCTGTGTGAAGTCGATCTCCTGAATGCGTATTACAGTGGTAAGCTCCACTAGCAACCCAGCAGGACACAATGACCCACCTGGGTTGTGTAATACTAAACTGTTAAATACATCTATGTTAAAGCCATCCACCAAGCACTCCCGGGAGAAGAGGTGAAGCAGACGTTATACGTAATTGCACGATGTGACATTAGCGGAAAGGTGTTTGCCAAGGTGAGGTAAGTACAGGACTGATAGACTCATCGAAAAACGATGTGTGATCGATTTCTTTGGTAATGTAAGTATAGCACTTAACGGAACACCAACACTCATGTGTTATATGGTGCCAAGAAAGGTCAATAGATAAGATTGAACTTATAAAGCAGCCGCCTTTAAGGAGAAGTGAAAATGGAGATGGAAAAGATGGAAATGTAAACGATTATCCTAGGGAAATTCAGGTGTGCTGCAGATATTACCCTCATTAGGACCTCTCCACTCAACCACCATGATCCCATGAACCACCCCCATGTCCACCGACACGTGTCGCAAACTACGGCCAACAGGTTGCCCCTATTACGATATGCAGGAGGATACAGTGGGCCTATTCTACTCCCAGACCCACGGGGGGAGTGTTATACAGGTGACGCCCGCGTTACAGGCTGTCGGTAGTGAGTGGTAAGTTAACAAATAATTTGCATTTATTGAACGCTTGTGCCACGTTACATAACACGTGATTCCTTAATGCTATCATGAAATGTAGAATTTTTATCACTGATGGCCCAGTTCACCAAGAAGTTGTACATCATTGTTGAATGTTGACATATCTCTATATTGGTGGTATGTCTATCAGGTGATAGAACGTTTGAATGTTATCCTGTAAGGATGACTCGCGCCTTTTCAAGTCGGTCATGTTAGTCACTTTATGGCTGTAAATCATGTTACACTTGTTGAAATGTTTGAATGTTATCGTGATGTGTATAATAGAATTCGCCCAGTTGTTCACATGGACTTTGAATGGTGCATTTAAATTTCCCCTGATGTTATAGAAGAGACTTATAATGATAGCTGTGTTAACTTTGTGTCTTAATGTATACCATGATGCTTCATAGCAATGATTTCATTCATTGGAATTATTTGCATGCATCGTTCCCTCTAATGTGACAGCTGGCTGTGTACATATTGAATCTGAAATAGAACCCTATATGGTATGTCACGTATGTCATTTGTTGTTTGTAAAGGCCAGTGATTTATGTTGGCCGTTTATGCTGCATGTTGCTCTATCAACTGTTGCCGCCGATGATAATCACACAGTTGTCAGACTGGACATACCGTGCATACAATTAATTGTTCAATTGTTTTCATCTTATGTTGACTAAGTGGCTTGGTTCTGTTATTGAATCACGTTTATGGATGCATTGAGAATATACAGTGTTGTTTTTCTGTCACATTGTAAGGGGTAAGGCTGGACACGGGGCCCGACAGTGTTTCACAGGTAAGAGCATAATTAAATGACAGTGACAGATGCTGAGCAAAGTACTCATTTAGCGTGTACAGACTAGTACAGGATTATCGCTAAGAGTACGTCAAATAATCTAGATGTAGATATGTTTTGGTAATATGAACCCTTAGCTCTCGAGCATGCTGTTGAGAGGCATTTTCAACCAAGATAAAAATGGAAACGATTATCCTAGGTCAAGTCACCACCAGCCGGTTGACAGGACCAGGCCATTCAAGACTCTCGTCTAGGTGAAATCTGGGCCATAGTGGTGTGTTGCAGATATGGCCCTTTCAAGGACCACTCCGCTCAACCACCTGGAACCCATTCTCTGCCGATGAGTGCCAGCAACACCACAAATTCCTTTAAATAAAACAATGAATGAAACTCTCTCCAAACTTCCGTCAATCCTTTCAAGTACAAGAAATCTTTGCCAGTTCTCCGATTTGCTCGACTCATTTTCTTCTAAATGCCTTCGTTTTTGGCCAGGAGGAAAGACAGACATAATAATAAAACAATTCATCACCTGTGCGCCCCACCCGCCCCAAGGCCCAATATAGGGACATCTAAAAGATGCCAGGGCTACACAGGTGATATACTCGTCTCTCATAATTGAGACAATACAAACCCCATAGACACTGGTGAGGTGCTGGGCTCGTAGAGGCGCACCATAATACCCTCAGTGGAATCCGATTGACCTGATTAAGCAGCCGCCTTCTGGGACTAGTGAAGCCAATGAAATGAGAAATGGTCCATGAAGTAAATGAATGTCATGAAGGAAGATGCCAAATGCATGTGATGGGTAGTCCCAGGGCACGACGCCACCAGTCTAGGTGAAATCCGGGCCTTAGTTTTGTGTTCCAGATATAGCCCTCGCAAGGACCGCTCCACTCAACTACGCGGATCCCATCTTCCTCCAACACGAGTCGCAACCAACGGCCAGCAGGTTGCCCCCTATAAGTCGCCTCTTACAACATGCACGAGGATACAGTGGGCCTATTCTACCCCTGAACCCACAATGGGCAAGAACTACCTATATGCCGCCCAGCTGAACTCGCTTGGATTGATGGTGGCACATTACTGGAAAGACAGTCATGTCCCTATCGATTGTCGCGAAATCTCCTTCATGCTAACAGCACGAGCTGATTGTCTGCAGAAAATGGTAAGGTTAGTATAGGGTTTAACAGCACACCAACACTAGTGTGTTATATTGTGCCTACTTAAGGAGGGGTATATACGAGTACAAAAGGATAAGAAGTCAAGGTTTACAACCAACTAAAAATTAACCTAATTATATATAGCATTGATTGAATTATAATAATTAAATTATAATAATTTGAACTGTATTGAATCAATGAGAATTGTATGATGTAAAATCTATAAAATAGTCCAATTTCTCTTATGAATACAAGTATCTTAGATGGATTCACCCTTTCAAACAATTCTGAAAGGGTTTGAACCAGGAAGAAATGATTTCGGATGCATACGGAATGGTGAAGCCTGTTTATTTTACATCAATCGGAAACTCAAACCGGACGAGACTCGTTACACAGTCATCGAATGGGAATGCTCGGCAATAAGCAGTGTCTTTGTTACATGTTGTTTGGCGCCTGCAGGATTATGGTTTCATTCGTCAACATACCATTATGTTTTGTTTATATTATTGTTGCATTTATGTGCTATGGGTACTTTAAATTATGTAACTATGGTATCCACAAATAAACGTCACATAAAGCTTAATGAACAGTAATTAGCATAAGTGGTATTTGGCGGGTTATCCGCATTCACTGGTGATGTATGTGTGGGCTGAAATGATGTTCACGTGGGTAATAAGCAAGTGAAGCGCCACTGAAAATCATAAATATATATAACGAAGGATCAGATAATGATGATTGGTCATTTCATCCTTACAAACAGATTTTATCTTGCTTTCGCAGCAAATACAGTCGTTTGTCGTTTCAAATGGAGAAAGGGGTGTCTGGGGCTGGTGCACACGCTGTACCAGGTGCATGTGCCAAGTTAGGTAAGTATAGGGTTTGTAGCACAACAACAAGTGCCAGTCGATACATCTATTGGTTAGGAATGACTCCACCCCCCACCAAAGATTATATGTCAGTGTGAAAATATATCACAATAACGAGATAGGTCAGCAGAAAGAACGTCCATGCAGAACATGGGCTAAAGTAGGAACAGATTTCTGTGAGCTCAATGGAAAGGACAAGGCATGGAATCCAGGAAGAAATTGTGTCGGACAATGGACCACCATACTGTTCCAATAAGTTCATACAGCACTGCAATGAATGATTTGAAAGAAGGCGACATCGTTGCCAAAAGGTTGCCCCCTATTAGTCGCCTACAGTGAACCTATTCTACCCCCCCCCCACCCACCCCGGGCCCACAGGGGGAAGGCGGTATGGTTTTAGGTTTATTTTCGTATAATGTTTTGTAATTTGGGTGGAAGATAATGTCATTGGCAGGATGGTTTGAATAGCTTCTTATTTTTATTGCATATTGAAGGGCAAGTTTATTCATTCTTGAATGGATAGGCATTTCATTGGCTTCAGTGTGGAGGCTTTCAATGGGTGAGGTACAAAATACCCCAAGGCAAATGCTCAGTGCCTGATTCTGGATTATGTCCAGTCGTTGAAGAAAAGACTTTCGGGCTGCACCGTTAACGACCCAGCCACAGTCAAGCTTTGATCTTATTAAGTACCGTTAGAGCCCTGACCACAACCTGCCTGTCTGCTCCCCAGTCCAGCTTGGACACTTCTCTTCGGAAATTCATTGCCTTGAGGCATTTCTTCCTAATGTGATTTTATATGGGATATAAAGTTTTGTGTTGAATATGATACCCAAGAATTTGGTTTCCTTCACAACAGGACGGGATTTTTATCTGTGCTGTATGTGTGCCTGACACCGTAAACCATGTTTAAGAGTTTATGCTAATGACCACCAGTATGATAAACAGATCACATTAGGCGAGGAGGTCATGGCACAACATAGCGTCATTACTGACAGAGAACCTAACACTTATATATGTAAGTAGTGCCCGAGAACTCAACAATGATTTTTAGGTGTTGTGTCATATTTGATGCACACAAGCTCACCTCATTTGTCGAAAACGATTAGTGTCACTGGCATGTTTTTGCCTTTGATCGCAAATTAATTAATTGGCAAGTAGATTCGATGCAGAGTAGGGGATTTGATGTTGGAAAGCGTTATCGGTAAGTATTTTGTTTACTGTCAGATTACTAACTGAAGATTTATTTTTAAACTGTTCATGTATAAACTCTACAATGTCAAAATGAAAGGATTTATACTGTTAGTTAGTTATTATATTGAACAGCATATATGAAGTCACCTGTTCATGAGTGTAACCAGTTTTGTCTATTCTGAACAATTTGGTTTAACATATTATTTAAATGATCGATATTGTTTATTATAATTATTGAAATTATATATTTTTAAGATAGAAGTTATGAATAAGCAATGAGAGGGCAGCTGCAGAGTTTGTTGCCAACTTTGCTGAGTCCACTCAGCAAACTTGTGTAAAAGCTACTGCAGCTAAAGGAAAATTTGTCAAAGTGCTCCGTGATGGTGCAACCAACTCCAGCATAGTGGAGCAAGAGATTGTGTACCTCTGCACTTACTCAGAAGGGAAGGCGAGCACAACATTTTCGGACTATAAGCGTATTAGCAAGGCCATCACAGAGAACAAGTTGATAGCAATTGAGGAGGTTGTAACACAAAATTCTGGGGCGAGCCTTGACCATTTAAGAAATTAATAGCACTGGGGTCAGATGGTACAGCAGTCATGATAGGCAGAAAGTCTAGTGTTGAAGCAAGACTCAAAGATAAAAATCCTTAGTTGGGTAAATGTGCCATGTTCACAGCATGGAGGATCTTTGAATAAGGCGTGACCAACGCACACCATCATTCAGGTGATATATGGTGCCAAGATAAGTTAATAGATCAGATTGACCTGATTAAGCAGCTGCCTTCTAGGACAAAATGAAAATGGAGATGGAAAAGATAAAAAATGGAAAGATTATCCCAAGGCTAGTCGCCACCAGCCGATTGACTAAATCAGGCCATTCCAAAGGGAAATCAAAACCAAAGTGGTGCGTTGCAGATATGGCCCTCGTTAGGACCTCACCACTCAACCACCAGGATCCCAATATGCACAGGGATATTATTTGATCACAGATTAGTAAACAGGAATAAGTGCCTGTGCAGTTGAGCTAGTAGAAATTGCGTTTTGTTCAGAACAAGTTTCCATCCTATTGAAAACAATAATAATACTGACATGGGGCATAAAAGCAACCCCAAGAAGTTCAGGAGACATAAAAGCAACCCCAAGAAGTTCAGGTCACATGTAAGGAGATTCAAAAGAAAAACAGATCCAACAAGAAATAAGATGTTGAGAAAGCCAAGGTATTATCAGAATACTCATCCAGTGTATTTCCTATACGAAAACGATAGAAATCCCCCAACAGTGACAGATTAAGAGTTTGATAGACCCCAAGACAGCATACATATTCAAGAGGAAGATATTCTGGGCCAGCTTAAGGAGTTTAAGACTATCAAGTCCCCTAGACCTGATATTATATGGACTCAGGCTAAAGATGAGGGAAAGTGTGACAAGAAGGGGTCTCGTTTGCACTCAGAGCCTACCCGTCATAAAGTAGATGTTGCTCAGTGAATGTAGTTTTGCTTTCTATATTCATGAATGTTAACATCCGGTTATGTTTGTTGCGCATTTGGATGTCTGTGAACAGGCCGAAGCTAGACAGGGTCACACCAGTTTGGTTTATCCTTCCACGGATTGTCAAATAGTGCAGCCTGCATTGCCTGTGTCTTTATTTTATTTGTAATTGTTAGACTGTCTCGGGTGAGATTGTCTGTTTTTATATCATTATATATTTTGCCTTAAGTTCTGTAACTTTTAACTGATGGCTTTAGGTTTGTATTTGAATGTTGACGGTGAGAAAAACAGTGCGGATAGCTTCCTTTATGTAGTTTTCGCGTCAGATCCATTTTAGTCTGACGGGAGAAAACGTGTCTGAATATATCGTGAAAGTTTTACGGATTGATTTGTCCCTAAAAAGGTGAGCCTGTGTTGTGGTTAGGTGATGAAAACAACCCCCAACACGGGCAATATATGTCAGTGAGTTAAAACTTTTACATGTGATATTTACTATAGTTGAGTTGGGATTCACACCCAACGGTTACTTTGATCATTTGCATGTGCTGCGCTGGGTTGGTGGCGAATACCTCCCCCAACCCCACCAACAGCAAAGGAGCTGGACATACAGGCATAAGCCTGCGCCCAAAAACTACGTAAGTAAGAATACATCGCCCAATATCGACCGCAGAAAGATGTAATTTGTCACCTATTATCGCCCGTACTACACCGAAGTTAGCTTTGCAATCATACGAATGAATCATTTGTGACTCTTAACCGCCATGAAAGTTGAATTATTACTCATTCACCTAATAATGCATTTTAATAATATCGAAGTAGTAAATCCGTTGTTTTTCTAGACAAATAAGATTCGTCAAAATCGATATCTTCAATCATAGTTCAAAAACCAAGTAATCGGTACCCAGGAGTTTCTTCCCCACAACGCTTCGTTCC
Organism: Urechis unicinctus; assembly: GCA_034190875.2. Classification (NCBI taxonomy): domain Eukaryota; kingdom Metazoa; phylum Annelida; class Polychaeta; order Xenopneusta; family Urechidae; genus Urechis; species Urechis unicinctus. Next base: position 33,242,981 of record CM067357.1, on the reverse strand, counting down.
CCAGTAGTATCTCTGACACGGCTTGGATATGAAGCGTCATGACGTCTCCATGCTAATTTCTCGTCATGTTGCTAAAGTGGCTCGTTAGTTCACTTTTTGATATTAGAAAGATCAGAGGGTCTATCGATGAGCATATTGAAATAGAATAGCGAACCGTTCGAGTAACTACGCATTGACAAAATAGCTCAAAGTCAGCCCATTTTTCTGTAAGTTTCTTAAAATAAGAATGTTTTTATATAAAAGGAATATTCAGTATACCTGACCCCACACTAGTTGACTTACCCTCCCTTTTTAGCAAGTCCTACAATAAGATTATATGTTTGGAGCTGATATTATATGCTGGGCTTCAGATCCAACACTTGATGCTAATGGAATGTCATACATTTTCATCACAATTTCAAATTCGTTACAGAAAATGAACTTTAAGCATCATTTTTGATTGTCATTCTTCTCCCTGATATATCAATTAGCAGTAACCTTCCTCCCAGTCTCTATATTCAAAATGAAAAGCCTAATAGTGTGTTATGTTGTGGAGAAACACTCAGGAGTCCAAATAAAAAAATATTTTCAATTCCTTTATGTTGACGTTCAAAGATACACCCGTACACACTCGGAAATTACCACGCTGCCTGGTCCATTCACTCCTTTGTGTGCACCATAGATTGAGGATAATTTCGTGGGCAAAATATAATACGTTTTAATAAGTGCCAGCACGGTAATAGTAGGCCATGGCATATAGATTAATTTTAACGCTCGTAGTTATTGCCATTGACATTTGAATGTGGTAAATCAAAAAATTCTAGGGAAATATCGTCAGGCACCATATAACTGTGCCGATACACCCTAAACTAACTAACTAACCAACAAGCTAAGCAAAATCGCCGAATATCGACCGTAGGTCGAGATAAGTGATGGCTAGCTTCACATCATATCGCTTTAACTACACAGAATATATTATTTACGATTTAGGCTGTACCTTGAGGGAGCGAAATTCAAGCTACATACTAGCCATTCAGTCCTCAAAGGGATATTAGGGTAAAAGCGGCCTCAGAGTAGACTAGCAAGATGGGTTACACTCACACAGCATTCTCTGTATGAAGTGAGTCGTGTTAAAGGGAATGACAACATCGTCCCAGACGCATTAAGTCGACACCCGTGCCCGTTGGATGACGTGTGACAGCTACCACAGCGTTAACTTGTCAATATTGCCTGAATTGCTTTCGAGTATCAGCCTTGTGGTTATAGGTAAGGGCTTAGAAACACTGCACTATAATGACATCTCTGGAACCAATGCTGGTGGTGTCATTGATCATTTGTCCGATCTTGAGATTATGACTTCTGTTGTTAACACTCTTGATTCTCCGCTTCCTCGTGCGACTACTTCACAGTTTCCATCCAAATCTCGTCACAACACCCCCCCCCCCCCAATCATGACCCGAGAAGCCCAACTTGTTATCAGCTATTCATCGTCCTGTGACTGACGACAGTACTACGAACATAACCGCTGGCTTTTTACGCCTAACTACCTACTATGCTGCCAAACACGCGACTTCGCGTTATCCCCCAAAACTTCAAGGTCTCTCGATCCTCTGCTGCAGATCCTCTGCTGCAGGACGAACTCCACGTCAACTGTAAGTACAGGTTCAACTATGTGAAAGGATCTCTACCTCTATACACTTAAGTGTATACATGTGCCGCGCGACGGTGTACGTTTTACGGCCTGTCGGATTGTACGACGGTTCTGTTGTGCCCTCATACTTGTACGTCGGGGTATTTTTTTAGCTGCAATCTGTACGACGGTTTTTTTGGGGGCTTCGTGTAGTACGACGGTATATGTTTTTCTCTACCCATCTGTTCAGCGGGTATAAATGTTATTTTCTTTCAGTGTAAGCGGGTATAAAAATTTTCTCCCGGTATTTCCCACCGATCTTGACAATGAAACTGCAATGAATGGACACTGTGTGACGCGCCGAGAATCACAAAGTTGTTACTGCATGTAATCAGAAATCAGCTGATCCGATTTTGAAATTTGTCCGACACTTTTATCCTGCTTACGACAGGTTATACATTTGCATAGTAATTTGTACGAAGGGGTACACTTGTTTTTCATTTACACCTTGTACGACGGGTTATACATTCGCATTATACCTTGAACGATGGGGTATGCTTTTTGCTATTTTCACCTTGTACGACGGGTACGCGTTTTCGTGGTCCCGCGGGATACCCCTTTCCGGGATAAGACCAACCCCCCCCCCCCACCCCATTATTCGAATTGACGAATGCCACTAACTCGTGGTACGATCGACTTATTGGTAGTATGTTTTCATGTTTTCCAAATAATGATAAGCTATTTAGACATTTTGTTATTAAAGATGTAGCATAATTTCCTTAAAATAAGTTATCATAAACACTTTTTTGTTTATGAGCGATTATTCAATCTCATGTATTGAGCCATGCTGTATTTCACAACGCGGTGTTACTCTATGGTTCTGCCAAGTGCACTTGTCAGTAAAATAATGCCGAAATATTAACTTTTCAATAATTAACTGCCATAAAATCAACAAATACACATGGGCTGTTTATCCAACGTCTCTGGTCGTCTGGGGTTTGCCGCATAGTGTTGAATATATATAGCCTTCTGATTGATCAAATCAATCAGAACACGTAAGTTTCAAACTGCACATGGACCCCTCTCATGATGATTGCACATCGCAAACTAAAATAAGCGCCCCCCCCCATACCCCTCACCCACATATGACCATTGACCCCCGATTTACTTTTGAAAGACAAATTTACTTCTTAAGCAAGCTATAAGCCCCAAATTAAATCCTCTCATGACGATTCAACTAAAATCATCCCTCTATGACCTCGTTCAAGCGGCTGCGTGAATGTTATTAGTATTTTATAAGATTACACGACAGCTTTTGATTCATGTACATGTGTTACAGGAGAATTCTATCTTATGGAATACACCAGAATGGAAGACGTTAAATAGTGATAAAACTGGAGGCCCCTGATGATGTCAGCGATGGATTCCCTTGTGTGAAAGATGAATTTGACTCCGACAGATCAGCTTTGCTTCAGAATTATAAAAAGGAGTGCATTGATGGTGGCTCCTCCGACATTGACATTTCGTCCAAATGTCGCTATGAATTGGGAGCTCCTGGCATCCCTTTAACTCCGCCTGGTGCCCTTGATAACCATGTGATGAATTATACCACGGAACACATTGGACTTGTGCCAAATGAACAAAGCCACTGTGATGTCGAAAAAAATATATTGAATGGTGCTGACCATCAAACAAATTACACGATGACGCACACAGGAGAGAGGCCCTTGAAACGTAACACAGGCGTAAAAGACTTCAGTCGGAATACTCACGTTATAGGACATATGAGCACGCATACTGCTGCAGGTTCTTATCAGTTTTACAATCCAGAAAGCATTACAAAGAGACACACAGAAACGCATACTGGTGAAAAACCTCACAACTGTGACGTTTGTGAAAAGTTCTTCATGAATGAAAGCGACCTGAAAAACCCATAAAAAACGCATATTGGTGAAAAAACCTTACAAATGTGACATTTGTAGAAAGTTCTTCAGCAATGATAGCAATCTGAAAACCCATAAAACAAACTCATACTTGCAAATGTGACATTTGTGGAAAGTCGTTCACTTGTGTAAGTCATCTGAATCGGCATATGAGAACGCATACTGGTGCAAAACCTTATAAATGTGACATTTGTGGAAAGGCGTTTGCTCAAAGGTGTAGTCTGATTGGACATACGAGAACGCATACTGGTGAAAAACCTTATAAATGTGACATTTGTGGAAAGGCGCTTTGCTCAAGGATGTAAATGTCTGAGTGGACATACTGACTGGAACGCATACTGGTGAAAAACCTTATTAATGTGACATTTGTGGAAAGTCGTTTACTCAAGGATATGATCTTACTGGACATATGAGAACGCATACTGGTGAAGAACCTTAGAAGTGCGCACTTGTGGAAAGTCGCTTGCTCATGGAGGAATTCTGACACATATGAAAAGGCCTATAAATGAACAAACCTTAAAAATGTGGCACTTGTGGAATGTTTTTCGACTAGGGAAGTAATCTAGGGAAATATATTAAAACGCATTCTGGTAAAAACTTGACAAAATATGACATTTGTGGGAAGTATTTCAGTGTTTGACATCAAGAATCGCAACGATGGTGTCGTTTAACACATTATGCTTTAATATTTATTTACAACATTAATTGTTATTGTATGTATGTTTAATTTACCATGTTTAAAACCAATTGTCATTATTGGATGTATAGCTGTCTAGGGCTTAAAGAGGGCAATGTAATGCTCATTCAAGATCAGTTACGCATATATGATTATTTTGTCAACTAAAGACAGTAAATTATTGAGTAATGCTAACTTAGTGCTGTGATTGTCACAATTGGTGTTGATGCAATAAATGATATTTGTTCAGGAATTCACTGAGTCTGACATGATGGGTTTTTCCTATACTTTTAAAAAGCCAGGAAAAATAGACTTATTCGGTTTGACAGGCCATTTTTGAATGTGGGTATAACACGTGCTCAATTGGGACAACGCCTAGCTAGAGAGAAATATATTAATTCTGGATCAGTGGTTTTATTCACTTGGCGAATTCGCATTCGCAAAGTTATCTTGGTTAGTCCAGTTTGTTGGTGTGTGTTTGTTGGATTATTAAAATTTATTGATCTTCGATACATGTCGTAATTTTCCAAAAAGTTCCTGATCTATTTTTCAAATGACTGGGAGCAATGATGCACAAAACCCAAAAAAGGTTTTGTATTGACCTCGACCTCAGAATAAATCAATATATTAAAAATATATTTCTTGTATGAATATTTCGACCGCTTATAAAACCGTAAATACATGTCCAATGGTAATTAAAATTGGGTCACAAGTTCTACGTGACAGCATATACTAAGATTCCATGGATGTCGATGACGTCACTTCCGGTTACGAATGCATCATAGTTTTTTAAAAAAATAACACAAGTTCAATGCTTAATATCTCCGTGCATGTTAATTCGATTTTGAAACAATTTACATAATCTGAAAGTGCTATGTGATTTTAAATTGGCATAAAACTATTTGTAAATATTGCATGATTGTTAAAAACATTCTAGCAGGTCGAATATTTCTGGCAGCCAAAATCTTTTTAATTTTTCATTAATTATCCATAGTCCGATGGAAAAAAATGAACATGTTCTGAAATCTCATTTAATTACCAAACTTCGATAATTGATACAATATTCGTCGTTTTCAAAGCGCTTTGAGTGGGAAAAACAAATTTCACTTGGTCAATTTTCGTAGAATTTTTGATAATGGATAAATTTATAAAATGGTTAATATCGGTTGAATATTTATTTTAAAAAATGGCTCAGTTGTTGTCATAGACAGCGCAAATGTAATCCTACAATCGTGTTGCTATCGGTTGTGTCGCTTCCGGTTCCGAACGAATCAAAGTTAAAAAGGGCTGAAATCTGAATGTAAACGCGTCGTTTCAAAGTTAAAAGGGGGCTCCATCTGAATTTATGTTTCTCCATCGTTTATGGTCGTATTGTGAATTTCGCTCAAAGAAAACCCATCCAATTGTTAACATGTAATCAAATAACTTGTTTGGTAAATTGGTGAGAGTTGTGTCACAAAGTAAACTTGAAGTACAGAGGGTGTCATTTCTGCTGGCTTTTCAATGGTTTGTTAAACTGCAACTGCCTGTATATAAGACAGGGGGCAGAACCTCAAAATGACAGACATGCATCCATTTCAAATCGCGAATTGGCTCTTACTATGTTTTGCAGCGTTCAGAGTAACTTCTAAATTCATTCAAAATATTTTTTACATGTCAAGACACTTATTAGTAATGTATCTGTTCCGATTATTGTTGCAAATGAGAGATGAGAGTGTTTTTATATCGATGATTTTCTTCAGTATCAAATCTTTCTGGGCGGGGCAAGAATGAGTAGCATCCAATTACACACAGACATTGTGCTCGCTGTTGCTAACAGAACAAATACCACGTGGACACGATTAAACCGGTAACGCAAATAGAACACGCCGACGCAAATATAGTGATACACACACACAAGCGGGGTGTTGCAATAACAGCAACTTTATTTTGTAAATTATAAACATACCTCATACACTGAGAAAATAACAAATACGTTCAACATCCAACACCATTTCAAAACATTGCATTCATGTGAATGTTCCACACATTGTCACAGTACTTGCATGTGCATAGCGTATGTACGTTCTCAGTAATTGCATGGCCCTGCGCATTTTGAGCAGGTGCGTCCCATATGCTAGTGTGAGGACGTTCCACGTTTTCATTCCAATGAAGAATGGCCCAGTTTGTCCCCATCTCATACTGGATATTACTGAAATGTATGCGTTTGTCATGCCAATTGCTCTGAGTGTTGTTGAACGACTCGACTCGACGTGGCTTCAGCCTGGCAGTTATTTTGGGGTAGTTTGTGGACGATGGAGCTGCATACAGCCTTTTGCATGAGTTGTACGGTCTGGGCGCTTTGTATTACCATTTTGTGTGACATGTAGCTTGCATCACGGCGACATCGTGAAGTGACATGCCACTGTGTGTGATTGTTCTGGTAATGTTGCACACTGTTATACTTCATTTGCAGCAGCACATTCGCATCTCCTCCACAATCCTGCATGACTCATTGGAAGTGTGTTCGCACTGCAGCAGTTTTGTCACTAAGTGCCGCAGGTATGTCCTAATTGGGATCAATGTAATATCAGCTTTAGATATTGAACCATCGAACTAAAAATGATAATTTATCAAACTGCGGCCCCCTACTCGTGCGGTTCGATATACATAAACCACAAACTGCCAATATTAGCCGCCAATGGAGAAGTATGATGTTAACAATATGTGCAGTTAAAACATAACAATCGAAAAAAACATTAGGAAGAAATTGATAATTTTATTCAATATTGTAAAAGTAAGTGTAGGCGAAGACAACCCCCATTAAATCACACATTTGAAATAATTCTGAACAATCCAATTGTGATATTTCATGTGGTGACCGTTTATTCGCAACAACGATGCTAAAGTCTCGACTTAGTAAGTGCTGTGTTGATGTCCATAACACACTGAATATTGTGAGTGTTTTTTTAAAGAATTTGTATTCTAAGCACTGTATTGTTTGGTGTTTCTAGCTGGTGAATCATCAAATGTTATTGCCCCAGCAATTTTTTGAATAATCATGTAAGTTTGATAATTCTCCGATTAGTAGTCAACGAGATATTTCATGACTGGAATGCTACGTTGAATCGGTGTTAAGGAGCCAGTAAGGACCGTTGTCAGAGATGTGACGTAACACTTTGTAGCTCTATTATTTGTTTCAATCAAACATCTGTATCTTTTTTACAAAACTGTTATAATAAGAAGAAAGTTGTTATCAATAATCAAATAGCTCGACATAGAGCTTTAACACACTTATTCATCCATTGAGATAAGCGTTCAGATCATGCTAGTCTTCGTGTACAATGCAAGGCTACATCTAACACTGTTTCTGATATAATCATTCAGGAACGCTGCTCCGGCTCTTAACTAGCTACCTAGTTAACACATGATAGTTTGGCTAGTCTGAGACTGCTTAATTTGGTCTGTGCGATATTTGAGCACTGGCCCGTCACTGGCCCGTCACTGGCCCGTCACTGGCCCGTCACTGGCCCGTCACTGGCCCGTCACTGGCCCGTCACTGGCCCGTCACTGGCCCGTCACTGGCCCGTCACTGGCCCGTCACTGGCCCGTCACTGGCCCACCACTAGCCGTGATGCTGGATGGGGCTGGCTATGTGTGGGAGAGACGCTGTCGTTGTGGCACCTGTTGAGGCATCGACATCCAAACAATTTCCAACATCATCTGTCGACTGAACGTTAGGGGCTTCAATTGTGTCATGCATTTGCTTGGTGTTTTCTTTTAATGTGGCGGCCATTGATATCGACAATGTATCTGTGGGCTATATTGTTCCTGATTACCATTGTATTCCAGCAGTCTCTTTTACCCCATTATTTGTCTTCTTCTGTGACAAGCTGATTCTCCCCACACCCACGGATCAAATGACATTGTCCTTCCGTTGTCTACATTTGTTTACAGTGCACGGGGTTCCCGTCATGCAACACATCGATTCAACCAAGTTGATATATGACTTCAAACAACTAGAGGCCCTTTGAGATATATCTTATGAATCTCCTCAAATAAAAGATGACTCATAGACAGCAGTGAAAACAAGTGTATAGAAACCGGCGCCTGTCACATCACCTGTACCGCGCGTGTTGCTCTTGATAAACTTGCGCTGAAGCATCTATTAGAACTGAATTCGAATGATGACATTAATATTGTCGGCTCGTGTTGGCCTTATGATCAAAACAACATAGGAGGGAAACTTAGCCCATGTAGTGTTTGCAAAAGCCATGGGTAGAGGTTGACTCAAATGTGCTAGAAAAGGTGTATAAATGTGACATTTGCTGGTATGACAAGAATAGTTCCCTTACGTAGCACAGGAAGATTCACACAGGAAAAAAGCAGATGACGATACGTTACACATTCTGCTATGATTATTACACTTCTACATGTATAACTGTTAATAACTATTTTGGTTATTACATAACGTGATATGTGTGACTTTGTCAACTTAAGAAATAAAACCAAAGGCCATTATCATGTGTGATTCTGCAACATTTTTCTCACAGTTAGTAGATTGGCTCCTAAACATCAGAGCCACAGGTTCATCTACTTAGTTCATATTAGTATTCATCACATGGTTTTATCCCTTCCTCCTCAAAAATATTCATGTCTTGTCATATCATTCTCGAAGAAAATGATAAACGCAACATTAATATTTTGTACAGTTTGAAAATTTGACTCTTGAACATGCTCCAATACATCGATTAACTCATGAGGTAATCGGCTGTAACAGTCATCATCGAACAACGTCACTGCTACAAACGATGAAACCAAATCCGTACAATGACGTCACATTTCTCGCAAGCATTATATCATTTGTCACAAGTCTTATAACATCTTACATTTCTATTGGCGCTGGTGTGTGTGGACATTGTAACAGCTGTCCGCCCGCTATGACCTGTGAACAGGGCAGCGAGATTACTAACATATCATAGAGGTTGCCTTAAGTAAGCGGCATGTACATCAAGCATGATTGATAATAAGAGGCTAATATGCACAAAACAATCCCAGACCGAGCTGTAAGAAGCACGATATTGATTTTGCAATGTTCAATTGCAGCCATCGCATTTGTTGTACTTGAAATATTGTGTAACGAAAGCTATCTTTTATTCATTCTGTTCATGGACCATATCGGCTTTTATGAGCATCTGTCATCCAATGAATATGCAGCAGATTAAAAAAGGTAATGTATTGATGGGTTCAAATGGGAACAACCTGCTGCTATGAATCGATAGAACAGATGAATGATACATGGTTTGCTTAAATGCATTCATATCTTATTTGACGTTGACATTTGTCTCACACACAACATCCGTTTGTGTGCAATCATGTTTCTATCACTGTATATTCCCTTGTAATTCCATGCTAAACGTGGTTATTACTTTAAGCCACAGACATAACTTGTATGAGAGGCATAACCTGGTGGGTTACTCTCTGCGGGTGCAAGCTGGCTCGACAAAAGGCAAATGGCTCCCTTTATATGTATTTATGGCGAGCTGAATCAACTTAAGTGGACATAGCTTACTAAGCAAATCAGCACAGTGCTGACTATTCACATCAAAGGTATATATTGAAAGCTACATAGTACCACATATATAACGCATATCCAAAGCTTCCTTAAGTAAGATTATCAATGGATATATTGATGGTCAGAAGACCAACTCTGTCGGTATAGCATCGGTCATCAATACAATCTATATTGCTTTTGCTTGGGTATTTTCACGGATGTATGATGACATGTGATACAGAACGTATCCCACACACACAGTGAGTTGATTTAAGACGCCCCATATCCTCTCTCTCCCTATCTCTATATCGCTGTATCTTCTTTTAACAGCACGGTGCGGGGTGAAATCGGATGCAGACTAGATTTGAATAGCCAATATTCAGTCTGTATTGTTGCTAGGTCTGTTGATTAGGGCGTCATCACCACCAATTGCCGGATACGACACTTGTAGACTTTTGCTATGAGGCACTGCACCTGTGTGGCCTCTTTGGAACATAGAAGCTCTTATGCGGTTGTCATTCATATCGCATCGATTGTAATCGGAATTTTCATCGCTAGGAAAACAGAATAGCGATAAATGAATATGACGAAACACCAGTTGAGATAAAGAATTGCAAAAGCGTTGAGTGAAAACCTCGATGAATAGGCTGCCCAGGATAATACCTAATATGCAGTCAGCATCACTCAACGGTGCAATGCAAATGAATACGAGGCAAGCCAAGCTGCACTGAAAAAGAGAGCATCGACAAAGCTCGATAATATAAAACACCATCCTTGTCTCCCGATCAGCTTTGAAAACATTGGTGCTGCACAAGCGAGAAAATATTCAGGACTATGAATGCATTAGCATGAACCTCGAACATTACTATATAATAGTGTGCGAGAAAGAGCGCAGACATCAAGTTCGGTGAACAACGATACACTTGTTATACTACCAGTACCAGCATGCGATTTGCTTTTGTGATCGTTGGCATTGTGTGCTGCTATCATGTGGACACAAGTTTTATCACACAAATCCATGCAAATGTCCAGTTTCAACTTGCAGGAGTGTTACGCACACCTTCAAGTGGATTCGACCTTGAGATGCGACTTAGAGTGTTCCCTGGTGGTGGGGTGACATCATTGCAATCACGTATAGTAATGATTTAACCTCTTGCATATTCCTCAGCTAGCTTAAGAAAAAACAGCTTTCTGTTCTCTTTGTGCGGATACAATATTTCAAATCTACAACATATATCTCAGAGCATTTTAGACTCGTTCAACCAAAACTTATTAGAATGACAATGACGTCCCACAATCAGCACAATACATTCTGGTTATGCTCAGATTAACCTACTGTTATTACACATAAGTGAAATTAAATTAGAGACATAATTACGTAGAAACAATTTATAACCATGATCCACCGTGACTCAGGATTTAAATTATTACTTGGCTAAACAAAACAATTGTACAGCGCATTGCAAAAGTATGATAGCTTTTGCCATCAACGGTCTGTGTTGCAGAGGTATTACCAATAAGATATGGGCGCTAACAATATCTATACAAGGACACAGCCACAACTTTATCAGAATACATGCTCTCTTACAACTTGGGGTTTTAATGTCGGCATAAACAGCGTAATAGCTCCACAAAAGATACATAATGCGGTGCATGCAACTCTATTCATGCGCAAAATACATATTTAACCATTCAACGTTTATAGATATGTAATCACCACAGGTATTGGAACTGAGATTAGCAAAATATATACCGAGACAGGTATAGGTACAACTGCTCAATAATTTAGAGATGGAATATAAATTACACAAACGATGACGCAATAATATAAAAATTAACAGCGTTAACTGAAACCCAACTGCAGATTCTTCTGTTTCACTTTGTGGTTGTTGTAGTTGTTTTTATAGTGCTCTTATTGAGCACTTTCTTCGTTTGAAGCAGACTCAGGGTCATTTTACGAAAAGCTGGACTCAATCCAATGTATATAAAAAAATTAACGCATAGATTAAGAGCAAGCAAATCGTATTGAATGACAATAAGTAATTCCATTCGGAAAGTATAATGCCAAGATTGCGCAAGCTGATACAAAATTTGTCTTAAAAAGTCGACTGTCTGGGTTTAAAAGGAGAAAATGATGATGAATATAGTTATAAGAACCAGTTGGTTTTGGACATGATAAAGGAATAATACACCTCCTAATCATTTCCAGATACGTAAAGGTGTAAGTGATAGTCTTTTTCAGACCAAACCTTGTCCAATATATAACAACAGATGTCAATGTTTTTGTGCTTTCGATAAAGACATAGATGGGTTTGAAACGTATTGGGAAATTAACGCATATTGCAAATGATATGATGAAAATGGAAAGTGCAATTGTGTATGCTCTTCTAGAAATGCAGTAATCAATCGGACGACCACATAGCGATCGACGGCTAATGCTACAGCTAACAGATTATAAGTCATTAGGCAAGATCGGCCGACGTACAAAGATGGTAATTAAATGTAATACAGGGCTGTACAAGATATTGTTGACCATCCCTCGTCACAGAATAGATCGAGAAAACCAAATGTTGCTAAAGTAACACACGACCATAAATCCGAAAGTACAAGAGCCCTCCATGTAGATATAAGCCTTGTGCCCAGGAGCGCGTTAGAAATTCCAATAAGCAACCAGCAGTATCAAAAGCGAGCAGACATGGCCTTACATACCTGCTATGTTCTGCTTATATATTGTAGCAATCTAACTTCATCCTGTCATGTCGTACATTCTTGACCCTTTTCTCAGTAGAATAGATACTCGTTGTCATATCCTCTTGGAAGGCAATGGCCGTTGCGTTAGATCCTGGCATATGTTTAGGCAATTCTGTGTCATTGTAGTTTGAGCGCCGTTTGTTCGCATAGTTCGGGGCCAAAGTGTTGTTCCTTGAGATATTTAAAATAAATAGCATGCTTCGGTCAAAGGAGTGAGACCAAAATGATTTGTGTATTAATTCATAGCTACAAAAATCTAAAACACCCAATTTATTTGCGGTAAAACACAAAGGTATCCGGCTTCAGTTAGCACTGATTATTTTTTTATTCTGGGGGATGAAAGCAAAATGCAATGTTAAATCATGTGTTTATGTCGAACTAACCGCGATTATTGTGTATGCATATCTTCCCAGCAATGCACTGTTGGAATGATAACAAATCCAGCAAATATAGATATGACTTGAAGCCCGTCAAGGTTGCCTCGAATTGCTCCGTGATTTTGTTGTGTTGTGACATTGCATTGCATTTATACTGTAATACTCATGCAACCACATACCGGACTTTCAGAAAACATGCTTAATGATGACATTGATTGGTGCTGTACAGAAAGAGATTCTGAAATGGTCAGTTAATTTCAAAGTTCTTTGATCACAATCAGTATTTTTACGGCTATCGCGTGGTACTTAGTGACTTCCTGGAGTGTAACTTATTCGTTTCTTAGATTAAAGAGAAACATTTAATGCCTTGATTTCTATAGTCGCATCCTTTGATACGGCATGCTGGCCGCTATCAGCTCTCTTTAGTCATTGTATGTCACTTATTTGCTTCCTAGATTAAAGGAAAACTTTAAATAGCTCGATTACTATAGTCGCATCCTTTCAAATGTCTTGCGGACCGCAATCGGCTCTCTGTGGTTATCATGCGTAATTTATTCGCTTCCCAGATTACAGGTAACACTAAGGAGACAGTCACTTCACTAACATGGGCCATATGACGATTTTTACTAATTGTTTGCTACCCCAAGTTCACCAACTATATACTGCTTAACTATCGAAAAAGACTATCAACTTTTTATCCGGCAATTCCATTTAAGCGTTGTAAGAATGAATTTGACTCTACAGTTCTGTTATAAGCTGAGTGAGTAGGATTACATATATATCAGGCACATATTGACAGTATTATATAAATATATTTACAATAGGCGCACAAATAATTCCAGATTCAACAGGCACACACAGGTCGAAGACGTTTAGCATGTTGTAGGTGTAATCATGATTGCATGTTAAACAGCTATGAATTATCTTAGAGAGGTCAATTAAACCACAAAGTTATTGACAAAGTAAATAAATGCACTGAGGACATTTACCATTGTATCTGCAACCCTGTCATACTCGAACACAAAATTTAAATTGCGTCGGAATCAAAACACTTAGCTGTTATAACCAATACGCGATTCTATTTTACTATGTTGAAGATGACAGCTAATTGCATTAAAAAATATCAGAAATAGTTTTTGTGAATAAACATATTTATCCAGTGCATCTGCGCATTATTTGAGACTGTGCGCGAACGACTGTGGCATCAGCGGTAATTCAACCTGGTAATCTAAAAGTTAGCCACAGTGGTATTGATAACCGCTTGAACAAATCAGACTAATCACACTCACTTGTGCCAGCTGGCAAAGCATAGTCATTACACGTGTTAGTATTATAAATCCCTCTTCAAATAGTTAGGCCTTTCTGATTTACTCTCCTTTATAACTGCTCGTCAAAAATACAAGTTTGAATATGGATATAACCTTTAAATAAGCTTCATCAAACGCAAGAGACTACCTGTCATTCATCTATGGGTAGCCTAAGAATTGATGGCAGCAATAGAATATGCAAGTGACCCTTTTTGTGCACCGGATTCTCTATATAGTAAGATTAAATAATACTTTGCCTTACCAAATAATTTAATATTAGATATGAAAAAGATAACATATATTGAAACCACCAGCCGTTCCGGGCGTAATAAGGATACCTACACAATACGGCAGCTGACTATTACTCTCATCTTATCAATCTGATTATAGGCTTTTTCAAATAACAAAACAAGGTGAGGTGAGGTCCAAGACCAAAGATTACTCTGATGACTGATCTGATCTTCCAGGAACGACTACCTTACTGGGTTGTACTATTGATCTATTTCCGACCCAGGAGAAAATGAGGAAGAAAGCACGAAAGATGGTTGAAATGGGTATAATAGGACCGCCTGAGTTAGAATATTGTAGTTCCCCAGTGGTCGTAAGAAAGGTTGATTTTACATACAGGTGTTGTATTGATTTTCGGAAATGTAATGCGGAGAATATTGTTGATGCTGAGCCCGTACCTAATCCTGAGATCCTGATAAGTAAGGTTGGCAAATCTGTGGTTATTACCTACATAGATCTGACTAATTTGTCGGATGGCTCGTACCCTTTTGAGAGATATACCACATGTAGATATTGATGTAGGAGAAATTGTTTTACACACTGCAGATTTGGACACTTATGTTGAAATACTTCGATTGGGGTTTATTCGCATTCTTGAGTCTGGACTCAGCAAAGTGTAAGATGGTTATGCTGAGGTGGAGCTTTTAGGTCAGACAGTTGGTAAAGGACATGTGCGACCACAAGATATAAAGGTTGAGAAGATGATGAAAGTTGATTTGCCTAAGACTGAAAAGATCATTTCTTGGGGATGGTGGGCTACCACAGGAAATTCATTAAATATTTTGCCACCGTAGCCAAGCCGCTACCAGATAGCATGAGTACAAATGAGCCAAAGTCAATCAATCAAATGGAATGAATCAACCCGCCAGGCATCCAATCAGCGGAGGAATTCCTGCTTGCCTGTGTTGAAGCTTCTTGACTTTGATAGTACTTTTATTACAAAATACCGTCGACCATCCCTCGTCACAGAGTAGATCGAGAAAACCAAATGTAGCTATAGTAACACACGAACATATATCCAAACGTGCAAGAGCCCCCATACAAATATGAGCCGTGGGCCTAGGAGCACGTAGAAGAAGGCTTAGAAATGCCAATAAGCTACCAACAATGCAAAGAGCGAGCAGACATGGCCTTACATACCTGCTGCTTATTCTGGCTATATATTGTAGCAGTCTTAGTTTGGCTATATATGCATGTTGGACGCTTTTCATTGTAGGATCGATACTCGTTGTCATATCCCCTTCAATAACAACGTCCGTTGTGTTTGATCCTGGCAATTCAGTGTTACTGTTGCCCGATGTAGAACCGCGTATGTATTTGGCTTCATTTTGTAGCACTGATTATTTCTTATTTCTGAAGAGGATCAATTATTCTAAATCGTGGTAATTATTACATAACACAAAACAGCAAGCAAAGAGCAATGTTAAATGATGTGTTTATATCAAATTTCCCACAGTTCTGTTATATGCATATGATCCTAGCTTTGCACAGTTGGAATGATCAATAAAGCCTGTCATGGAAACCTTAATTTGCTTTTTTACTGCAACTCACATTCATACTGCACTAGCAACGCAGCAACGTATCAGGATCACTACGATTGGCTATGGCATAGATTGGTGCTGTAGATTAAGGGAAGGTCAGGTAATTTGTAGTTGCTGTTGTTGTGATACTACCACGACCTGCTAGTATCAATTCACGCAGGATTAATTAAACGGCCGTGTATTCTAAGCTGCCGCTTATTAGGATCAGCCATTGCATATAACGAACTTCGCTGTGTATATCATGATCAAGCATGATTTCGTGTGAAGATGGAAACATCGGTTGCAATTGCACTACGAGCACACAGAAAGAAACGACTAGAGATAACGACTTATAGGGGGCAACCTGTTGGCCGTGGGTTGCGACTCGTGTCGGTGGACAATGGGATCCAAGTGGTTGAGTGAAGAGGTCCTTTTGTGGGCCATATCTGCAACACACTACTCTGGCCCGGATTTCACCTAGACGAGAGGCTGGAATGCCCTGGTTCAGTCAATCGCCGGTGGTGACTTTCCCTAGGATAATCGTTTCCATTTTTATCTTTTCCATCTCCATTTTCATTTATCCTAGAAGGCGGCGGCTTAATCAGGGCAATCTTATCTATTGACCTTTCATGGCACCATATAACATATGAGTGTTGGTGTGCCGTTAAACCCTACGTACTTCATATGTTTACTCATGTATATCATATATATATATATATATATATATATATATATATATATATATATATATATATATATATATATATATATATATATATATATATATATATATATATATATATATATATATATATATATATATATATATATATATATATATATATATATATATATATATATATATATATATATATATATATATATATATATATATATATATATGTATGCTCAAATGCAACCGTTGGGCAATAATTTCACAAGGGTCGGGGGCCAATTGGCTCCCTACCCTTAAGTGTGGTGTCTCCCAAAGTACAACGCTCTCTGGCGATTCCGTTTTTGTTTATATTCGCTCCAAATTCTGTCTGGCTGTAGTTTGAGTGCTACTGGGTCTGGTGATCAGTTTTGTTATTCTATATGCTCCGAAATTGGTTTTATTGCAGTTTTGATGCTTTCAAATATATACCCGAATTGCTGTCAACGCAACGGTTGGGCGACAGTCAATGTTATGTGAATTAAAACAAATATCCGGGATATATATTTATGAAATACTCGGTAAAGCCTGAAAGTGTAATTCATCAAAATTGATCATTATGCAAAGGCCTGAATGATCTTATTAGATAGCGATCATGAGATTCAGTATATATATCCTAAAGAATTTTGACCTCTCAGGCTTCCATAAGTTGAGATGTTCATAACAGACTTACAAAACCAGTTTGGAGGAGGTATAAGCAGAAACAAACATAACGAAGGGGAGCCAGTTCTGAACTGAAGCTCAAACACAACGATGATGGTGGTATTGACAGAGATATAAGCTGATAAGCAAAGTGGCGTGAGGTGTAGCTACAAATACAATGCCTGGGAGAGGCGGTTAACACACGATACAGCGCCAGTGATGGGGAGTTATTTAAAGATACTCACAAGAAAGGAGAGGGAATGATATCCGTGAAGGAGAGTTGGAGACCGAAACTCACGAGCAGTAACAGTTAGTTATAGACCGATTCTCACATGCAATGAATGGAGGTACAGCCGACACTCACATGCAATGAATGGTAGTTACAGCCCGACACTCACAAGCAGTAAAAGAGATTCAGAGACCGACACTTACAGTCAGTGAATGTGAGACCGACACTCGTATGTAATGTAGCGGAACTTAAGAGCGATACTAACAAGCAGTTAGTGCTAGTTAGAGACCGATATTCACATGTAATGTTGTGAGGTTATAGAGCAATACCTACAAGAAATAGATGGCTGCAGACAGACACTGGCAAGCAGTGAATGGTAGTTAGAGACCGACACTCACAAGCAGCGAAGGGGAGTTTTCGAGCGATAGCCGCATGCAGTGATTGGTAGTTTGAGACCGACACTCACAAGCAGTGAATCGTAGTTAGTGACTGACTCACACAAGTTGTGAATGGTAGCTACAGACAGACACTCAGGTGCAGTGAATGGTTACGAACCAATCCTCGCATGCAATGTAGGGGATTTATAGCCTGATGCCCACAAGCAGTGAATTTGATCTAATAACTGATAGACATAGGCTGAGATGGGGGATGTTAGATCAATACACAAAAACAGTGATGGCGAGTTATCTACCGATACTCACATATGTATGTTCATGTGTATGTTAGTAAAATACGTGATTGCGGGGGACGCTATATGTTTATTGCAAATTTATTGGCCATTATTTAGGTGGCAAAGCTGCCGCTACAGTAGTAGTTCCCACGAACGTAAGCTTTCACCCTACTGAAGACACTTGTATACATTGGATACCACATTCAAGATGTTTGCACAAATCTTATCTACCATATCATTGAGTAAGATAGTAACTGTGGTACTTGTATGTATCGCATGACACTGTTGTTCGTCCATTCTGAGATACATTGCCTCAAACTAGAAGAACTCGTCCGGCTTTCTGTACCACCTTGCCGCCTTTTTATTCGAGAAAGATTCTTCCAGCCTTGTTGCATGGTTGATATCAACCTAAGCTGGCTATTGCAAGCGTAAAGGGCTTCTCCAAAATGCAGGTCGTGTTGGTGGTGTTTAATTATTATGAAATCGTGTTAAATAAAGATAACATGCCCTCCATTCCCACCCCCTTCACATGTTGCTACATCCCCCCCCCCCATAGAGACCCCAAGTGTTTCTTGTCTATTGTCCGGCAAACTTAACTTGGCCAGCCCCAAGAGGCCTAAATCGGAATCCATATCATCACATGCATAACTAATGACGGTAATCGTCAGGAATTACTTCACAACCCATCGCCAGACGAGGCACGATTTCATGGTGGGAGGGAAGACAGGCACTGTGACACCCTCTGCGTCCTTTCACAATGATGGGAGCTAAACCGACGGACACGGGGTGGGGGTATTCTTGCAGTATGTGGTCGCCTCATTTATTGTTGTTTTCGAGCGCGTATTGTGATGAATGGGACGATGGAAGGAAGATGCTTCTCTGTTGTGGGAGCGGTGGGACAGCCAGAGTACGGATGGCCAACTTGTGAAAACCGAACATTAAAAATGCGTTCTTTATATTTGTGCAGATTGATTGGATTTGGATGAAAGGCACAGGGGGTAGCCAACCGCCATAGCAATTCGTATTGTTTTATCACATTCGTATTGTTTTAACTGACCCCATTCTCCTTGCTTTCTTTCGCTTTTTAAGAAATGGAAATATTGTCTCTCCTTCAACCGCCACCCATCTACACTACACTACACCACTAATTACAGTTTGCACAGGATCTAAGATTTGTGCTTCCTGTATTTCAGAGGCAGAGCTTCTAGATGACCCCTAACAGGAAGGCCAGTTAGTTTGTCGGTAAACCTAAGTGATTAGAGTTATTCATCGCTCTGAGTCAAACAGGGAGAGTGACACCTTGTTGACGTGTAGCTCATATCTCCTGTGACCATCACTGCGCAACATATTCATCCGATGGCGGAAACATATGTATATAAATATATATATATATATGTATGTTTATATATATATATGTTTATATACACACACACATACACACACACATATATATATATATATATATATATATATATATATATATATATATATATATATATATATATAAATAATACATATATATATGAATATATATATCAATATATTATATAAATATATATATACATATATGTTTATATATATATGTTAATATGTATATGTATATATGTTAATATATGATTATATGTATATATATATATATGTATATATATATATATAAATATATATATAAATAAGTATATCTATATATGTATATATAAATATATATATATATATATATATATATATATATATATATATATACAATTAATATAATTCAATTAATACTAATGGGTTTAATTTTTAGTTTTAACCCTTGATTCCTTCTTATCCTTTCGTACTCGTATTTACCCCTCCTTAAGTAGGCACCATATAACACACTAGTGTTGGTGTGCCGTTAAACCCTATACTTACTTACTTACTTACTTACTTATATATATGCATATATATATACATATATATATATATATATATATATATATATATATATATATATATATATATATATATATATATATATATATATATATATATATATATATATATATGTATATATATATATATGTATATATTGCTGCGTCACGATCAGTGGCACACGATACCATGATATATCCTCGACGGTTACTGGACTAGTACTGGACCATAATAAAGCTTGGAATTAAACCAAAGTTTCGTGAAACTTTCCGTTGTTTGTTTCTTGATCTAAACAGGGGCAGAATATATCTGTAAGCTGTAATGTAATGATCACTGTTCATCTGTAATGTTCATTTATAGCAGTACATCCAAGACAAAGAACCACAGAAAGACACAAAAAAATTGGGGGGTTTCATAATAACTCTCATTTGATGCTGCTTCAATCTTTATCCCAAGGTACCGGGCGAAACAAGACTGCTGTATATCGTCCATACAACAAGAAATTCCCCAAACAAACTATCTCATCAGAAACACGTGACAAGTTGGTATTTTGTAGATAGTTAAATTGTAGCCCGCATTGTATACCCATCGATGTTGTGTTGTTTGAATCAGACTCCGTATAATCGCATGGCTGACATGAATGAACAATGTATGAAATATAATTGAATGTCCAAATCTAAATCCGATAGCATATATTCAAAGAGGCAATATTGCTCAGGCTAAGGCAAATGTATTTAAATTGAGATAATACAATATGGGAGAGGTACTGATAATGCTGAATTTGTAATGCACGCGTGTTTTGTTGATTTTCGTAAACCAAAATTGGGGTATGCAGTCATGCAACCAGATATGTTGCCAATATCATATATCATTCTGTAACGAAAACACCACCATCTGGGTAAAATGCACACAAATCCTAGAGCCAACAGAAAGGCTATTGCATTTTACTTTCGCCCGTGAAAATGGCGTAGGTGGAACATATGAAGGTACAGCCAAATACTTTGATATTATATGAAACAATGCATACTGTGAAATCAACTGATGTACAAATAATACAGTAGGTGATTTTATAATGGTAATTTTTCCTTACCAAATAACACTGGCGCCATGGGACATTAAATACAGCATTACGCTGTTATGACAGATTAACAAAGCATTGAAAAGAATGTTTGATCGTGCATTGAAATAGCAAATACAGTTATGTGACGGCAAGTTAAAGATTACGTACGCTAAACAAATAGCTCCAGTGTCTGTTCAGGCGGTTTCAGCAGTTCTACGGATCTGCATCGCCCGTTACAATAAGGGGAAGACCTAGCAGAAGCATTTGAAACCAATTCTACTCTTTGTTGTGATTGAAATTGTAAATCTAGATAGTAAAAACTACTTAATGTCCTGCAATATTCCTGAATGTATCATATAATGACAACATAATTGCTAAGAAGTTCTCAATTTGCTTTAAAGAAATTCATTAACACATTATTACGCAGTGCTATTTAATGTTCATTCTTGGTTCCATTTATTTATATTTTTGGTAGACAGCATGACATAATTACAATGACCATGGTCAGTAAAAATGACCAATGAATATGTACGGAGGGGGATTGACAATGTTCACTAGCTTAACGGTGACGCACAGTTAATTCGCGTCGCAAGGCTTGAATGAGGTGTCCTCATTGCTAAAAGCTGCTGTTTTTAATCGTTACGGATCAGCCTCTACACCCAGCTAACTGTGTCGTACGACTTGGTGTTATAAATTTACATTACCAATGTTTAATCTTTGTTGAAATTACGAGTGACTAAAACCAAATGGCGCTAACAATGTCCGAATGGCTTGATGAAGCGTTTGCTGACGCACGCTGACCAACGATTGGCTGTAGCTTGAATTATGTTATTAATTATTCATGAAGACACTAGTTTGCTGTAGCCAACCTCAAATTGGCGGCAGCATAAAATATTGCGCTAGCCCGATTGGGCGCTGCTTAGAAAAACCACTGGCATAGAAATACTAAGCCACACCCATTTCACCTTGCTAACACCCAATGCATCTACATAAGCGTACATAACAGGCTTGCAAGAGCGCCGTAGACTTCTGCAGCACCAGAGTAAAATATACTAAAACAAATCCGATATATCACCAAGGTTTGAGAGCATTGCTGAACATGGAATCTACGACCAGCGATGACATAACCAGCAGTCCGTTGACGAGCCTTCCATGTAGCAACAACATTGCCGTGGATGGATTCCGATGGATCATCTTTCTGTTGGTAGTTATCAGTAACACAGTGACAATAAAGGTCGTGTCACATAAGAACAATCCTGCTGGGTTAAAGGGTCGGATCTACATCACAGGACTCACCCTGTCAAACCTGCTCATGGCACCAGCGATTTTCTTATCGGGTGTTTATCGATCGGCAAACGTCAGCTGTGGTTTTGAAATAACATCGCAATCGCTGGACATACGTCGATGGACTGCTGCTGTGCAAGGTATCCTGTACTCCGTGGCAATTTCAACATCGTTTTACACATTACTGATTATTGCTGCCGACAGACTGATCGCAATACTACTGCCTTTCAAGTACAAAGTGTGGATGACAAGATCTCGGGTCAAGATCTCTGTGCTATTAGTTTGGCTATATTTCTTTTTAACATTTTCTGTTATATTCTGTTCGCAAGTTTGGCTTTCATCAAATTTCCAAGTTGCCACTGCAAAATCCTCGATCCGGTTACTGCCAACATGGTTTCAACAATACTTTATCAATACGCACGTGCTTATTGGTTTGTTTTCGAACACAATTCTATTTAGTTTGATGTTAATTTTCTATCGCAGGCAGGCGCGTATAGCCATTGGGCAAACACCTGCAAATGTCAATCGTTTGTTACATAGCCGCCGGTTCACACGAATGAGTTTAGCTATTATATCTCTCCACATCATATCTTGGACGCCGTATCTCATCATCAACATAATGTTTAATCCAGCGGACCCGACCATTCCCTCCTGGGTGACATATCAAGCATTTCCATGGGCTAACAATGTAATGCTCACAGATGCTTGGCTAAATCCACTCGTCTACTGCTGGATGAATTCTGATTATCGAAGAGCATATGTATGTGTATTGAAACGATGGTTCCGTTTCTGTCGCGTGGCAAATAGAGTCAGACCTGAAGCTGAAATCCCGGCCATACAAATGGCCATCGTGGGGCACTCCTAATATGGGTAATGTTGCTGCGGAGTAATCGAGCATGGGAGTGGAACATTGAAGAACAAATACCAATTTTGTGTGTGCTATCACTGCCATATGATTTTAATGTTAAGTTGTATTTGCACTGTCAGGTAATGTGTAATTGTGTCCTTTAAGTATGATTTAAAATCTAAAACATATGTGCATTTGAAATTTAGTAATCCTATAATCTACGCAATTTTCTGTGTATGTTGGAGCATTTTATCACCTTACTCTTTCCAAGATCAATATGTATTATGATGAAATAACTGTTTGGTCGCCTTAAACAATATTTCCTGAGAAATAACATGCTCCTCGGGATTAAGAACAAAGTAACGAGTTTCAAATCACTGAGTCTTTGGACTACGTGTTCGGCATACATTTTATATCGTATGTGCCTACACCATTTGATCACATATAGTTCACATCCTTTGAGAATAGGAGGCAGAGCCACCGTTATCTAACATCGCAGGGTAAATCATCTCCAGGGAATAGTCAAATTTTCGCACCGTTCCCTAGACTTATATGTAGGTTTATATGTCATGCGAATTCAATGGTTCCAACCAGCGGCTTGAGGACACAATAAGTATGTTGTAATTACTTTTGAGAAGCTGCTCTACTACCGCATTGATATAGCATTAGAATGAATCAATAGATGCCTGATATCGGCTGCATCGATAATATGCGTCATTAGTCCAATTAAGATTCGTTACGCGACGGAACTGTTAAGTTTAATACGACATTCTTCAGCATTCCATTTGTTCAGCACCATAATATATATTCTTCCCATATATTGCCGTCAATTGGTAATGCGTGCTTATGAAACGTTCAGTAACGAGTAGAATAAATCTAAAATGCCACAAGTGACAGTTACAGTGTTAACAAGCAGCATGAAACAAATGTTCGTGCAGTCACACCAGGTGCTTGTAATATTCATTCAACGCAATTATTTTATGTCTGGAATCGGGATGGTCTATTGCGAATCGTTTATGAATCCCACAGTAAAAGTAAGTGCCGTGCGCCTGTCCCTATCTTATTCTATGGCCTGATACATATTTTTCAATGTGGAATATGTAGACCAGGATGATAATTGGCAGGTGCTCCCAGCAACACCACAGCAAAGCTTTCTGACAGTACAATTGAAACATGAGCATGATTTGATATAAGGGCCAACTAGTTACAATACCTAGCTCGCACAATAACGAGTAACTGATGCAGTTTATGTTATGTTAATGGGTATATTTGGTATGGCTCATCAGTGAAATATCATAAAACCCCTTACATTAAAATCATGTCCCTTAAGTTAAGGATCAAAATAATGCTGCTATGTT
This sequence comes from Urechis unicinctus, assembly GCA_034190875.2. Taxonomy (NCBI): domain Eukaryota; kingdom Metazoa; phylum Annelida; class Polychaeta; order Xenopneusta; family Urechidae; genus Urechis; species Urechis unicinctus. Next base: position 33,218,285 of record CM067357.1, on the reverse strand, counting down.
CATAATAAACAGTGCGTAATTGTGTAATAGAACTCATCCGACTTAAGAGTTGTCATGTGGATCTCAGTCATCATCTTCAACACAACATAATTATGGCATATCATAGGCGATAATCATCTATCTCTTTAACGATGTGCCCTTACATTATATAACACTCATTGTCACATTATTTGTGGAACCGAAAGTGTATGTGGTAAATATGGCTTGAAGAAATATGTTGTGAGACAAATCATGAAACATGGACTGACATGGAAATATATAGATCAATGAAACTGTAAATGTCTGGATTGATCAAGTAGCTCGTCAGTTGGAGAGTGCTTAGTAAATCTTGTCCGGTACAATTTTAGGTATGGAGGTGATGTGCAATGGCGAAGGCGTTGGGGATGACATGATAAAGGTATTGATAATAAGTATGACAACTAGGAAGCACGTTCAGAAAATATTTGAGCTCGAATTTGATCGACTGTCATGTCTAGATGTGTATATAAGCATGAGGAAAGGATTGTTGGCTTTTCCAGAATATCATATGAATACTATTGGGAATATTAAAAATCCAGATCACATTTAAAAAGAAGCATCCTTATGCACTATAGCCCTGATATCTATTTGCAAATTAACTTTGAGAGCAAAACTGTCACAAGCGAAGCAGGGCCATTTAACTTGCCCATCCCGAGCGTTGTCGATATTTAATAAACCAACACGCGCTCTGAGTGTAGCTCTGGATACGCGTCTATAAACATTATCTATGATTGTTCCGCGGTCCATATATATCAGCTGATTCACAATTCTGCCAACTGTCTATTGTTGCCTACCATTAACAGTCATGGGAGTACGCTGAATATACCGTGGTATTTTCCAAGCTGAATACCATGTGCGCGAAAGCTGCATGAAGCGCATGCGCTATCCCGTTGTTCTATGTTCGTCGGTGCACTTTCGACACTGAGTTAAACTACATATATATTCAAAACATAGAAAGGATGATTGCGAAAAACTGCAAATGCATTTATATTATAAAGTGTAAGTAAGTTATTGTCACGCCCTATAAGTTCAGTACTTGGCCCACGCGAGTATGCAAAGGCGAAATCCTGCAGCGTGGAAATGTTTTGAATGGAACAATTATATTGAACGGAAAACTCCGTTTTGATGGCAGTTAGACGTTTGACTTATATTGAAGTGGCGGTGAATTTTGAGTTGCAGAAGTACAAATGAATTAGTGGCGGTGAATTATGGGCCGCGGTTGATATGGGGTGGTGGTCGGTGAGGGTGATGGACGATATCGGATGGTGGTCGATGTGGGAAGGTGGTGGATGTTCAGCAGTTGTCGATTTGAGTGGTGATATATATGGGAAGGTGGTGGATGTGGGGTGGTGGTCGTTGTTGGATTGTTGTCGATGTGGGGCAGTTGTCGATTTGAGTGGCGATATATATGGGAAGGTGGTCGATGTGGGGTGGTGGTCGTTGTTGGATTGTTGTCGATGTGGGGCAGTTGTCGATTTGAGTGGTGATATATATGGGAAGGTGGTCGATGTGGGGTGGTGGTCGTTGTTGGATTGTTGTCGATGTGGGCAGTTGTCGATTTGAGTGGTGGTAGATGTGGGATGGCAATCAGTGTGGGGTCATGGTCGATGGGGGTTGGTGGTCGATGGGGGCAGTGGCCGATGTGGTGTAGATGTAGGGTTGGTCTCAATGTAGGATGGATGCCGATATGGGATGGGGTGCTGGTCGAATGGGGTAAGCAGACGATGTTGGATGGTTGATATGGAGTATTGATCGATGTCGAGTTGTGAGGTAGTGGTCGATATGGGATACAGGTTCGTGTTTGGCAGTGGACGATATTGGTGCTGGTGGATAAGGGATGATGGCCTATGTTGTGTCGAAGGATGTGGGGTGGCGGCAAATGTGGGGTGGTGATCGATACGGGTGGATGGTCGATGCGGGGTCGTCGTCGGGTAGTGGTCGATGTGGAATGGCGGTCGATCTATGGCGGCGGTAGCAAACCTAAAAGAGCTTTTAAAAATGTTCACAAACCTGGGTCGAGTGAAGAAACGTTCACTTTGCTTCTGCTCTGTCAGCGTATCTTCTGTATGTATCAGGTGATGTTGCAGACGAAGCAATAGGATCGTTTTTCTGAACGAGAATAACAACTGAGGAGAATGTATGTGGGTCAAAAGAGAAAGTTTTCCTGGTTCACTGGGTTTCCTGCGCTTCTCAGCGCTGATATCATATCCGTACAGGTGCGCTCTAACTCGTTTTACGCGACGCTTGGCTTGACTCAGCTTTTCACGCGCAGTCATGGGTGTCGTTGGCTAGATATAGTGAGGTCGCTGCATGGTATGGTGCGTCGTGGGGTCGTTGGATTCGCTGAACTGCCGCATTTTCAGGGGAACTTTGGTCAAAATATATTTAACTATCATACGATATGTTTAAACCTTTAATTTCTTCATAATATGGCACGTTAATACAGACAATCGAGAATTAGCGCATCCCCCACCCCTGCCAACATTTAAATATTCATGAGTTTGGTCACATAGACGTCATGACGTCACAGCAGCGCAGTTGCTATCGTGGAAACAATATATACCAAACTAGCGATAATGACGAATCAGTAGATAGTGTTGGGGATGCGGATATTACATCGGTAGTGGGGGATAATTATATATATATATATATATATAGATAGAGATATATATAGATATATATATATATATATAGAGATATAGAGATATATATATATATATATATATATATATATATATATATATATATATATATATATATATATATATATATATATATATATATATATATATATATATATATATATATATATATATATATATATATATATATATATATATATATATATATATATATATATATATCGTATATATATCCAGTCGACATCTACTTCTATCTCTTCAATGTTTAGCAGCCAACATTGTTTTATACGTCTTTTACACCTTATCAGCGTATAAGTAATCATCAGTGGCAGGAGCGAACAAACACACAATAGCGATTGGAGACCACAATCTGACGACTGAATAATGAATCTCAGCTTCAAAATCATCATCATCATCATCATCATCATCATCATCATTTTTAGGATAAACACATTCTATGTCGCAGATGAACTTGTGCGATTGTGCGAGAAAGGCGTATCATACCCGTCACTTTCTTCGATAAAAACGCCCATATTGAAATGATGTTGTCAGATGGTGATTATTATTCAACAAATGTGGCCTGCAACAATGAGTTTAGAGTGATCATGATTCACGTAACTGATGTGAATCCTAATTTCGGCGGCCTTTGCGGCTCCGGGACCATGTGTCGATAAAATTCAACTCGGGTAAATTTCATGAAAAAAACAACCAAATACAAAGAAATGCGATGAATACATGAGTTCTATTAATACGTTTTTAAAATGGATAAAAATATGGTAACTCACCTGACACAGTAAAAGCGATGATCACTGATAGATTTGAACGAATTATCAAACACCCGCCAAAATTCAATGCCTGAACAAAGGCAAAGGGCGTTTGTAATTTGCAAAGATGCAGCTAGATGGCGCTGTGACAGACACCCAGCCAAAAACGAGTCATCTTTGGACCGACAGCTTAGAACTGCAGACGGTAGCCACCAGCGGGCTGGGGGCGTTGTGCTATCTGGGTCAGTTTATTATCCCCAGGCGAATTGTGTACAGTAACAAACATGCAAGCCACCTTTGTATAGTTTCGGCTGCGCATTCTCAATGTAGCCACACTGTTGTCCCAACAGAAAGTTTTAAAATACTCCCAATGAAGCAGCGTAGCCAGCTGCAAGTCACGTGACTGTGTCAGGCTTGCCAAAGCACATCAACGTTCTACGAGTGTCTTTAGCAGAGGCTGTCACTGGGCACACTGAATTTTACTAACTATTGTATCATCGTTGAACTGCCTAATCGTAAGTGCATCTCAACATCATTCCTTGCTGGGTCAATAAGGTCGTCAATCGCATTATGCGTGTGTGAATGAAGTGGTTATACGCTTATTTACATGTTGTACGCGCTATATCTGCATGTTGTGTAGCGATGTTATTTAAGTGTTGAGTGACCCGATTATAAACTTGGCGAATGTTCTAGCCAACTTAACCTGATCCGTCCCGTTTGTTAACATTGAGCCAGACAGATTTATCACAAAAGTGGGTATCACTTATAAAGCCGATGATATATGTCTGATGGGACTATACAATAGGTTATAGATTGTTAGTTCAGCGTCATTGGTTCCAAAGATATTGATGACGTCACTTCCAGTTAAGGACGAATCAAAATCAAAGCAGAAGTGAGTGTCATATCCAGTCTTGCGAATAGTCTAATGTCTTTGCCAGCGACTGTAAACTCGCTCGTCCCCGGGGGGGAAAGCTGCCAGCCGCATACGACACATTCCATGAGTGTGATACCGACCAGGCACCGGTGGCGCCGATGTTTATCCAGACGGTAGAATACTTCTTCGCGTAACACTGCTTGTGAGTGTGATGGTGGGATCTCAATGGTCTTGCCAAAGGGGGTGGTCCGGGGGGGGGGGGGGGGGGGGGGGGGGCACTTGGCCTTATTCTGGATAGGGGTGTGCCGCGGGACCTCAAAAACCCTCAAAAGGCCAAAAAGCATACCCCGTCGTACAAGGTATTATGCGTATGTATAACCCGTCGTACACATTGAACCTGAAAAACACACCCCGTCGTACACGAATGAGGCCCAAAAACCCGTCGTACAAGTCGAGAGGCCCAAAAAACATACCCCGTCGCGCGGCAAATATATACTACCTCTATACACTTAAGTGCCCCCCCCCCCCCCCCCCCCGACCGGGGCTGTGGTCTGTTTAATGGTTTATTGTCAGAAGCTTTCACATCATGCTGTGCCAAAAAAGCAACAAGTGTAAACATATAAATAGGCAAGGCAAAGGCGAACATGTAAAAGCCCCATTGAGCCTCACAAAAATGTTAGGTCGAAGAAACAATAGACTTTAGCAGCTCAGTGCTGCTTTCCATGACACACCATAAGTAGTATAGAAAGAGGCGGTTTTGGCGCACCTCTACTTATCCATGCTACAAATTAAATTGTGGCTTATACCTGACAGATGTTTTGGCTCCCTGCTCACTTTTATTGCATATAGTGAGAGCTTCACTCAAGATAAAGGCGGGTCGTTTGTGGCACACCACCCTTCATCTATACTACGCCACTATTTACCGCGTGTACAGGAGATTATGACCCAAACAGGGCAGCCTGGCTCACAAACAGGGTGACGGGTCGGGCACGACCCAACGGTATAGACGGCAAACTAACGTGACCGTACGCGGCTATCAAACTCTTTGAGTCATACGAAGAAAGAGACACCTTGTTGACGTCTAGCCCATATATCTTGTGACCTTCACTTCGTAGCATAATCATTCCATGACGGAACTGTTTTTTTGTGAGAAGAGACTCAATGCACTGTGCATGGCGTAGGTGTTTCTTAACCACAACCTTCTTCATGCCCTTTGCCCTTTTAATCTCGCCCTCGTCAGACATTAGGATCGAGTACATCTTAGGACACAGCCTACATACTCCTTGATAAGCACACCAACGCACTCATTCTTCATCTTCCCTGGCACCTTCTTGTTTATGTTACTGAACAAGGGATGGGAAGGATCATGGTATCTAAGCGGTCCCTTTCCTCTTGCATGTCTGCGTACACGTCAGCTGTGCGAATCTCCACAAGTCCGTGTCTGTGTATAGCAAGCTAAGGTCGCTACCATATCTGGATTTCATTGATTTATAATAGAAGTCCTACATCAGGTGCTTGGAGAGGTCGAGTATGCACATGACTACATACACCATGGGGGTTTAGCACTTAGCGAGACTTGTGCACGTGCAGCGCGGCCAGGTCATAATTGAATACTTTGTGTCGAGCATAGGCGGGACTGGCAACAAGCCTGCGTATTTTTTCCTCTTCTGCCGAGCGCACAATCTTGACGTCGACTCGCCTCTTAAGATTTTCAATTGTCTTACCAAACACGTAGTTGCTCATCAGCTTGTACAGGTCCTTCTCAATGTCGCTGGTGGGTACATGCGAATTTAAGGCTCCATCCAGGGGCTCTGATTGTATACAAGCGCACGGTGTATCTTTTTGTAAGCCTCATTCCCAGTGATAGGAATACCTGGAAATGAGGCTTACCAATGTGATTAATGAGATAGTCATAGTGACTAATAGATTAGTTGCATTGACTACTCTTTACATGACTAGGTAGATTAGTCATTTTGACTAATTAATATGTGACTAAATGTTTTAGTCAAATTAACTAACACATAAGTCGTTTGGTGGTCTGTCAATATGACTAGTTAAGTTAGTCAAGTTGACTAGATTACATTAAGAGTGTAGAGTTTGAGATTCCTATAGTGGACCACATACTATTTGTTGAGCAGGTTGGGTACCAGCTTCTCAACTCCATTTCCGGTGCTCCCCAATGCACCTAGGATATTCTTCTGATAGACTGACAACCTTTCATTCTGCACAGATAGTCGTTCTGGTGCTAGCGGATAATCTATGTGATCAGCATGTAACTCTGCAGAGTATTCAAATTCAATTTCGAGTATATATCCAGTATGGGCATTGTCGGGATGGTCGTGTATTGCTTCCAGGGCAGTAGGCTGATCCACCCACTCAATCGCCCCAGTTGGTAGGGGCTGGCTCATCGCCCACACATACAGGTTGTTAGCGTCAAGGTACTGGATGTAGCTGGCTTATCCTGCTCAATGCCCTTCACGTACTGGTTATTAGCTCTAGCGTGGCGACGCGACACCATGCTTATAGGGGCAACCTGTTGGCCGTGGGTTGCGACTCGTGGCGGTGAACAATGGAATCCAAATGGTTGAGTGGAGCGGTCCTTTTGAGGGCCGTATCTGCAACACACTACTCTGGCCCGGATTTCGCCTAGACGAGAGGCTGGAATGGCCTTGTCCAGTCAATCGGCTGGTGGTGACTTGCCCTTGGATACTATTTGCATTTTTATCTTTTTCAACATCATCCATTTGTATGTCCCTCTTTTTTCCACTCATCCTAGAAGGCGGCTGCTTAATCAGGTCGATCTTATCTATTAACCTTTCTTGGCACCATATAACACATGAGTGTTGGTGTGCAGTTAAACACTATACCTATCTACCTACCTCAGACCTCTAGCCAAAGACATTCAAGGCGAGGCTAGGCTGTTGTACCTTCTCAAGCTGTGAGACAGCTGTTGGATATTCTCTGCCTTTATCCTCCAGCAGGGTTAACAGCCAAGGAATTTTATATCTACATACATACATACATACATGTATGTATGTATGTATGTATGTATGTATGTATGTATGTATGTATGTATGTATGTATGTATGTATGTATGTATGTATGTATGTATGTATGTATGTGTGTATGTATGTATGTATGTATGTATGTATGTATGTATGTATGTATGTATGTATGTATGTGTATGTATGTATGTGTGTGTGTGTGTGTGTGTGTGTGTGTGTATGTATGTATGTATGTATGTATGTATGTATTTATGTATGTATGTATGTATGTATGTATGTATGTATGTATGTATATGTATGTATGTATGTGTATGTATGTATGTATGTATGTATGTATGTATGTATGCATGCATGCATGTATGCATGCATGCATGCATGCATGCATGTATGTATGTATGTATGTATGTATTTGTCGGCGCGTGGTACAGGGCGCAAAAGGTCATTGAAAAAGTGATAACATATTATCGCGAATATCTCCGTGGGTTTCGGTCGAAGTATCAGTCCATATGTAACGTTTCGAGCGCTTACATCGTAATCCACATCCACACAACATCGTCCGTTGCCCCCATTGGCATCCAACTTGAATCTAATAAATTGGCGAGTAAGTTATGGCGATCAGTCTGGTTTGTAGGTTTGTTTGTGGGTTTGCTTACATAATTTTTTCATCCGCTATGCAGATCGGAATATTTGGAAATTTTAATTATATGAATCGTGGTATCATTAATATATGATCGATCTGTGATGGATAGTTTTGGTAATGTGATTGAAGCTATTCTTGCGGTCAGTGACATCTTTTGGTAATGGCAGGGAGTGAGCTATTCGTCTCAATTCGGAATCTTCAGTGGTGTATCATAGCTTAGTTACCGCATGTGGTGGTTGCGGTTTTTGTTACAATTATCTACTCAGGCCATGTACAGCTCAGTATATCGATTGGGGTCGGCAAGACCCCGATCTCTGGTCGTGGCATCACCCAAGGCTCCACACATTAGTAGCCATTTACGCTTTATCTGTATGCTGATGGTATGAGATGACTAAGTGGATCCTGTGATAACACGTTGTTTTTTAAACAGAAACCTCTCGCTAAGTCATGAGCGTGTGGCAGTTTCGCCAAAAAGATTCAGATGATATTTGTCATCAACAAATAGTATCTCTATCAAAAAACAGAGGTTTACGGTTTCACTGTTTTAGTAATGCATTCACAGATATTATTTTGTGATATTAGCCGTTCAAAAGGTCGAGTTCCAAAAGTTACAGACCCTCTACCTGAATTGACCCCCAAGGAGGTCAATCCCTCAGGTACTCCATCGGTAATGATAAAGCAGTAAGGATAAAACAATTGAGTCATCAGAAAATCTATGTTCGCCACTAAGACGTTCATTGTTTCATTATTTAACGAGTAATTGGTAAGTTTACTTAACAGATGAATCGACCTGCGTCTTTTTTCATTTAGTGTGCTAAGCTACGTCTGAGTTCACTGAGATTAAACGTACTAGTGACTAGCATCAAGAAATAAAGCATCAAACACTGCTAGAATCTTCCCAATATGTCTTATGTTGCAGGATACAGATATGGCATTTAACCAAGATGATGAGAGTGAATTGAAAAATCTCGACTATGTTAGATTCGTTTGGAGTGATGTGCATGGCATTGCCAGATCGAAGCTTGTACCGAGGCGTCATGTGTCGTCTTTCCTTAAGCACGGTATCAGCGCTTATCATGGTAAGTTTATAACGATCCTAGCTGGTTGAGTATAAAGGGCAAGGGAAGTGAAGGTACTTTTTCCCAGGTTATTTGCGACCTTGAATGTTGGTGACGTATATATTTCAGGCAGCCAACTTCTTGGCCCACGTAGCGAGATAGTCGTGTTCGACGAAGTTGAGGACTGGTTTGGCAATTGTCTGGAAATGCCCGACGTTGCCACACTCCACGTCGTGCCGTGGGCGTCCCAAGCCAACAATGACGTCAAGATTGGACAGGTGCTGTGTTTAGGAAAACGAGAAGACAACATGGAGCCGTTAGCATTTTGTTCTCGCGGTCTTCTGCTTCGACTGACCAATGTACTTAAAACCGAATTTGGCTTGGAAATGATGTCCGGATGTGAACATGAGTTCATACTGCTGAACAAAGATACGCTGTTGCCTGTGACTGAAGGAAATGACTTATTATGTGCAGTCCTACTTTCTAAATTCGAGGATTTTTTCACAAGAATTGAGAAGAACTTAAGCAAAGTCGGCGTTGATATCGAAAGCATTGTGACTGAGTATCAGTGCGGTCAGTTTGAAGCGGTCACCCATGCAGCACTGGGAATGCCGGCTGTGGATGCGAGTTTCTTGTTGAAGACGGGTCTGAAAGAAATGAGCCATCAAGAAGGGTACATGGCTACTTTTATGACGAGGCCATTGCTCGGTATTGAAGAGGCTTGCAGTAATAGCACACATTTTAACCTTTCCCTGTGGCGAAATGGCGATGAAAATGTGTTCATCGACGACTCAGACCGCAATAATATGTCCTCGACGTTCAAGCATTGGTTGGCAGGTCTTATCGAACACACATCTGCGATCACGGCCCTTTGTTGCCCGACGGTTAATTGCTATCGCCGCTTACATCAACCATGGGCCCCTCATGATGCTAAGTGGGGAATGGAAAACCGCTTAGCATTACTGCGTGTTCGACGAAGTAGCTCTGGTCGCTTTCTAGAACTCAGATTGCCTTCTTCTGCCTCAAATCCTTACCTAGTTGCTGCTGCCGTCTTAGCTGCTGGAATGGATGGCCTTAGGAGGAAGCTGGAGTTACCACCAGAGATGGATAAAGCCGCTGTGGTTCTCCCCCTAACGCTCGAAGACGCTCTGCAAGCACTTGAAAGCGATAAGAGCATGGTAGATGCATTGGGAATGCAGTTTGTTACTCTCTTTTGTAAATTGAAGCGACAAATTGAGATTGATACACTTAAGAACGTCGATCTGACGGTCAAGTGCGGTGACGTCAAGGACGCTGAACACAAGATGTACCTTGAATATATATAGTTTTACTTCTATTTGTAAATGCAGATGGTTACAATTTATTACTCCGTTATTCTTGCAGGGCAATTTTCTTAAGCAGTATTTAGACAAAAATATATTGTTCTTCAATAGAATTATGTATATTTGAGAAAGACGGAGTGCGTGGTGATCTTTCTTTTACAATCTTTAAATGTAAATTGGGTCTCAATGCATGCACAAATATATATTTGTAACAGTACATTCGGGCTTTTATCAATGAATATAAAGACATTCTCTATACAAATTTGACAAACGTTCTGTTGGCTCCTTTTGAATGGTCGCGGATGTAATTACTGTAGACTGTATTTAAAATGGTGCAAATAAACCACTTATGCGATATCTGTGGTTAAAACTTGCAAGAAGATCATTTAGGCTTGATGCATGTCACTAATTGCAATAAACTAAATTCGTAAAGGTGTGTACACATTTATCGACCATCGTGTGTCTATAATTCGGCCGTACCCCTGTAAGTCATTCAACTGGGAAATAAGTGCTGGTTGAACCTCCAATATTTAATGATCTGCGTATTCCTCCCATAATGATATATTGTAACTGACACAATGTGTGGCGGCCGTTACAGGTGAACCGTTTGGCAAAATGTGCCTGGTTTACTGTCTAATTAGCATCAGCTTGGTCTATAAGGTTGATTTAGCCAGATATCATACAAATCTCGTATGATGTGTTGCAAGATGACAATTGTAGGAGCAACGAACAGGGCCGGATGTTTTGAGTGAGTTGTGCCAAGAGCATTGTTTAATGTTATTATACAGAATTTAATATTGATTCACCTTGTTATTGTTCTTTACATTTAGGTATTTCATAGTTTCTACATCGTAAGGGGTGCCCCTCTGACATAATTTTCGAAATAGCAGTGACAGTTTGAATAACGTGACGATAACAGTTTTGGTGTCCAGAGTATGAAGGAGGCATATAGGACAATTAATTGAAATTATGTCGGGCGTTACCCTCTTGATTGAGTGTAGATTCTTACACCCTGTAGTATTTGATATCAGAATTGTAAATTGCTTGATGCATATTGGCGACTGAACAAAGGAATAAATCAGAGGTGCAATGTTCATGACGTCGATAAAATCATATGGCAACTGATCTTACCTGATATGCGCATCATGAAATTGGCGACCAATGGCAATGGTCGCTTACATATCATATCTTGATAATTATACGGGACGAGAAACGCTGGGACTGAAACGGCGTGGATAAGAAATGTTGCATGTTAAGCGTTGTGTGGCCGTAACTTATGGGTACATAATACTTGATTTAGGAAAAGCCGGACTGCTTGTGGCGAAGGATATTCATCCAGAAAAACAAGGAATTGACTATTTAGATGCAATTCGAATGCTTGATTAGATGTGATATATGTAATTCAACTTTCATGTCGGGTATAAAACATTTGTGATTAATGCCTGCGATCAATGTGCTGTATTCCCTTTTGTGCGAGCGATAATATGTGAAACTAGCTAACCTAATCTCAATCTAAGACTAAAGGTTAATATCGGGTGTTTTTAGCTTGAATTGTAGGGGGACTAAAGACAAAACTAATGAGCTTATGTCAACGAAATAGTAATTAAATTGTTTGGCGAAACTTTGTTAGGTGTAATTTAGCTCATCTTCTTTAAGTTCTTAACTCTAGCTAGCTAAACTCTAGCCAAAATCGATGTGCCATCCTGCTATTCTCTCAGTCGGACATCCAGGAACTCGAACTTCCACCGGCCTTGGTTACGCGCAACGACGGTTGAGTTAGGATAAAGTCATAACTACGTTCGGCGTTGACTGGTTAAGTTGTGCAATCAAATAAACGGAAATTTACGCGTTCAGCAGTAGATCCTATTGGAATATGGCATATCAATACCGGAGGCAACTCCCTCGCGATGCTTTGAATCGATATCAAGACAAACTTTCGTCTGTTGGGATGAAAATATGTCGGTACAAGGTACTCGCCGACCGTTGGGTAAACATCCCAACCGAGTGGCCACGCGTGGAATATTCCGATATCTACCACTATATGATCGACAGTCCAGGTATATTAAACATTTATTTTTAAGATCCTTACAGTTTATTATTTTTATTATTGTTTGCTGTTAATTTAAGCTGTTTGGAAGTGTCGTTTGTGTTTACCGCACGACCGCGTCGGATTCTGGTTTCATGTTTACAAAAAAGTAATCGTAGAAATTGTATGCCCTAGTTTGTTTGTTGTGTGCTTTAGGTGTGTATACATCTGAAGAACTATAAATCGTTAGGTGGATATAGATTCTTTATCAGTGGTTGGGTGCAGTCTGTGTACCACATCAAGACTGCATCAGCCATTATTTTCAAAACAGAGGTTAGGCCATCGCAAAGACTGAATGATGACTCGCACCACCCATGGGCTGCTTTGACCACAACTGGGACAGTCATCACTGCACACTGTGATTGTAAAGCTGGGTAGGTGTATAAAGTTATTGTTTGTGATAGTTTTATATAGTTACCATGAACAGATTGTTTGAATATAGATTGCAGCTGATTCATTAATACCTTTGCACACATGACAGTTATGTAGGATGTACTTACTCATCAAGGGGTTTCTGTTTCAGGCTTGGAGAAAGTTGCAGCCACCTTGCAGCGCTACTTTTTAAATTGGAAGCTGCTGTCCGCTTCGGATACACCACAGTTAGCATGCACAGACCTCCCCTGTGCAGCCCCAGTCGCTAAAATACAGTTTTATGAAGAGAAAACCTGCGATAGACTCAAACAATCGAAAAGACCGAGGAAAATGCCCCCCATCCCATCGACTTCTGATGACCGGCAGCAGTTTCTGCAGGCTCTTTGTGTCACGAACACAAATTCAGTGGCACTCAGCACCTTTGCCAACTTTAATGCATCGTTTGTTTAGACCAAGTCGTCAGCCTAAAGAGTCTCCATGCCCCCACCTCTGAGGGATCTTTTCAAACCAAATGACTCCACAGTTGACTGTAAAGCTATATTATGCAAAATTGCCGTCACAGATGAACAGATTAGTTTTGTAAATGATGCCACAAGGGCTCAATCTTTTTCTACGCATTGGCTTCAACAAAGACTTGGAAGGATCACTGCATCTGTCGCCCACAACTGCCTGCACACACAAACTGACTGTCCTGCCTGCCCCTTCGCTAGTGAAGAAAGTTTGTGTGCCAAGCAGACCTCTCCATGTTCCAGCAGTGTCATGGGGAAGAAATCATGAGGAAGATGCCTTCCAGCTCTACTCCCACTTATATGCAGGAAGTGACATTAGAATTGGTCCTATGCCAGCAGGTGACATTTTATGCTCACACATTGGACCACATATCAATATTAAAATTGATAAGTGTGGGCTAGATATTTGCAAGAAACTCCCTTTTCTTGGTACCTCCCTTGATGCTGTTATGTCATGTGAGTGTTGTGGCAGAGGAGTTTTAGAAATCAAATGTCCCTTTAAGTACAGTGAGACTCCATTTAGTGAAGCTGCTCTACAGAAAGATTTTCTCTTGAATGCTGAACTCGACCTCACACCTAACAACCAATTCTATACACAAGTCCATGTACAAATGTTTGTATGTAATGTTAAGCATTCAGATTTGATGATTTTGACTGTTAAGGACTGTGCAGTTGTATGTGTCACAAAAGATATGGCTTTCTTAGACTCAGCAATCAACAAACTCACCAAAATATGGAGAAATGCTATTCTGACAGAACTGGTGACAAGAAGTCTCGAACATGAAGTGCCTGGGGAAAAAGAAAATAAAAAGCCTGAGTCGGAAGCAAAACCCATTTTGACAGAATACTGCCTGTGTAGGACTACTACTGATCTTGACAACATGGTTGGATGTGATAAATGTGATCAGTGGTTCCATCCTAAATGCTTAAAATTGAAAAGGTTTGGTATTTCCTTTCAGGAATGTCAAAAGAAAGAGGTATTGAGTGCATTTTGTTAAGTGGAATGTAAATATGTAATATTGTATGATTATGCCGCATATTACATTTTTTCTTTTACAAATAAGACTGTTCAGCTTTCTTCAGATTTGCCTTGTGATTATTAAAGAGATGCAAGATAGAGCAATCGAACCTCCCAGTGAATAGTTTAACATTCTTCATCATAGATGCTCCAGAAAGGTTCTTGAAGCTTTTTAAAAGGATGGTGGTAAAAGGGCCGATTTAATTATGAGAAACACCCACACAGATAAACGCATATAATATTTTATTACAAAACTACATGCAACGGACAATGTTATACGACCCTCTGGCAATGTAACATCATTTGTACACAATACTCTCTCCCATGTTTGCTAAGCAGCACTATCATCAAAGGGTGGTTTCCAAACTTTAACTATCTTATCAATAGAGGAAAGGGTGGTTTCCAAACTTTAACTATCTTATCAATAGATGAAAGGGTGGTTTCCAAACTTTCATCCTTGATGCTCTGCACACACCTTACTGGTAAAGAACCCTTCAAAATTGTGTAACGATTTTTCATGAGACCAATCACTCTTTCAATATGAATTCTTACTGACGTAATACGTCTAGAAATTTATATTTCCCTAGCTGAAAACTGCTTCTGATCTTTTATGAAAGCTGGTGTGAGAAGCTCTCCACTACATTGTGTTGCAAATTCTTCCTGTATTGTAAATCCCCGATCAGCAAGGATTTGGTCACCTGGCATATGCAAGTTCCTGCTTAAAAACCCTGATTCCCTAACCATTTGCTCATCAGATGCTCTCCCTACCCAAGCTTTAGACAAATAAGTAACTGAGCCAAGTGGATTACAACCAATAAACACTTTCACTGTGCAATGCTTTTTGTAATTGCTGTAACATTGGGCTCTTACTAAAAAATTTCTTGGTACATCAATATAAATTTCAAAACAATCAACAATAGTGGTCAACTTTGGAAATTTCTCACAGAACACTGGGGGTATAACACTAAAGATATTCTCCCTTGTTGGAGTGTTTACTAAAAACCCAATCTTAGCATGCATCATTTCCACCCATTTCCAAAAATAGTCAATGGTTGTAGTTTTTGCTAAACCTTTCATATGAGCCAAACATTCAAAGGACATATCATGACGGAGCTTTACCAGTGTTATGAACAACTGTTCCTGTAGAGGCAAACTGTCCTTGTTAAACCCTTTGTTAGAGAAAAATTTACAAAGAAAAACAGATAAAGTAACAAAATCATTCCACTTCAAGCCAGTTAACATTTGGCACTTGCCGTCATCATTTTCAACAGATTTGGAAGACAGGAAACATCCATTTTTCTTTTTTTCAAGCTGTGCAACCCTCGTCTCTTTCCCTCCTGAGGTTGTTTATCTCGGAGTACAGGTGTTGTCTTTCTTCTAAGGAGAGGGGCATTTGGATCGGACTAGGCTCAGTAGCTTGTACAGAGTCCATAGGAGCTGGCTCCACCTCTTTATCATTAGGATCAATATTGAAGTTCTGAACAGCACAAACTGTCAATGGTATTGTACTTTCCAGATGTTGTCTTCTCGGGGAGAGGGGCATTTGGATTGGACTAGGCTCAGTAGCTTGTACAGAGTCCATAGGAGCTGACTCCACCTCTTCATCATTAGGAACAATATTGAAGTTCTGAACAGCACAAACTTTCAATGGTATGGTACTTTCAAGGTGTGCTCTTCTTGAGGCCCTATCATACCTTCTCAGCTTGCCGTGTATATCATGGGCAGTCCGAGTAGGGAATATTGAAGGCACATAATTTTTATGTGTGGGGACTTTCACCCGCTTCCCTACAACAAAACTATCCATGATAAATAAAGAGTAACAGCAATGCAGAGACAATTTAGTTCAATTACCAGTCTCAAAACGTGATTATTTTATAAGATTGAAATACCCACCAGAGACAAAATGAGCAGAGCAGATATAGTTGTAGTTAGATCTAGGCTCCCAAAGCTTGTTGAGATTCATGGAGCCATCCGATTTAAACTGACGCCTGCTTATTGCAGTCAGCCATTTTTTTCTGAGATCACCACCAAGTGGTAGAAGGTAAAATGTAAGATCAGGATTTTTGGTCTTGTTGTGGGCACATCCCACTACACAACAACCCTTTGGCATTGTGAACACCTGGCGATTACTTTTGATTATATTAGATTGCCAAAAAATCAATCTAACTGGTGATGGTATACTTCAAATGAGCTTTCACTTTCATAGGAATATCACAATAACTGCAGGAAGGTTCTTAAGCCAGCAGGGGAATTGGTCAAATTAATGGATTTAAACCTGGAATTCATAAAGCCAAGACAAAACGGCATACCTGGGCCTCTTTGATCTCGACTTGACCAGCTGTCCGTCGCCAGCCGGCTAGTTTAACAGCGTTTCGGAGCTGCTCGTCCGCTACGCGCAGAGCATTGATAGTTGACAGCTTCACCCCAATTCGTTACTATCGATATCACGTGACGCGTGACGTAGTGCCGACTGCGAGAATACCTATCTTGATGCATAATTTTAATGTGATACAATGAATATGAAAAAAATCAGTCACCCCCTAGCTCCATAATCGCTAGCAACAGCCGGGGGAATCACATAGATTTTCGAATAATTAAAATGTACATGGCAATGAACATTGGATCTGTAGTTCGACAAATTGAAAGGTCGAGCAACGTACATCATCTATAGACTACCGAAGACAGCTGATATCACATATTATCGCCCAATTTAAACAGAAATGCGCACAGCGATGGCGTACACGATTCAACCTAAGTTCTTGCTCAATAAATATATTGAACCATGTATAGTTCACCTGATCTCACATTTCATTGGCATCAAAGAAATCAATCCAATATTTTCTTGATAAATATGTTTCGCAGCAATATTTTGCGTGCAAAACACGTCGTATCCTAGAGGAGTCTTCGCCGGTCCCGGAGGAAACACTGATAATATAGAGGTTGTATACATGTGTCGGGGTGCAATGGTGGACTAGTAGTGTAGTTTGTCGCTCGTTTCATTGCCATAACAACTTGTATTCAGGGGTACATATCACCGGTCCCAGTGCGTCTCGGCCGGGATCGGGTCAACTCGTCCCCAACCAACTCGTCACCGAACCAACTAGTACCCAGACCAACTCGTCCCCAAACCAACTCATATCCAGACCAACTCGTCCCCAAGTTTACCGGACTTGGGTGTGATTCAATTATGTACAATAACGTTGAGTTTAAACATAAACAACATAAATTTCTATTATTTTGTCAAGCAATGTTGTCCTCCTAAACAGCTTAACTACTCTCGGTGCCGACGCACCATGCCTAGCCTCCTAGCTCGCCCGTCACAAGCGGCCAGAGCGCGGCGGCCTGGGCGTGGCATACTGTGGTTGCGCTTGGGTAGGGTAGGGGAGAGTAGCATAGGGTCGGGCAGCGTCGAGTAGGGCAGCGGCAGCGTAGGGTCGGGTAGGGTAGCGTCGTGTAGGGTAGCGTCGTGTAGGATAGCGTCGGGTAGGGTAGTGCAGCGGCACCATAGGGTCAACCAACTCGTCACCAAGTTTTAAGGGTGGGTGTGGTCTTTTGACCCCCTAGAAAACTCGGTGTCACCATGTTGCACAACAGAAGCAGGGCAACGAGTGCTGCTGACGCTACAGATCCAGTACGTGGTTGACCCTCTGCGCTGAAAGAGCAGAAAATTACAAATATGAAACAAGAACGACCAGCGAATTAAACTGAACGCCATAAACGCCTGGGATTTTACCTGCTTCATGGTGTACGAGAAGCCGCTAGTGTCCACGAGCTTGGGTTAGCTCCTGTGAACTGGACTGGACGATCTTGTATTCCTCTACTAAAACAACATCGCTCACCACCATATCATCCAGGATAGAATCCTCAGTGGGGCAATTCAATTGACACTTGGTTGATTGAAAAAGACAGATTGGACGGCGCATCATCTGCTCAGCAATGCATTAGATCAGAGTGGGGAGAAGGAGGCACGATTGTCTCAGCACACCTGGTACTCTCTCCTACAGGCGTACCCAAGACGCTGCAATTCCTGCAGAGCCAGTCAAGAGTCAACTGATCTGAAACACGCAAATATTTCATTGATATACAATACTACATAAATGCCAAAACATGTAGTAGATTAATTGTTTAAATTTAGAGTAGTTTACCTTTAACAGCCATGCGGTACTGGGTCTGGGTGATGCCTGTGTCACAAACTCTATGCTGCCAGAGACCACAGCCTTCACACTCCAGAGCTTGCTGACGCGGGCGGACTTCTTGTCCAAAGCTGATACCAGTGTACATCGAAGTAGTTGTTGTGCTGAGTTGCAGTAAGCAACCCTCCCCTCCCCTACCCAACGCTACCCGACGCTACTCTACCTTAACCTACCCAAGCGCAACCACCGTATGCCACGCCCAGGCCGCCGCGCTCTGGCCGCTTGTGACGGGCGAGCTAGGAGGCTAGGCATGGTTTAGAAGGACAAAATTGCTTGTCAAAATAATGGAAATTTATATTGATTATGTTTAAACTCAACGTTATCGTACATAATTGAATCACACGCAAGTCCGGTATTAATCTTAGAACTTGGGTACGAGGTGGTCTTATAACTTGGGTACGAGTTGGTTGACCCTATGGTGCAACTGCCCTACCCGACCCGATGCTACCCTACCCTCACCTTCCCGATGCTACCCTACCCAATACTACCCTACCCTCTCCTTCCCGATGCTACCCTACCCGACGCTACCCTACCCTCACCTTCCCGATGCTACCCTACCCGACGCTACCCTACCCGACCCTACGCTGCCGCTGCCCTACTCGACGCTGCCCGGTAGATTATGTAATCACTCGCAGATGACGACGACAGGCGACCGTGTCAGAAAACAAAGACGGGTGTCATTAGGAATAAGTCAGGTTCTCACCTGTGAGGCAAGTTGGTTGCAGTTGCTCCCATACTCTAGTTCCACTTCATATTTGCAGTTACATTTGCAGTGTGTACTGTACTATAGGGGTTGCGTAGGTATCAAATAAGTTACCTTTTTTGCGAAAACGTCATATGGAGGTCATAACATTAGGTGATGCATATACAATAAGGAACAGTCATACATTCATAAGTGAACTGCATCTTGAAGCTTATATTGTTAACTGCCAGATATGATGTAATCATATACCGCAAGGATATATAAATTGCTTGATGCTTTCTTTAAAGACATAGATGGGCTTGAAACATATTGGAAAATGAAGGATCTTCTGGGATCTTAACGGCATTCGGACGATAATGCACCCAACAAACAAACAGCTATCAGGCATGATCGACCTATGTTCAAGTATGGTAATGAAACGAATGCAGAACTAGACAAGATACTGCTGACCACCCCTCGTCACATAATATATCGAGAAAAACAGAAGCAGCTAAAGCAACATACGAACATAGTCCGAAAGTGCCAGAGCTCCCATATAGATATGAGCCGTGAGCCTAGGAACACCTAGAAGTAAGGTGACAAAATGTTAATAAGCAACATATAGTACCAATAACTAGCAGCCATGGCTTTACATACCTGCTGGTTAGCAATCTAATACCATCCAAGATCATCCTTGCTTCCCGTTCTTTAAACCCTCTCCTCTGTTGTATAGGTGTTTGTTGTCAAATCGTCTAGGAAGCCAACGACCGTTTTGTCAGTTCTTGCTGATTCGTCTGGTAATCGGGTGCCGCTATGGCTTTGTTGACATGGTTAAGGGCCGAAGTGTTGTTCTTGAGATATATAATATGAAAAGTATGCCTCGGTCAAATGAACGAGACCAATCCTGATTTTGTTCAAGAACAGAAAAATCCTACGACTGTCTGCTAGATCAATCGTGAAAGAACTGCAGATGAATTCGGCTTAGGTTTTCAGCACTGATTATTTCTTATTTCTGGGAGATGATCAATCATTATTATTTGCGGTAATTATTACGCTACACATGTTTAACATAGAAACAATGTTACATAATGTCTGTATCAAACTTACTGCACTTCTGTTGTATGCATATCTTCCCTACCGTTAGAATGATCACAAATAACATCAAGTACATATCTGACTTGAAGCCGGGCATGGTTGCCTCGACTTGTTCGTACTGTCAGTTTGTGAATATGTCGTCTAGCGTCTAGCATTGTATTTATACTATATAAGCAATGCAATAACATAACAGGCTATCAAAAACATGCATACCTATGACATACATGTGTGTTCCAGAGGTATACATAAAGTTGCCGTTGATTGTTAGTTACTAAGCTGACAATATCGTGATCCAGAGATTAAGTGTCGGGTCAAAAGCATAACCGTCTATTGCTACGTCTTGTTGCTTTCCGAATGTTATACGAACCCCTATAAATGGTAACCCGATTATATTTAAATAATTTGTCAAACATTCAATGTAATTTGATGTGGTAGCGGGAAGGGCTCATGTTTGACTATGGCATAGATTGGTGTTCTAGGGACAAGTTTTCTTTCTCTCTGATATGTACACAATAACGCCCATACTTCCCAACCATTTTACGGGGCTTACTTTCTATATGCGTTATTCTATGCTCATAGTTGTTCGACCTCAGCTCTGTGAAAATCATCCTATGTGCTCTTTGAATCCCAGCCTGGTTCAAACTCTATTCAACAACTGCAACTTTGATGTGGCTTCTGTGGTAAACGTGAGGCGGTGGTCGATCTGGGGTGGGTGGCGATCATTGTCAGCTCGTGGTCGAAGGAAGTTGGTGGTCAATGGGGGCAGTGGCCGATGTTGGGGCATGTGAATGCTGGATGGTTTTTTATGTAGGATTCATTCAGCTGGGAAGTATCCAAACTGATGTCAGATATCGGCTGTACCAGAAATTAATCATAATTGCGATCAACCACATATAGACCTCAACCAACACGCCGGTACCATGACAATGCTCATGCAAAGCTTGCACAAACAGCTTGACCCAGACGTGTAATGGGGGAATATTTATAGAATAAAGGTACAAATTCAACTTAACTTTATCGTCTGTCGTCAATGTCATGAGAATATGTCAAACATTGTTCGAATAACAGACGTAATTTCAATGCAATTTTCCGTTGTTTGTTCCTTGATCTAAACAGCGGCAGACGGGGAATATATCCAAAACGTTGTAAGCTGTAATGATGCACTGTTCATCTGTAAATGTTATTTACAGCAGCACATCCAAGCCAAGAAAACATAACTGAAAAGATGGCATTTTGTAGATAGGTGAATAGAAGCCCGCATTGTATACTCATGGATGCTGCGTTGTTTGACTCAGACACCGTCAAATCGTATGACTGAAAAGGATGAACAATGAATGAAAAGTAATTGTATGTCCAAATCCAATATCATATATTCAAAGAGGCAATATTGCTGAGGCTACATGCTAATGTTTTTATGAGGAGATCACAAACATTGTTCGAATAAAAACGTGCAAATAATTTTGTGTTTTTTCTTGATCTAAACAGGGGCAGACGGGGAATATATCCAAACGTTGTAA